>JARQOD010000005.1:246482174-246527813 GCA_033576555.1 Oophaga sylvatica
AATACACATTAATTACCAAGAGAATTTTGGGTGACTTATGGTCACAGTGTTCATTGATATATCTAATGCCTTGGAAATTTTTTTGCACCTTTCGCCTGACTGATAAGTTTCAACAATAAAATTCCTTTCTTGTGTTGTAAGCTGTTTATGGACCATGGTTTTTGCAGTAAAATGCAACCAAGAAAAAATCAGGAAAATCCCAGAACAGCTAAACTTTATGTGGAGTCAATCAGAATCACTGTAAATGATGGCAGCTGTGTCCTGACTACAATTTTAACATGAGTTTAACTGTGAATGGCTAATTCGGAGCACAACAAAATCCCCAATTATAAAAGGTGTTCACACTTAAGTAACCACATTATTTTAGTTTTGCTATTTTATTTCCCCCCTCAAAATGATTTCAGTTTGTTATCAATGAATTTGTGCAGATTTTGGGTCACATTAAAGGTAGACAAAGTTCTGGAATTATTTTTTTTGGTAAAAAAAATTTTTTACATGACAAAAAACTGACATTTTAACAGAGACATGTACATTTTTTATATCAAACTGTAGCAGATAAGTGGATGATAATGATTTAGCCTATCTTAAAAAATTGTTCTAGATTTAGTATAGATGAGCTGATTGATCTTCTGCTAATTGACTTTGCATCCAATTTCCTGAAACATATAGGTCCCAGAAAATGTAAACAGCTTGCGTGTATATATATTACGATATATATATATATATATATACACACACATATATACACACATACATATATATATATATTATACACCCAGATATATATACACCCACATATAAATACTGTATATACACACACATATATAACACACACATTATATATACACATATATATATATATATATACATACAAATCGTAATATATATATATACACAATATGCGAACATTTTTTATTCCATTTCTGGGCCGTTTGTAGTCTGCTGGATGTCTTTGATCATACTGAAATTAAGCATACATGTGTCAGAGATAATTTTGGGAACTATGCGGCACACATGGTTTTCAACCTTAGCTTCCACGCACACACTTGAGTCTCCGGAGGAAAAATAATCCAAGATGAACAGTTATATTGTCCCTTCAGGCACAAAAAAGTTAGTCTTGACGGTAATCACTTGAAAGACAATTTGATTGATCTTGAGAAGCTTAATTTGGAAATCAAAATATGTCATAATGAAATAATTGTGTTAATGGAGCAGATAAAAATGCGGTATTTTTCCAATACCATCAGCGATTGTAAGGCTTTTATGCACAAGCTTGACGGGAGTCTGTTTTAGATTCTGTCTGCTTGCTGTCTTATCACAACTCAATTGACCCTAATAGAACAGAGACCTGAGGAGCTGAGCTGATGAAGAAGACAGAAATAAGAAATTGGATTTAGGTGTTAAAACCTAGTTATCCAGAACAAGAAAGGTTCTGGCTTTCAGCTGTTCAATCAATCTTTTTACAGTATACATTTGACCTTGGAGGAAAGGCTTCCCGAGTCTATGACCTGAACAGGCTGCTTGTGTCACTTGCTATTTATTTTACTGAATGCACATATACATATCAGACAGCAACATTTCCATCTTGACATATGGTAATTCATATTGGAGGACCGCATGGCATACACCAGTATTTTATCAATATTTCAACAAATATAGGAAGTCGAGTTTGATCTTGACAGCAGCACGCCAGAAATGACTTTCAGAGAACTGTCAGGAAATGCTAATTGAAGTGTATTGCAGGTTCATGATTGAAATGAAATTTGTTCATAAGGTGGAAGATTTTTTTTTATGAAATATTTTCTTTTTTTCTTGGTGAGCACCTTGAATATTTACTTGTGTCACATAAGAGCATTGATTGGTTTAGGGTCAAAAGGATGCAGCATGTGATAGTCTGTGACCCGTGACAGCTTTCAGAGTGGGCCCACAGTTCAAATTAAGCCCTGAAGCAGCAAATGTTAAACTGATGAGCTCGAGGTGGCTTGTGAGCTATTAGAAAGCTGCTGACATATTTTTCATGCTTGTTTTTACACCGGAAAAACTACCTCCTCTGTATTACCATGAGAATACTTTCAAATATTTATATTAGTATATTATAAGATTATCTGGTCTATCTAACAAACCACCAATGATTTGACATGACACCATCAAATGATGTCAGATGACGTCCTACTAAACGAGCAAGTCAGAGTCAGAGAAGTCAGTCACAAACTATCATATAGCAGTTGACTCTCAGAGGATCCGGAGCATGCACACCTAGGATATGAAGTTGGGACGTACACACAGATGTAGTGGGCACGCCCGAAAAGCTGAGAGTCATTGCGCAAGCGTGGGACCTGCTGGGAGATTGCAGTGACGTAGGGAGCAGTGAAGGGAAATTGTAATGATGGGCATGGAGAATTTGACAGCTGACTGTGACTGAAAAGCTCAGCAACCCCACCCCATAACTGAAATAGAAGGTATGTGGGGAAAATATCAAAGTATAAAAAGTGATTACTGGGATGTTTAGCTTGATATAAACATGTTAGTGATGCAATGTCCATCACAAACAAGATATTGGGAGCAATTTAATAGCAAAAAAAGGATGTGAAATGTTCCCTTCAAAACCTAAGTTTAGGGTCCTAAAACACAGAATTTCTACCTATGTCTGTAGTACAATACATAAACCCATAATTTCAGGAGTGGGGATTTTCATCTTTACTGTATTTTCATCTTTACTGTATTTTGATTGATTCAATACTGTGTTATTATAGAGGTTGCAACTATTTCTTTTTATCAGTGTCTACATACCGTAGTCTCGCCTGCTGTCACAATTCACACTGCTGAAAACAACAATCTTAGTGTAGTACTATTTATAGGATTCTGTATAGTCTAGCTAAAGACGACAGACGTTCAGCAATCCTTTATTCTAGAAGCAGACCATTTTCTATAGCAATTCATGAATAATACACAACGCGTGTCAATTTACTCATGGATGTTTTTCCAAAGCGTGTGGAGGAATTTGTTCAAATCTTTACCGATGCAGATTTTCCACCTGAAAATCCAGACAGAAAACCACAGCATTTTCATTAGGTGTTAGCATATCACGATATCTCCTTGCAAAAGACCACAATCCTTTGAAACATCCAGTAGGAAAGTATTTTTCAAATGTCTTACCATGAAACGCGTAACAGTTTGCTTTTGTTCTATAATTTATGAATGGTGCTTATTTGAAGTTGATGTTTCTTGACTTTTGTATTGTGAATGATAAAAAAATGCTTGTAAATGTGTGCATGTCATTTTCCTAATGTGAATTATTCAGCATGTATGTGTGTAATTGCTTGAAAGTAATGAATTGTACCCGGGGTCTGTTGAAATTTCATACTTTTATGTATGAGACAGTGTAGGCAAACTGCTAGTCATCTATAAGTGCCTTATTGAATTAGAAAATAAATCTATAGGGACCTTCAAAGGGTTTTCAGAATAATTGAACACATTTCCGTGATAAGAAATAATTTAAGGCAATGCACACACACACACAACATGTTTAAGGCTACGATCCCACAATGAACTTTTGGTGAGTTTTTGATGTTGCACCACTGTGTAAATTAGGTTACTTACGTTGTTTCATTGCGTTTTTGAGTGCCTTCTTTTATATGCATTTTTATCTCGTTTTTGACATTGAATTTTTGTTATCTCTTGTTAGTATGTCATGTTGTAAATAAAGCTGTTTTGTTTTTGATACTTCCTGGTATTTGGCTTTGACAAAACTTTACTGATACAGTCATGTGCCTGTTAAACGCGTTTTCGATGCATTTCCACTGGGAAAACACACTAAAAACGCATGATCGTTTTTAACTGCAGATTTTCCTTATCTAATGGAAGTCTATGAGAAAAATTTGCACATAAAACTCCTCACACCCGCAAGACAAATTGACATGCTGTGGATCTGAAACACACACTTTGCTGGAACTGTAAAATGCAGCGTTTTTGACACAGCTCCAAAAACTCAACAAAAAGCTCATTGTCGGCACACAGCCTAGGACACCGGTGAACCTGCCAAGGTTTTCCTAGAACAAGCCACTTCAGGAAAAAGCTGGTTGTCTTTTTCCTGAAGCCACTTTGCCGTGGCTGTGTCATAGGATTTTGAAGCACCTCCATCACCGACGTCTTTTCCCTGCATTTTCATGTATAAAGAGTAGACAGCTTCCAAATGAAGTTGTTCGAAGAATGACCATATTACTTCTTTCAACCACTTCATGAGTTCTGAAACCAGAAGAAGAGGTTAAAAACAGTAACAAATGACAGAATATATGCACAACAATGTCGTTTACATTGCTGTGCATTATGTTAATTGTTTGCTGTGGTTTTGGAAGGCTTTTTCTGTCAGATTTCAATCAGAATCCACCTGGAAAGACATGTGCACATACTTTTTAAGACTCATTCACCGGCAACATGCACTTTTTTGTTGAACATTGGAATTCCATTAATGCATTTTGTGTTTGGATCTCTTATGAAAGCTGTAGGCAAAATGCACTTGGCCATGTTGCAGTGATTGCTTGCAGTGATTACTTTTTATGCTGACTTACAATTTCTGCGGTAAACCTAGATGTAGGCATGGACTTACATGTGCGATACATAACGATTTTTGAACCCATTGATGGTTTAATTTCTATCTATTATTTTCTATATAATATATGACATCCTACCATAGGATTCATAATGTTACACCCCCACATCCTGTAATTTCATTTTTGCTGAGGATATGTTTCCCGTGATGAGTTTTTCATTTACAATGTGTAACCAATAAAAATGTTATACTTTGTCTAATAGTTACTTGTGTGTCATATTTGTAGGTTCTATAATTCCACTGGATACACATCTATTCATTAAACTGTCTGTGTTAAATTGTGTTTAGATTAGTTAAGTAAGCAATATTCTCTAAAGATAAATAGCAAAACCAAAACAGGGGAAAAATATTAACGATCTAAATGACAGTCTTAAATCTCTCATGTTTTAATCGGGGTCCAGAAGCCTTCAGAGAGAAAAAAGGGGGATCCACCATTTCATCTAAAACCGTATGCTATTTCGGCCAAATCATGAAGGAGATTTAGGTCTTCCCTGTGACGTACAATGGTCCTCATCATTTTTTCCATTTTATATTACAATATTACTTAGTCACTTTCGTCCACTAAACTACAACCAGTTGCAGAGCTAAAAGATTGCAGGATGCATAAGGAGAAGGTATATGTGTGGATAATGGCACATGAGACGGCTGATAAACTGCCAGTTTGTACGTAAAAATGCTGATGCACTTGAAATCAAAATCAATTCCCTGTTTTTGAAAATAATTAAAATGTCATGGCTATTGGAAGAAATAGATTGATAAATATGGCTTTGATCACAAACAATGTTTATTTTAATGCAGTTGATGTGCGCCAGAAAATTGTCATAATTATTTCGTTATGCTGTATGTGCTCCAGTGATTTTTTACTTATGCTCTCCACACCCTGAATTCCAAGTAATTTGGCAAACCTGTAGTAAGATAACCCAGTAATGAATTCTAATGTTTGGATTTGAAAGAAATACATTTTAGATATTTAAATTAACCAATGTAAGGCAAATAAACTAGTAATAGTCACATGCACAGCCAACAGTGTAAGAAACCACTGGAATACAATGTGCTTTAGTTTCAGGAAAATTGTAGTGAAAAACTTGCACTATACAGTCATGGCCAAAAGTTTTGAGAATGACACAAATATTATATTTTCACATGATCTGCTGCCCTCTGGTTTTTATGTGTGTTTGACAGATGTTTTTATCACAGACAGAAATATAATAATTGCAAACATATGAGTAACAAAAGCTTATATTGACAGTTAGAATGAGTTAATGCAGCAAGTCAATATTTGCAGTGTTGACCCTTCTTCTTCAGGACCTCTGCAATTCTCCCTGGCATGCTCTCAATCAACTTCTGGACCAAATCCTGACTGATAGCAGTCCATTCTTGCACAATCAATGCTTTCATTTTGTCAGAATTTTTAGGTTTTTGTTTGTCCACCCGTCTCTTGATGATTGACCACAAGTTCTCAATGGGATTAAGATCTGGGGAGTTTCCAGGCAATGGACCCAAAATCTCTATGTTTTGTTCCCTGAGCCATTTAATTATCACCTTTGCTTTATGGCAAGGTGCTCCATCATGCTGGAAAAGGCATTGTTGATCGCCAAACTGCTCTTGGAGGGTTGGGAGAAGTTGATCTTGGAGGACATTCTGGTACCATTCTTTATTCATGGCTGTGTTTTTAGGCAAGACAGTGAGAGAGCCGATTCCCTTGGCTGAGAAGCAACCCCACACATGAATGGTTTCAGGATGCTTAACAGTTGGCATGAGACAAGACTGGTGGTAGCGCTCACCTTGTCTTCTCCGAATGAGGCGTTTTCCTGATGTCCCAAACAATGGAAAAGGGGATTCATCAGAGAAAATAACTTTACCCCAGTCCTCAGCAGTCCACTGCCTGTACCTTTTGCAGAATATCAGTCTGTCCATGATGTTTTTTCTGGAGAGAAGTGGCTTCTTTGCTGCCCTCCTTGAGACCAGGCCTTGCTCCAAGAGTCTCCGCCTCACAGTGCATGCAGATGCACTCACACCTGCCTGCTGCCATTCCTGAGCAAGCTCTGCACTGCTGGTAGCCCGATCCCGCAGCTTAAACACTTTTAAGAGACGTCCTGGTGCTTGCTGGTCTTTCTTGGGCGCCCTGAAGCCTTTTTGGCAACAATGGAACCTCTCCTCCTTGAAGTTCTTGATGATGCGATAGATTGTTGACTGAGGTGCAATCTTTCTAGCTGCAATACTCTTCCCTGTTAGGCCATTTTTGTGCATTGCAATGATGACTGCACATGTTTCTTTAGAGATAACCATGTTTAACAGAAGAGAAACAATGATGCCAAGCACCAACCTCCTTTTAAAGTGTCCAGTGGTGTCATTCTTACTTAATCATGACAGATTGATCTCCAGCCATGTCCTCATCAACACCCACACCTGTGTTAATGGAGCAATCACTGAAAAGAGGTTAGCAGGGCTGCAATGATGTTGAAATGTGTTTTGGGGATAAAGTTCATTTTCTAGCCAAATATTGACTTTGCAAGTAATTGCTGTTAAGCTGATCACTCTTTATAACATTCTGGAGTATATGCAAATTGCCATTAGAAAAAGTGAAGCAGTAGACTTTGTAAAAATTAATATTTGTGTCATTCTCAAAACTTTTGGCCATGACTGTACATGTTAACGCTGGTGCACTTCCCAACATTAAAGGGGTTTTCCCTCAAACTACATTTAAATTAATAGATCTTGGAATAAAAATAAATTCCACAATTGAATGTGTTAAATAAAATGTTCTTGCGCTGAGATAATCTTTTATAAATGTGTCCCTGCTGTGTACTGTGTAATGGCTGTGTCTGACCGTACAGGGATATGGTCTGATCATACCACATCTCCTGAGTGGTGAGGAAAGGAAAGAGAGTATACAGACATTACAGAAAGGGATCACAACTGATTCTTTTTGTGAGGCAAAACATTTCACTGCCTGTTTTTAAGCAATTGTTTACCTCAAAGAAAAAATTAGTTGTGATCCCATGCTGTAATGTCTGTATCCTCCTTTGTTTCCTCCACTAAACAGGGATTGTGGTATGTTCAGGCCATGTTCCAGCATGGTCAGACACAGCTATTACACAGTATGTAACGTGGTGTAGGGCAGTTGCCGTGGGTGAGGTACTCGTGATTCCCGCACATTAAATGGAAATGGGGGGTTCTAGCTGGATGTGTATAAAGAAAACTCTGTATGCAGTACTAAAGTAGGTGCTCAAGTAGGTTCCCACACCATAGATAAGGTAAAAATAAACTTGGCACTCAACTTGTGGTGAAGTTTATGTAGTTTAATGCAGTCAGAAATAAACAACAAAACATTTCGGCCACAGTTGGCCTAAGGCCTTCCTCAGTTACAGACTGCAAAAAAATGATACTTGGAGAAGGTAGGAGGGTGAAGTTTTCACTCGTATCGATTTAAATATAGTCCAGCAGTTACTATAGTGAGACCGGAATAACTATTGACTATAAAATGCTTTAGTTAACTGCGTGGTAGTGTGTCTTGCGACTGCGGTGGACACACTACCACGCAGTTAACTAAGGCATTTCATAGTCACTGATTATTCCGGTCTTCTGACTGACTGCATTAAACTACATAAACTTCACCACAAGTTGAGTGCCAAGTTTATCTTTACCCTAGCTGGGTGTATAGACTTTAGCTGTGATGGTGATATGCCCTTGCAGACCACATGATGCCATTGAATTCAGCCAGCCAGGATTAGATATTACAGAGTTCAATGAAGGAAAGCATAGTTCATAAATAAACGTATTTATGAGGAACTATGTACAGCAGATAGTAGGCATTTATCTTCATGGACATTTTTGTTTTGAAATGGAACATCACCACACACTTTCCCTTCTCTTTTCTGGAGTCACTTTCGCTTTCTACTCCACTTAGCTCTTCTTCCTCATCACAGCCCAGCACACTATTACGTGAGCATCCTTGTCCCTAATAACGGCACTACAGTCCAGTTTCCTGCCCCAGGCATTGATACTTCTTTCTTTTCCCTATTTTGCTCTGGACTGACTCCTCCAGAGACTACTCACTTCCTTGTCATAAATTGATGGCAAGCATTGTATATCCATAGAGTGAAATAAAATTATATGGATGAAAGGTGTATATCACTCGTGGTATACATATAAACGGACCAATTAGGACCAACTGCAAAGAATATAGGAATAAAAGCAACCCCTCCCCACCAAAACAGTCATATGGTCCAAAATGGATGCAAAGTATTCTTTATTGATATAAATAAATAATTTACACAAGGCGCCCCCTGAGGAAGGAGATTTCTCTCCGAAACGCGCGTCGGGGTTCCTGGCTGTGAACACGTGTGACTTCCCTGCCTCTATTATTAGGTATGATTCCTTTGTACTCTGTCCTGACTTCACTATTCATCACTTCTTACGGACGATATCCCTTCTATGGATGTTCTAATTGATATGCAATTGTGTATTGGGGTATATATTGTACTGTGTCAGGCCATATATTGGTTTATTAGTCACATGGAGCTCCCAGCCTGGTACGGGTGAATTTCTGTGACCAGCGATAGTTCCTGCTTTTACTGTGTATTGGCACCTTGTGTAAATTATTAATTTATATCAATAAAGAATACTTTGCATCCATTTTGGACCATATCACTTCCTTGTCGTTGTCACTCCTCTTGTAAGAGCTTACTACCGGCCTTGGTTGTCTGCTACTACTGCCGGCTTGTCCCTATCTCTCGTTCTACCTGTAAGTTCTTGATTGTGCTCTCACTTAGCTTCACTCCTTTGGGCTAGTCTCAACTATTAACTCTAACTATCCCTGTCAACTACCTGTGGCTGGACCGAGCACAATTCTATCACTAGCTATACAAATTATTAAACATGCAAACATCATAATGTTTTGCATCACATATCGTCAAGGAGGGAGGTATGAGCAAATACTCCACTTCCTTACATTTAGTAAGGGGTACATTTATAAGAATATCTCAGCACAGGAACATGTTTTTAAACACATGCAATTATGAAATTCATTATTATTCATAGATATATTGATTAAAATGTTTAATAAAATTAGCTTTCTTCATGGATAAGCCCTTCATCCTTCCTTGTCGATTGTCACAATATGGTTTCTACAGATGATAGCAGATAGTGGCTGTTATATGTTTTATCAAACTAACAAACATGTACTTTATTGTATCCCGCTATTGTCACTCTTCCCACACAGAAATTACTTAAAAGAAGCACACAGACAACTAAGATCCACCTAATATTTTAAAGATGAAAAATATTATTTTGAAATGTTAAAAGTATATATTTTTTTATCTTTTTACACTTGCATTACATAATATTAAAGAAATATAATTATTAACATCCAGGAGCAGTTGTCATCAGTGCACATATATGCAATACCTACATTCCTCCATTATAGTCTTATTTATACTTTTGCACCTCAGCTGTTTAAAGGGTGGTCTGAATCCAAGGGTGATTTTCAAACTAAATGTCTGTATATTTATCTTAATAATCCAATCACATTTGTAATATACTTCAATTAAAAATTCCCTACCTTTCCTTTTCTACTTCCTGTCTGCTTTTTTTTTTTTTTTTTACTTCCGATGATTTTTCATTTGAGAATCACCTATGCATGGTGGGATAGTCAAATGGGACATCACCAGAAAAACCAGCCCAGCTCCCAAAACAGACGTCATTGATGGGCAGGGCTCATCTTTGTTGACCCTGCTTGCTAAGTTATCAATGCACAGTGACAGTGCACTCTCTTGCCGGCTCATCACTTCTCTTTAGAGCAAGCGACGGAACACAATGTCAGTGCTCATTCAAAGGAATATAGAGAAAGCAGTGTGTACTGAGGATGTGTTGGAACTGACAACCTGCACATGGTCAGTAGAGCAGAAACTAGACCCACCCCTGAAACAGATAACCCTAATGATGCTTCGTTTCAGGATGGGGACAGCAACTGTGGCAGTGTAAGCAGGTTACGGGATGCAGTGACAGACAGGAGGCAGAGCAAGGGTTATCAATTTAACAGTTTAATTTAACTCCCCGCAGAGAGAAAAATGTTTTAAGAGTTAATGCAAGGAAAGAGGAAAAATGAAAATAAAAAATGCAAAATAGTAGCAGTGCAATTGTCAAACTTATCGTGTCCTTATGTTCCTCCTCAGATGATCCCGCAGGAGTTGTAAACCCGGCAATGGCCAGGGAAGATGTCTTCAGGTGGGGTCCTTTAAACGATGGTCCGTCTTCTGGCAGCAGTGGTCGGTCTCTGGTACCTTCTGCTGAGCCCCTAGTCCATAAACACGTGCGGCTGGAGCAACCAAGGCCCAGCACTCCCAGAGCCAAACGTGAACGGGCGTGCACAAACTGACAGGGAAGGCCCCAAGCTTATGTCCGATGCCTGGCTTTCTCTACTCTGCACGTGTGCGGTACTCAGTCACTGAGTGCATGGCACCTCTCTCTAAGGGTTTATTTTAAAGCAGGGCCCTCAATAACAAACATGACATTATTCCCTGTAAGAATACATTTTCCCATTGAAGATTAGTCTGAGATATAGGAGAACTTTATGGCACTGCAATATGGTTCAGTTTTGGGCAACGTTGCATTTTTTTTATCACACATTACATCAATAGAACTATGTACATGTATGCTCTGAATTCAAATGATGAGAGACATGCAAAATCAGAGCAATCTACACATTCCCGATTACTTCCATTGTGTTGTAAATCTGTATTGAAGCGAGCAACAAGAATCAATGTAAATTACATTCAGATTGTCCTGTGCTCATTAATACAAAGTGAAACATATAACAATGAAGCAAGGCGATGTTCGCATCCAAATATCCACTAACAAAGCAACTGGCATGAATACCAATCATTTTCCACCTCCAACAATATCATGTTGTATATAATGTCAATTGAATATTTTTTTCTTACAGTAGCGTGTTACCAGTTGTTGACGTTGATTTCTGAATGAATGTTGTATACTAGTCTTACAGCATGCAGAATAAAAAAAAAAATCTTTTCCATTGTGGGTTTTCTTCGGATTTGCATGACTTGTGTTAATATAGTGAAGTATCTATTCTCAACCACAGTATGTAAGCTTTCTATACAATTATCATACCTGCAGGCTTCATTTCTGTATAGAAAGCCAGAGAATGAACAGCAATATAAAGCCATTATGAGTTGAATATACCATAGCTAGATGAATTTATTTGTAAGGAAAAAAACATCATAATTTCCCTATTCGACACCAATTGCAAAATGAAAAGTGCGATCAAGTGAACAATACCAGCTTTCAGTCATAATTCCAGTTATTGTATTTAACAAAGTCAACTACCATCAAGTTAGTGAGACTCATAACAAAAGTCCTTATCTGCTGCAAACTATCGCCATATTAGTTTAGTGTAAAAAGTGATGACTACAACTGAGAGAGTTTTTTCAGAGACATAAAAAAAGTTAGAATTTAAAGGGGAAATATACAAATGAGAAGTACTCGCGCTATGAAACAGACACAGACATGCAGTACTGATCCAACAACACGTACCTAAAATTCTTCAGAAAGGTTTCCACAATAGGGATATATCGGTGATCTTACTGATGCAATGCCAAACGAAGAGATAGCCGGTAGCGGTAGTGATTCCAATTTGATGAACTGAATTGGTGGGAAGAATGAGTATAATCAGTGAATGATATAAATGTTCTATACATCTTAAAAGAGGCACAGGTAGGAAAAAATACATGCAGCTAAACTTAAATGTTTAAAGTGCAAATGGATGCAGGAATATCAAAATTGGTTCACTCCCTTATACAGTCACCTTAAGAATGTGCCCTACTTAGTAAAAGGACGATTAGAATATTCTCTATGAAGGAGAATAAGATGCAAGTAGTACGCAGCTGGGTTGCTGTATGTGCAAAATCGACAAAAGATGTGCAAATAAGCATACAATGTGCAAATAAGCCTGGGTTGCTGTATGTGCAAAAACGGCAAATCATGTGCAAATAAGCGTACAATGTGCAAAAAAGCCTAAAATTGAGTGCACTTCACGTATGAGTGGCCGTTATAAGGGTGCAATGAGTGCTAACCCAGGGTGTGATGGAGCACCTAAGAACAGCCTGCAAGGTACTAGATGTAAGCACCTGATAATCCTGTGTGCTCAATTAGATTATGAGCTGTGTTTTAAATGTGCACACGGTACCTTATGGAAGTTACATTCAAACAATGTGTCCTAAGGAGCGATGCGATACTTAGTTTCTAAGTGTAAAGATGCGCTGATAAAGTCCAGATCTATTCTGTAGTCCTGGAGAGCTGCCCCGGCCGGCGGCAAACTCTCCTTCCTTCTTGCGCTGCAGCACGGGTGTCCGTGGAAAGATGCCAGCAACGCTTTCGCTTGAGTTGTTCCAGTCACGTGATGCAGTCACGTGGTGCTCTGATTCCAGCTATGGAGAGCAGGGAGAGCCAAAGATGTGTCCTACATGTTTCGGACATAACGTTCGCTACACTGGGTTTTTATATATCCTTAGTCCAGTTCATCAATTAAAGGCAAATAGTTCAATATCATTGTTTAGTCCTCGGGGTTTGAGGGTATCGAGCTCAAAAATCCAGTGTGTCTCTTCTCTGGACATTTGTTTGATGAAATCGCCAGTCTTTTTTCACCACTTTAATGCCCATAATATTTACACCTTTGAGTGACCCTTTATGTGCGGTCTTAAAGTGTTTGGACAGAGGGTGTGTGTCTATATTATTCTTTATGTTACGTAGATGTTCTCCAATCCTTTTACACAAGGGGCGTATCGTACATCCAACATACATTTTCTTGCATGGGCATTCTATCACATAGATCACTCCTGATGTATGGCAGTACGTGTTGTTGGATCAGTACTGCATGTCTGTGTCTGTTTCATAGCGCGAGTACTTGTCATTTGTATATTTCTGGTCTTTTCATCCTCCTTGTGGTAGGAGGTTTTCGTACTTGCAGCTGATCAAGCACCAATTTATCTCAGTACAATCCAGAATTTAAAGGGGTTGTAACTTTTTAAGTATTTTCAACCAATGGGCTCAGCAACATATAAAATAACAAACTGACCTTTACTCGCCTTCCCTCGGTCCTACCTATCAGCCACTGCTTCAGTTTTTGATGATTAGCTGCAGCGGTGGCACCACATTCAGATTTCTGTAGTCCATGAATAAGCTCAGCAGCGCATTCTGTTTACATTGGCATAACTGTAGAGCTCAGTGATAGCCTGCAGCGCTGCCACCTTCATGTCACCGCTGCAGCCTATAACCAAAGCAGCAGTGGAGAGGCAGTGCTGGACTCAGGAAGGGTAAGTAAAAGTTAGTTTATTAAATATATCGCGTAGCCTAATAGATAAAAACAATTGAAAAGTGACAACCCCATTTAAGATCTTACTGGGTTTTACTGAAGTGCGAGGGAAAGGGAGAGCTGCATCATTATTGCATCATTATTAGCTTGAGTAGACTGGGGGGGACAATTTAAGTCAATAGGGTTTATCCAATATAGTAGTGTATATAAAAAAAAGAGGTAACTGCTCACCTTCTGAGGATGTATAAGACACAATAGGTAGGCTTTAGAAAAGAGATGGTCCAACTCAGTATTGAAATAGTGGAAATTGTGGGTGATCTGTGCTGCTGATTTCGTATCCGCAATAAAGATATAATATGCGATATTATGGTGTCTATGTGGTTTTACTCTCAACGTGTTTCGGAGTTGACAAATTTCTTCTTCTTGTTGTGGTCTCCTGAAGAAGTTTGTTAACTTCGAAACACGTCGAGAATAAAACCACATATACACATATACAGCCTTTATTGTCGATGAAAACAGCAGTGCAGAACACACACAATTTTCATTATTGGCTTGGACAGTGAGCTGTTCATACGGCATGTTGCCAAAGTTTGATGAAATACTTATGGTATATGCATACAACGTCCTGAAAAACTGCTAAAAACATCAAAAAGAATGAGCACTATCAAAATGATTTGCTGAATATGTGTTCAGTCTCTTTTCAACCTCTGACCTGACCATTCTTCAGGCGGCTTGGAAGCCATCATTATCTTATACATGGAATTTTAAAAAATGTTGAATGCGAAACCACTGCAAAAATAGCTAAAAGATCGACAAAAAAGACACTTAAGGAAAAACACTGCTGGTGTTTTCCTGAAGCATCTTCTGCTTCAAAAATGTCCTGTGTACAGATAGCCTTACAGGAAGCTTTTGTGTTTCCAACCAATCACAACATCTCGTATGTGTGATGAATATTTAGTTAGTTAATTTATACACAGCCATTCATATGAACAGGACATAGGAAAATTATGTAAATTCAGTGTCTGAATAAATACTGGTAAATATTCCCATTCAATCTATACACATTGTATGTTAGTAAAATGTAATACATCCACCTAAACAAATATTGTTCTATATAGATGTGTTTGGTATGTGACCCGCAATACAGAAAAAAAACAATTTTACGAGAGATAGTTTAAACCGGAAAATAAACATCATACAAATAAATGGATAAAATTGTTCTAAAGTCAATAATCATATAACCATGAAGTAAAATATTATTTTGTGCTATTAAATTACCTTTTAACCATTTGAACAGGTAATTGCATAAGCCTCAATAAATAAGCCATTATGTTATAGATCACAGATTATTAATTGATTTATCATGCTGAAAACCTAGACAAATAATCAAATTGCATTCCCAATAATATTAAATGAACTGTGCCAATAATTGCTTTGGAGCTTATAACTAGATGCAGATGTATAAAAGATGATCAGTTAATTGTATCAAATCTAAAATTAATTATTAACTACAAACACGGAGAGACGGCAGAGGACTGAGCTGCTAAGCCTCCGAAGCCCTGCCAGGACATAAGTTGCATATAATTAAGTGAGGGCAAATCAATATAAAGATCCCTCCATGTTGTTTGACAGAACACATGGACAAATTATTCACACTAAATGGAGGAATTTTAAATGGTCTCCTTATAACCTCGCACTTCTCATTATCCACTGCCAATAAGCTAATTACATGTGTTATGTTACTTGTATAATTCCCTGTGTTAGGAGACTGATGACCACATGGGGGATCATGTACGTTAACCAGGATATTAAAGGATTACACTCAGGGGTGATGAAGCTTAAAAAAAGAAGTGTTTGGTCAGCAACAGTTTCATGCAGTTTGTCATTTTCACTGGAAAGTCAATATTTTCTCTTCTTGATTTAGGCCAGTGATCCTCATCTATCAATGTGGCAGGACAGGACTGTGGGAGCATAAGAAGGGCATGTACTCAGTGGCTGAACGAGAATGCACAGGGGATGGATAACATGAATATATGGGCCTGGTGGACATCACCAATAAAATGTGGGTTATCAGGTTATTTAGATATTGGTACGAAAATCCATGAATGAAGATGAAATGAACAATCCTTTAGAACTTCCATTAACTTTATTACAACAAAGGATGTTTCTCTGCATGGCCACAGGCAATAAATATAAATTGGGAAATGCCTGTGTCTTGGCTGAAGGATGATGTCAGATTTGTTTTAGATATATTATATTTAAAGTGATACTATCATAATTTGCTTAGCTGCATTTCCCACTGAAATGAATAGTTGGCAGCCGGCGATTCAACAAGGGAGGTCAACAGCTTAAAGTATTCTCCATAAATAGAAAAATAACTGAAAAGAATTTTCCATAAATAGAAAAAAAAATAACTGAAGAAAATGCAATTAAGTAAATTACAAAATACCTTTAATTAGTAAATAACACTCGTTTATCAAGGGAAGTAATAACTATAGAATTACAATGTCCACCATCTTATTACAGAGAATATTGCCCTAGAATGATAATAGGACAGATGTCAGTGAGCATGTGCAGTAGGAAGCTCTGACCCTCCCTTCATGTATAGGAAGATGTGCTCCCAGTAGATATTGTGATGTAATACTGGAGATAGGAGAGCTGAGATAAGACGAGGCTGCACACACTACTCACTACACTATCTTTCAGAGCAGCTTGTAAGCCCAGAAGAGAGCGTGACACTATACTGTATAATTTATATCAAGGTTGCAGCAAAGGACCCTCCTACTGCACATGCTCACACCAACTATCCTTAAAATTCTAATACAGTTTTCTGTCATTATAGCAAGATAACTAACTTTTTGATGTACTATAGTGATTAATTATATAGACAAAACAGATTTCATTAGTCAATTTAGGAGATTTAAGAATTTACATATATTAATTAGTGATGATCGAGCACTACCATGCTTAAGTGCTCGGTACTGGAATTGAGCAGGTCAAACGCTCGGACGAGCTCAGCTTGAGTAACGAGTATAATGGAAGTCAATGGGAAACTTGAGCATTTTTCTGGAAGACCCTACAAGGAGGGTAGGGGGACAGGACAGGAAAGTTGCTGAAATGGATGGAAATAGTGCTCAAATGGAATGGGAGCAGCATGGGGAAGATGACTGGATGCATCTCTGACTCCCAGGTCACTGCTGTCAACAACTCCACTTTTACAGTCTACAAAAAACATGCAAAGCCAAAAAATAAAATAGACTTTACAGGAAAAACTGTTTGGAAACATTCTTCCCTGTATAATAACTTGTATATAAAGCTAAATTAAAAAGAGAAAAAAAACGCTTCCTCCACCCCTTAATAACCGAGCCATCTCTCACCGTATTTCCCTGTCACCTATGACTTCAGAATAGGAGTAGAGGGTGAAATAAAAGTACACCCACCGGTAGTCACAAGTAATTGTAATTTTTACATTTTACTACTTTATTTGGGCATGTGGCATTTGTGACATGGTCAGACAAATCTTCTTTAATTTATGAAGGAGGGATTTTAAAGCTCAGAATGCCTATGTGGACAATGCAAGACTGCCAAACATTAGAAGAGGGACTCCAATACACCCTGTGTTAGACATAACGGATGGCCTCACACACATTCTGTTAAAATTGTTAGGTAGTGGGACTCCTAGGCTCATAAAGTGTATTCATTAAATGCAAGGGCTGCCAAAAATTAGAAGGCGGGACTGCAATACACTGTTGAAAACACGTAGAGTAGGGTCTCAGAAAACATTTTTTCCCATTTTTAAAGGAGTGGTACTCCTAGACTGGTAAAGACTATGCACTAAGTCAAGTGCTGAAAAACATTTACCCCTGGGGGTATACATATACATATGTAAGAGATTTGTAGAGGTAGGCCTCATACTCTTTCTGCAAAGATTATGAAGCAAAAATCGCATGATGACCTCTAAAAATTATGAGCAAGGGTCACCTTTTTGCCTTTAAAAATTATGAGTGAGGGCTGCCAATTTGCCCTCTAAAAATTACAAATGAGGGCCGCTTGTATGACCCACAAAACATTATAAATAAGCGCCGCATGGTGACCCTCTAAAAATTTGGAGCGAGGGCCACATCATGACTCTGTTGCTATGATGGAGGAGGAAGAGAAAAAGAAGAAACCATGTAGCCTTTTTGGGTATAGAGGGATTAATGGGAATACACCAGAAAAAAAGGAACATTTGAATTGGCTTTATATTAGGCTGCTGTTGTCCACCTGGTCCCCATGCAAAGCTTCCTCTTTAATTGTGAGCAGCGAGCATTGTTTGGAGGCTGACCGGAATACTGATGTGAACTTGTAGATGGTATTCAACTACTGCCCTCTGCTAATCATAAAGCCTTGCCAACATGTATAATGTGTAGTTCCAGTGCATGGTCATGTCACACACCTATCGGTGAGCTGACACTTGCAAGCGCTGCTGCAGCAATGCCAGACCTGCAGCAGCTGTAGCTGACTTGAAATGGGCACACACGTGGCGTACTTTCACAAGTAGCTCAGGCAAATCTGGGTAGATTTTCAGAAACCACTGAACTACTAAGTTGAGCACGTGAACCAGGCATGGTATCTGTGCCAGCTTGCCAATCTTTAGAGTCGCCACTAGGTTAAGGCCATTATCACACACAACCATGCCTAGTTGTAGGTTCAGCAGCGAGAGCCACAGATCTGTATGGTCTGTTATACCGTTCCACAACTCTGCGACGGTGTGCTATTTGTGTCCTTACCAAATTAGTTTCAGCAGAGCCTGTTGCCACTTCCCCGAGGCAGTGCTTCCAGTTTGCTACTGATATGGACGATGTGCTCCGAGATGACAATTTGGAGGTAGAGGATGAGGAAAAACAGGGGGTTCAGGAACTTATTTGGAGGTGGAGCAAATCCTCAGCGTTGATAGACGTGTGCCATTTAGGGTCCAATTCGGTCCCGGCCTCCACAAGATTCATCCAGTGTGCGGTCAGGGAAATGTAGCATCCCTGACCACAAACACTTGTCCACGTGTCAGTCATTAAGTGAACCTTCCCAGTAACTGCATTGGTCAGGGCACAGGTGATGTTATGGGACATGTGCTGGTGTAAGGCAGGGACAGCACACTGGGAAAAATAGTGGTGGATGGGGAGTGAGTATCGAGAGACGGCCGCTGCCGCCGCCATGAGGTTGCGGAATGCAACAGTATCCACAAATGTCAACATTTCCAGGGCAAGCAATCTGGAAATGTCCCCGTTTAGTGTATGGGCCTGTGGGTGGGTGGCTTCGTATTTGTTTTTGTGTTTCAAGTCCTGGGGTAGGGACATCTGGATGCTGCGCTGGGACAAAGAATTGGATGTGTATTCCAAAGCGCGATCGAGTATCGAGTAGTGTCAAGCATGCTCGCTCATTATTAATATTAATATTTTCTTACATTTTTGCTATTTCTCAAGTACCCCTTTAAATCTATGCCAAAATTGAATTGGATGCCAGCATCTGTCTGTAACTGCAGCGAACAGAGCTAAGTTCCACTCACTGCTATTAACCTCTTAAATGCAGTGCAATTTCTAACAGTTGCATTTAAAGAGGATGCGCACTTCTTTATTATTGATGAACTATCCTTAGAATTGATAATCAATGTCTGATCAGTCGGCATCCTACAGTCATGGCCAAAAGTTTTGAGAATGACACAAATATTATATTTTCACATGATCTGCTGCCCTCTGGTTTTTATGTGTGTTTGACAGATGTTTTTATCACAGACAGAAATATAATAATTGCAAACATATGAGTAACAAAAGCTTATATTGACAATTAGAATGAGTTAATGCAGCAAGTCAATATTTGCAGTGTTGACCCTTCTTCTTCAGGACCTCTGCAATTCTCCCTGGCATGCTCTCAATCAACTTCTGGACCAAATCCTGACTGATAGCAGTCCATTCTTGCACAATCATTGCTTTCATTTTGTCAGAATTTTTAGGTTTTTGTTTGTCCACCCGTCTCTTGATGATTGACCACAAGTTCTCAATGGGATTAAGATCTGGGGAGTTTCCAGGCCATGGACCCAAAATCTCTATGTTTTGTTCCCTGAGTCATTTAGTTATCACCTTTGCTTTATGGCAAGGTGCTCCATCATGCTGGAAAAGGCATTGTTGATCGCCAAACTGCTCTTGGAGGGTTGGGAGAAGTTGCTCTTGGAGGACATTCTGGTACCATTCTTTATTCATGGCTGTGTTTTTAGGCAAGACTGTAAGAGAGCCGATTCCCTTGGCTGAGAAGCAACCCCACACATGAATGGTTTCAGGATGCTTAACAGTTGGCATGAGACAAGACTGGTGGTAGCGCTCACCTTGTCTTCTCCAAATGAGGCGTTTTCCTGAGGTCCCAAACAATCGAAAAGGGGATTCTTCAGAGAAAATAACTTTACCCCAGTCCTCAGCAGTCCACTGCCTGTACCTTTTGCAGAATATCAGTCTGTCCATGATGTTTTTTCTGGAGAGAAGTGGCTTCTTTGCTGCCCTCCTTGAGACCAGGCCTTGCTCCAAGAGTCTCCGCCTCACAGTGCGTTCAGATGCACTCACACCTGCCTGCTGCCATTCCTGAGCAAGCTCTGCACTGCTGGTAGCCCGATCCCGCAGCTGAAACACTTTTAAGAGACGGTCCTGGCGCTTGCTGGTCTTTCTTGGGCGCCCTGAAGCCTTTTTGGCAACAGTGGAACCTCTCTCCTTGAAGTTCTTGATGATGCGATAGATTGTTGACTGAGGTGCAATATTTCTAGCTGCGATACTCTTCCCTGTTAGGCCATTTTTGTGCATTGCAATGATGACTGCACATGTTTCTTTAGAGATAACCATGGTTAACAGAAGAGAAACAATGATGCCAAGCACCAGCCTCCTTTTAAAGTGTCCAGTGGTGTCATTCTTACTTAATCATGACAGATTGATCTCCAGCCATGTCCTCATCAACACCTACACCTGTGTTAAAGGAGCAATCACTGAAAAGAGGTTAGCTGGTCCTTTTAAGGCATGGCTGCAATGATGTTGAAATGTGTTTTGGGGGATAAAGTTCATTTTCTAGCCAAATATTTACTTTGCAAGTAATTGCTGTTAAGCTGATCACTCTTTATAACATTCTGGAGTATATGCAAATTGCCATTAGAAAAAGTGAAGCAGTAGACTTTGTAAAAATTAATATTTGTGTCATTCTCAAAACTTTTGGCCATGACTGTACTCCTGGCACTCCCACCGATCAGCTGTTCTGTGTGTCAGTGGTGGAGCTGCTCAATTGTGGAGCTGCTCCATTTTCTGATAGTGGCAACAGCTGGGTACTGCACAATCCTATTAATTTGAATACATACAGTATATAATATATCATAGAATATTATTTATGCTTTACACAATTTGGCATGTATGCTTTCATGATGTAAGGAGCAGAATAGCAAGCAGGATGAATTTATAGAGACAAAAACACACCTCTGTCTAAACAAACTTACATCCATGTGAAAATACCTACAGTCTATACTGTAATCTACACCAATGAAGGACTGCGATTCAAGAAACAAAAATTCACTACATAACCGGAAAAAAAATAACTTAGATGTCTGTATTTCCAGTAAGGGTGTCATCCGTTTTTTTTCATGGATCCCACAAGAACTCATTATTATAACCTATGGGGATGTTATATGTTCATGTTTTTATATGGATTGTGTGTCTGTGCAAACCACACAGAAACATATCCATTTTTTACCGGCAGCACAGATGACAAGGACCAATTCAAGTCTATGGGTCCGTGAAAAACACATACAGCACATGGTCGGCATCCATGTGTCATCCGTGTGCCATCTGTGTTTAACATTACAAAGTACAGGAGAAGCTTTATAAATTATTTATTTCTTTATCTACACCGGAAAAACATTGATGACGCCCTAGTGACACCGGTACCAGTTTTTCAAGTACGTGTTTTATATGTATGTATGAAGAAGACCTTAATGTACATTTAGAAGGCGCTCAGGATCATCAACGGATTTTTAATGGTCCTCGTAGTAAAACACATTGGCATAATTTTCCCCTTTTCTCCATTTTCAGTTAATTATTTTTGATGCTTCATTCATGTAGCTGGAGTCGTGCCTTGCAGCAAAGTAACTTGAAAACACTTTGATAGGAAAATTAGGGGAGTGATTTAATTATTAACTGGCGAAATAAATTAGGGGATGAAATAATAATTTATCCGAGAAAGTAAATAATTTATTAATAATATTTTAGATTTAGGGGTCAAAACCAGTCAAACATTCTAGTGCACAGACAACGAAGAAATATACGTTAAATTACCACCGTAAGGAGGAAGAAAATTTAGTTTTTTGTGTTTTTCATTTTTTCCTCCCTTTTTTCAAATAGCCATCACTTTTTTATTTTTCTTTCAACTAAACCGTACAAGGGGTTGATTTTTTGCATGAGTTGTAGATTTGAACCATTAACCATTTAATTTATCATATAAAATAAGAAAAATCCAAGTGTAATGAAATGGTAAAAACAGCATTCTGACATTGGTTTTTCATTTCATGTTTATGGCAATAATTGTGCAGTAAAAATGGGATGACAAATGGATTATCCAGGTCATAATGATTACAGTGATACAATATATTGAAAAAAAAAATGTGCCACCCTTTTCATAAATGCATAACTTTTAAATTTTTCTATCGATGGAGCTTTGTGAGGGTTTGTTTTTTGAGTGTTGAATGGATGTTTTAGAGCTATATGTGGGCCATTATACTATTTGTAGGGATGTGTTGGGGACCAATATACTTTTTGGAGGGCTACTTGGGGGCCATTATACTATTTGAAGGGCTATTTTAGGGTCATTTTACTGTTTGAAGGTTTATGTGGGGGCCATTATACTATTTGGAGGGCTGTGGGAGAGCATTCTAATGTTTGAAGGGCTATGTTGGGGGCCAGTATACTATTTGGAGGACTATGTTCGGGCCATTATAATATTTTGATGGCTATGTTGGGGCCATTATTCTATTTAGAGTGGGGGCCAACTATACTGCTTGGGTTGCTATATGGGGGCCATTATACTGTTTGAAGCGCTATGTAGGGGCCAATTATACTGTTTGGAAGGCTATGTGAGAGGCCATTATACTGTTTTAAGAGATGTGTGAGTTCCATCATATAATGTAAAGGGCTGTGTGGGGACCATCATACCGTATTGAGGGCTGTGTGGGTACTCTCATATTGGGTGGAGGATATGGTGAGTCTCATACTGCACGGCAGGATAATTAGTGCCATCCCATTGTGTATAGGGTCCTTCATACTGTGTGTGGGGGACTCTGGGGGCAATCATACTTTGTTGGGGTAACTGTGGGAACATCATAGTGTGTTGGGTTCTTTAAGAGACACAGGATAAACTCTTAAATGTTGACTGTAACAACAAACTTATTCGATATCATGCTCTTCTTATAAAGGACATGGAAGGACAGAAACCGAAAGACTGTTGGATCTGTACACACAGCCCAGTATCTGCAAGGACTATGCCGTACTTAGCCTTGCCTCTGGAGCCATGGAAGGTATTAACACCACGCTGCATACACAATGAGACATATGATAATTATGCTCTATGGTCTTGGTGATACCCAAGAGCATACAGTAGTAAGTAACATTAAATTCATGGAGAATGACTTCTCTTCTAATCGAATTTCCCAGGAAAGTACAATCTGTTCATCTCTAGCTTTGACCCTTCTGTTGATCCATTTAAAGAAGTTGTCCACTACTTGGACAACTTCTTGTCATACCACTCGCTTGGCCCCAATAAAATAATAAAACTTATACTCCTCTCCCGTCACGGTCACTGTGTGTAGCCAGCTGCGCTTGGTGCCACATGTACCCAGGAGGATGCACAGAAAGGTAATTCACAATCACCCGATATTCATTCACACTTCACATTTCCCTATAGTGCCACCAGAGGGAGCCCTTTAGAGTATATAAGGGTGTGGAGAGACGCAGCAGTAGCCTTTTGGAGTTGATTTCCTGTCAGAGCAGAGCTCAGAGCAGAGTTCAGACAGACGGAGATTCCTGTCAGATGAGACAGAAGCAGAGAAACAAACTGTTACCTCAGAACGTGCTGACTGTTAGTTCCCTAGGGAAGTGGAAAGTGACTCTGGAGTGTGCACAGATCAGTCTGACGGAAGGTCCTGATAGCTGCTTCGGACAGAGCCTAAGAAAGAAGTGAAGGAAAGGGAACTGCAGTATTTGTAACACCGAGTCAACTGAGGTACTGTTAGAGAGCGGTGAAGAGAAGGAAGCTGACACCTACTGTTGCCTGTGCTTATGTTAAAGGTGTGAGTAGGACGACAGGCAAGTGGAAAAAGGGAAAGAGAGAGTGACTGAGGAGAAATAGCAACGATAGCTTACCTCCACTCTGCACAACCGGACACCGGGTCCGAGCTTGCTAGTACCTTCACGGCTTGTGGGAGAAACCGGAGACCCTGCTGGACTTCAGGTCGCAGAGGGGCCCTTCAGTGCTGATACATAACCGGGGTCAGGAAGAACAGGAGTCAGGCCTGATCAGCCATAGAGGACTTAGTTCTTTCCGCAAGAAGGCTCTACCACAATGTCAGCCGGGCGTAGCTGTTTCACACGGAGTTAAACTTAGCTTTATGCAAGTTAGAAACTCACACAGTGATTACTGGACGTGCATCCCCCCCTGAGCAGCTTCCCGGGACGTGCTGCAAATATCACCAGTAAAGGTACGGAAAGAGACTCATTGTGTGTGTCTGCCTTATTGCCTGCACCCCTGCACCGCCATATACCTCGAGGGATCAGTCTTACCTGTGGAAGACTTAATATCTTGCTGCCCAGTTACAACCCCTCCGAGGATTCACCCTGCAGCGCTGGTCACCCTGATCAGAAACCACAGGTGGCGTCACGAACATTTCTAAATCCCCTGTAAATATCCCCCTTCGAATGAGCGCCCAGGGCAACGGACCGAGCTGCGCTACCCGTGACCTCTCCCCCATTGAAGTGAACGGGCTCGGTGCCGAGTACCCCATAAGCCCTGGTACGTGTGACTCATCTCCTTGGCGTCACGAACAGGATCCGAAGCTCGCAATATGTGAGTCCTGTGTGCCTAAATTGGACTGTTTTGTGCAAAAAGACTGTGTTACGTTTTTGTGATTTTTGGCGCCATTTTCCGCCATTTTCCCGCCATATTCGTGCCCTGAGGCGCTGGTGAAGAAGAGGGGCGTGTATTCGTGGGCGTACCCCCCTGTGGCGCGAAAGTGATGGGCGCCCTGTCTAAGTGCTATTATAATGTCCGAGCCTGCCCCACTGCAAGGGAGATCCGCCTCCTCTTCATCCTCTATGCTAAGAAGAGAAAGCGAAAGTCCCGCCTCCACGGAAAAGACCAGATTGTTCCAGATGGAAAATACAGTCTGGCCTGGAGTGAGATGGCGGTAGGACAGGAGACGCTGTGTGGAGGAATGGCGGTGCGCAGACCCCGTTCCCCTGAAGAGCTGCAGCCTGTGCCTCAACCGTCCCCAGGTCGGGCGGATGACCAGAGAATGCAGAAAGTGGAGGAGGTGGATGCGGCGCTGAGGGACATGGCCCGACACCGCGCAGAAATGGAGGCGATGGAGCAAAGCTGGCGTGCCCTGAAACAGCGGCTGCTGTGGGACCCACTGCTCTCCCCTCAAGATGCGCAAATGCCACCCGCGCCACCACTGGACCCAGCGGCTGATGAAGAACCGGAGGCCGGCCCCAAAAGAGCTGATCCTGACTCCGCCGAGGACGCGGCGGGAGGGAAGGAGGCTGAGGAGGCCCTGCCCGGACCAGAATGCCAGCCAGGCCTGGAACCAGAGGCCGCAGCGGAATGCAGTCCCCCGGTAGGGACGACGAAGGAGATCCTGCCCGAAGCGATGGAGATCGACTGGGAGGAGATGGAGCTCCTGGACGACGTGGAATACGCCGCCCAGAAAGAGAACGAGTGGCGACGCCGTGAGCATGAGCAGCGGCAGCAGCAGGAGCAGCAAGAGGCGCAGCAGCTTCACCAGAGGTACCGGGAGCAGAATCTTGCGGACAAGGAGATCGTCCGGCGAGATAAAGGTACTCTCCGGGAATCGTGGCGCCAGGGGACGGTGTGTGACTCTAAGCTCCAGGAGGTTGGGGGTACATACGCGAGCCTGGGTTCTCTCAGAAGATCTTCGTTCATTGCTGTGATGTAAAGTCTAACCTGCTAAAAGGGGATGTTGTCACCTACACGCGGCACTGGGGTCTTAAGGGGTGGTATGCCCTGAATGTCTCCCGAGTCAGCGACCCCGTCCCTGAAGCCGGAAACGTACCCCGTGTCTCAGTGTCCCAGGCCCCAGCCACATCAGCGCCACTCCGCGCACCTGCATCCTATCCTGCGTCCTATTCTGCAACGCAACAGAGCGCAACAGTTGCAAGTGCGCCCCCTACTGAGCCATTGCATGTGCATGCGTCACCATTGGAAACGCTGCAGAGCATAGCGACTGCTACAGCGATCCCTATTGAGCCAAATCTGTATTTAGAAGAGGCACCTGTAAGGCCTCCAGCAAATCGCAAAATTGAAAAGAGTTAAAATTGAGGTATTATGTCAAAAAATAAATAATTAATCTGTTAATTTTAATTAATTAAAACCCGAGGAAAAAAGGGGAATACAATAGACAACCTCCGAACCAAAGGATGGCAGACCATCCGGTGAAGAAAAGAAAAAAGAATATGGTGGGTACAGACCAAAAGGCAAGGAAAGGCTAACCCAGAGTTGTGATAAAAATACCTAAAAAAATGTATATAAAATAATGTAACACCACGATTGATAGTGAAACAAAAAGGCCTTTATTTAATACATAATGCGACATAAAACACTAAAAAAACCACAATAGTTAATAATAACAATGTGTTAAATACAGTAAATAGAGGCTGGAATATAATCAAAATAATCTCACAGTATTATACATATATAAATATAATTTAAATCAATGTATAGTATAATAAATAAATATATAGTACAATAAATATAGCGACCAATTAATAATAACAGGTATATAATTATAGCAGCTAGAAACTGGCTTCTATCAACAACAACTGGTGTGTATCAAGACCATGAACAAATTGTGTAAAAATTATATCAAAAATATATATATAAAAAATTATTAAAAATATAAATATAAAAAAATATATAAATTATATATATTTATATATAACTATAATAGTGCACAAAATATATAATATATATGCGATAACCGCAAGTGCAAATATGCTCAGTGATATACTGCTAATAGATAGCTATAAAGTGCAAAAAAAGTATGAATGAATGAATAAATAAATTAAGTACAACACACACCAAAAATGTAAGCGATACAAATGATATAATAGGCGCTTTAGATATCAGCCAGTAGCTGCTCAGACACTGGTAGCAGGACACGATCTCTTAGTGATGCGTTCCAGAGCACACCACATGCTTCCAGCCCCAGGTGTGGAAGGTGCAACCATATTCAAAGAAGAACAGGAGGACCCAGACAGGGTTTACTGAACTGTACAAAGTTGCCAAAGAATTGCACTTTATTGAGAATGTTGTATGATGATAATGTTTACATGCTGATGTAGTATACCCCAGTTGGGTAATGTGATAGTGATATGTGAAATGCTATTTTGAAGGACTGCGTGCTGAGGACTCTTGCAGCACAGAACTGTAATGTAAATAGTTGGCACTCAGTGCCCCATCTTGGTTTTACGTAAAGCCATTCTACCTCTGAAGAAAAACCCATATGGTGTGGCCTTGAGTGAGGTCTGCAGCAGAGAAGTCCTGCAGCCCACCCAGGACCACCGTGGGAGGTTTGGTGCGGGTCCTCCACAAGAATCTTGTATTTATTTGTGTGAAAGTATTTGATATTTTTCTATTGCCATTTGTACACATTGTAACGTTTGAAGTGTCCTTGCCACCCGCAAGGGAAGAGTTATGTTATTGTTGTTATTATAAAAATTGTTTTCTTTTTCAGCCCGGGAGTGCTGAATATAACTAGGGGGGGATGTGTAGCCCAGCTGCGCTTGGTGCCACATGTACCCAGGAGGATGCACAGAAAGGTAATTCACAATCACCCGATTTTCATTCACACTTCACATTTCCCTATAGTGCCACCAGAGGGAGCCCTTTAGAGTATATAAGGGTGTGGAGAGACGCAGCAGTAGCCTTTTGGAGTTGATTTCCTGTCAGAGCAGAGCTCAGAGCAGAGTTCAGACAGACGGAGATTCCTGTCAGATGAGACAGAAGCAGAGAAACAAACTGTTACCTCAGAACGTGCTGACTGTTAGTTCCCTAGGGAAGTGGAAAGTGACTCTCGGAGTGTGCACAGATCAGTCTGACGGAAGGTCCTGATAGCTGCTTCAGACAGAGCCTAAGAAAGAAGTGAAGGAAAGGGAACTGCAGTATTGTAACACCGAGTCAACTGAGGTACTGTTAGAGAGCGGTGAAGAGAAGGAAGCTGACACCTACTGTTGCATGTGCTTATGTTAAAGGTGTGAGTAGGACGACAGGCAAGTGGAAAAAGGGAAAGAGAGAGTGACTGAGGAGAAATAGCAACGATAGCTTACCTCCACTCTGCACAACCGGACACCGGGTCCGAGCTTGCTAGTACCTTCACGGCTAGTGGGGAAACCGGAGACCCTGCTGGACTTCAGGTCGCAGAGGGGCCCTTCAGTGCTGATATGTAACCGGGGTCAGGAAGAACAGGAGTCAGGCCTGATCAGCCATAGAGGACTTAGTTCTGTCCGCAAGAAGGCTCTACCACAATGTCAGCCGGGCGTAGCTGTTTCACACGGAGTTAAACTTAGCTTTATGCAAGTTAGAAACTCACACATATGAAGACGTAAGGAGGCCATACACCTACTCAGTGATTACTGAACGTGCATCCTCCACCCTGAGCAGCTTCCCGGGACGTGCCTGCAAATATCACCAGTAAAGGTACGGAAAGAGACTCATTGTGTGTGTCTGCCTTATTGCCTGCACCCCTGCACTGCCATATACCTCGAGGGATCGGTCTTACCTGTGGAAGACTTAATACCTTGCTGCCCAGTTACAACCCCTCCAAGGATTCACCCTGCAGTGCTGGTCACCCTGATCAGAAACCACAGGTGGCGTCACGAACATTTCTAAATCCCCTGTAATATCCCCCTTCGAATGAGCGCCCAGGGCAACGGACCGAGCTGCGCTACCCGTGACCTCTCCCCCATTGAAGTGAACGGGCTCGGTGCCGAGTACCCCATAAGCCCTGGTACGTGCGACTCAACTGCCTCCAGTCGAATTGAACATGAAGAAGAAGTCAGAGCAGCTGCAGCCTGTACTTGCTCTTCATGTTCAATTTCTTTGAAGGTGGGGACAGTGACGCCAGCACTAATTGGACACCAGGTTCATGCATCACAACACCGCACGAAAGCTCGGGGAGAGCGAGTTCCGACACCATGGGAACGATGCTGGCTCGGGAGGTAAGTATACACTTTATTATTTTATGGCAGACAAACATTTTGATCAAGAAGGGGTTGTCCTAGCAGTGGACAACACTTTTAAGGTTGATGTCTTCAGTAGAGTCTACAGCACTAGTAGTAGAAGAAACTGTGATTTTCTACATTTAATGCTATATAAAGTATAGTCTGATTATGTGGTCACAACGGGGCTACTACAGTGATTATAAAATCTCTATACAAATTGGAAACTCATAATTCCTATAGTTAACTTCAAATTTGTGAGATAAAAATAGTTTGACTTTCCCATTCTTTTGTTTTCTATCCACGTTTTTACAATGCCTTGAAGTATTGAATTTGCAACCTTAGCAACACCCCTCACCCCATTGTTTTGTGGCTTTAAAGGCCCCTGTTGCCCATGGATCAACAATTGAAAACACTAAAAGTTGCATCCATTGTAATCACATGATTGTTGAAATATGAAAAATATTTATGTATACTTGAAAAGTTGTGTGTGTATAAAATATATATATATATATACAAGTGTGTATAAATATATATATATATATATATATATATATTGTAACATTCCACACTGTCTGGGGACAAGGATTACTCACTTTGCAGGTCTTGGAGGTAAACACTGGCACACTCAGGGTTAAAACGAGTCAATTCGGTTTATTATTCACCATTTTCAGCAGCCATTACACTGTCCGTTATACATTCAGCTTTAACAAATGAACAGTTTCTCACTGATCCCGATCACTATAACACGGACTCCTGTCCGTTACCTGCTGGTGTTGGCCACCCAGGTTCTCAGATCCCTCTTAGCTTCAGAGGTATCCAGTAAACATAACACAAAATACAGTCTCTTCCTCACAAATACTTCTCTCTGATCCCGATCAGTATAACTCATGCTTGTCAAGACCGTTACCTGTTGAATCACCACACAGGTTACTGGACTCCTCTTGTCCTCAGAGGTATCCCATAAGCAACACGTAAAACACAGTTTCTTTCTCATAAATACTTCCCACTGATCCCGATCAGTATAACACGGACTCCGTTCCGTTACCTGTTGGCCACACAGGTTCCCAGATCTCTCTTATCCGCAGAGGTCTCCAATAAACACTTCTCGCCGACCCCAGTCAGTATCACTCACGGTTTTCAAGACCGTTCATTCCTCTGGCTCAGACTCGCCAGCACTGCTTCCCCAGTCTGTGCGACGTCCAGCCTGGAAACATGGGAGGTCTGTCCAGACTAACAGACTCCCAACACACTCAACACTCACATGTGCAACACACCTTCCTTACATAGTTGTAACCCCTCTCAGTTACCTATCACATGGTTAGTCACATGCTTATGACCTCAGTACAGGTCCTCAAAATTCACAACCACACACATATTTTCAGGTGAAACAGGGTACAGTGAGCCCCCTCACCATGCAGCGAGGTAAATTGGGTAGCCAGACTCTCTCAACTCTCAAAGCTACCCGTAGCCCGGACTCAAATGTGAACAACAACTACTTAGAATTAACTTACACTTCAGAAAAAACACTCCGGGCTACATCACAGGGAGCTGCCATCCCTGTAATACATACCTCCCATTAAGTATGCGGCCATTAGTATCGCTACAATATATATACACACACACGAGTATATATGTGCACTATTTACACATACTGTTCATAAACAAAACACACATTTATTTGATTTGCTTATATAAAAGTTTTCTTTCTAGCACATCAACTGCTAGGTTTGTAACAAAGTGCTTTAATAAAATGTTAGCTGCATGTACTGAGACGATATATGCTGCTTTCTCTGTTGTGAAGGAGACAATTTTCCCTATAGAATTCCTCATTGAGTTACAAATCTAAAAGTCATGCACAGATCCACTGTGCTCATTACAGACTCACTGAATTGCGCAGTGTAACCATAGACACCCAATATTCAAACTATTACTGGACTGGTGACAAGTGGTACATCTGTCAAAACCACTTCATAATATTAATTGTTATTCATCAGTAATAAAGAACACTAGAGAGTTCCAAGATAGCCGCAGAGCAGATGTGTTTGAGAGAGCTCCGCCACCAAAACCGGCATCTGCGGCATCCAGGTCTGAGGAGAGCCCATACGACCACTAAATAGAGGCAAATATACCCCAACACCATCCTAGACCCCCCCCGGGGAACATAGTGCAGCTCTAGTAACCTTCATCTAGACGCAGGCAGCAGGACAGCCTTTCACTCCCGGCCTGATTACCACCGGTCAGCTGAAGCGGCGCTCTGCGGCAGGTCTGCCTTCACAAGCCTTCAGCCCGCTCTGACTTGTCTCGGTGCATCGGGAGGGAGCAACGCAAGTGGGACGAGCTAAAAAAGGCCGGGGGCCGCCGTGAGACTCAGGACGGGGCCTACACTTCCGCCTAAGCCACAGTCTCAATTACAGTGCGGCCCCCAACCGCTGACACAGCAGTCGGCGAAAGCGTAACTGACAGAAGTTCCTGTACAAGGCGGGGCAGAAAGGACCTTGGAGGTGAGTGCTCAGGGTTTCTGCCGGCCCTTCCCTACACACCCTTCACAGAAGCAATAATATCAACTGGGCCCTTAGTGCCTGAGGCTGGACGGCATATGTACTACATTCCTCAGGTGCTGATCCCTAGAAGTACTCCGCAATAGCGCCCAGAACTGTGCTGCTGCTGGGACATATCAAATCTCCTCCCTCATAAATATTACCGGCTTACCTGCTCTCAGAAGATTCCAGACCTGGTGTTTATTACATTTAGCACATTATAGTGAACTGAAATTACTTTTTTTCTCTAACTTTATACTGTGCAACAGACATGCCTAACTAGCTTCCCTCATACTTGTAGGCAGGGGAGTTTTATGCTTAGAATTCATTAGCAAAATCCTATAGCCCACTGTGGATATAGATGGAGAAGTCCGGTGTGAAAACTCAGCGTACCGTGTCTAAATCCATGAAATGCATTAAACAAGCTGATGTGGATAAGTTTCTGAAAAAACAAAAAATACCCTTCCAGACCCCACCAGATCTCCGAAACAAGCTGGCTCACATATAGAAGAAGACTCAGATTCAGGCCCTGAAAGCGATTCTGACAATGGAGAGGCTTCAAGGGATAATTTAGTTACACGCTCTTTCATCAAAAGGATCCTATCCAAAGCACTTGAACCTATTGGAAAAGAACTTGCCGAAATAAAACATGACCTATCACAAGGGCATAGATTGGAGCCGGTGGAGCAAGGCCAGACGACCATAATGCATCATACCAACAATTTGCATTATTACTTAACAATGCATGAGAACCAGCTACATGACATTCAAACTACGTTGGAAGACCATGAAAACTGCGAACGTAGAAATAATATTTGCATCAAAGGTCTCCTGGAATCTGTAGCATATGATGTGCTGACCAATGCTGCAAAAGAGATTTTTAGTAATCTATTGAGAGATGATGATCCCAGAAACATTGAGCTTATTAGAGTTTATAGATCACTACACCCCAAACCAAGGCAAGGTGAAGCTCCGAGGGATGTTCTGTGTCGTTTTTTGGATTTCCATGCAAAAGACCTGATCCTATGTAGAGCATGTGAAACAGGAGAAATTGTCTATGAAGACTCAAAACTAAAGGGTATGCCACACTAAGCGAGATCGCAAACAAGATCGCTAACGAGATCGCAATTGCGTCACCATTTATGATGCATATAGCGATCTCGTTAGCGACTTAACTGTGTGTGACATGTAGCAGCGATGTGGCCCCTGCTGAGATGTCGCTGATCGTTTGTAAACGTTCTGAGCCGTTTTTTGGTCGTTGGTGTCCCGCTGGTGAGCCTGAATCGCTGAGTGTGACACCCTTTATGAACAACTTCACCAGCATCGCAGGTGGGACTAGGTTTTCCCAACGACCACAGAGGTCGTTATACAGATCGCTGATGAGATGTGTTTGGAATCACAGATCGCTGATGAGATGTGTTTGGAATCACACAGCTAAGTCGCTAATGAGATCGCTACTGCGTCATAAATGGTGATGCAGTAGTGATCTCGTTAGCGATCTCGCTTGCGATCTCGTTTAGTGTGGCATACCCTGACTCTTTCAAGACCTATTGCCCATAACTCTTAAGAAACGCTGGCTGCTTAAACCCTTCACAGAAACTTTAATTCAAAAAGGATTTAGCTTCCGCTGGTTTTTCCCTTTTGGGATCTCTATTTCAGCAGGTGAAAAGAAGCTACTAGTCAGAACATCTTCTGACATCACAGAAATATGCAAAATGCTGGATGTTACTCTGGAGGTCTATCCTGACTTAGAGACTTTCCACACAGTGTCACTCTATCAACCCCTACAGATCCCACCTCCATGGCATATTGCAGGAACTCCTAAGTCACAGAGACCAAAGAGAAAAGCAGCCAAAACTCCATCATCGAAAGAAGATGCGGAAACGACTTGAACTTCAGAATTGCCTTTACACCACATTATGGTTTTCACCCATGGTTCTTAGCGCTTATTTTGTTACATTATGCTGAGTACAGGTTCACTATCAATGTTGTTCTAATGTTCATTCCTATTCAGTCCCCCTTCACCCTCCCTTCCAACCTATCCCTACTCCCCCTTACTCCTTCCCTCCCTTTTTCCCACCCTTCTTTCCCCTACCCACTCTTTAGAACTCAACCCGCCCTTCCCCTGCATTATCATAGTGAACATATCCATCAAGGCTTTAGGAACTTAGCCAGCATCTGTTATATTCTGTAGTAGTCTGTTAAGAATTGTGTTGAATTTGAAATTTATGCTGTTCTTTTTCCCTTCCCTCTTCTTTTCTACCTGCTCCTCTTCGTCCCTCACCCTAATCTCTTTTATACCAAATATCTCCTGCATCACGACGCAGCTGAGGACTCAATAGGCGCCCAATCAGCATTCTTCTATCAGACCTGTTTACCATATACATAGCTACACAAGATAACGTATTTATTTTTGCCACATTTAACGCAAATGGCGTAAACTCACCGATCACTAGGTGGCACACATTAGCTCTACTCAAAAAACAAAAAGCGGATATTCTGCTGGTGCAAGAAACCTATTTGAAACCTGATAAACTCCCCAACTTTGAACGTGCGCATTATGATACTTGGTTTCATGCTACTACCACACAGTCAGGCTCGAGAGGACCTTGTTGGTGATAGCAAGAGGTGAGCCCTTCCAGGCGTGAAAAATATTGGCTGACACTAAGGGTTACTTTATGCTGGTTAAGGGTCTCCTAGCAGGGAATTTGGTCACGATTTGCAGTCTATATGCACCTAATAAGAAACTCTTGAAATGGTTACTGGCGAAGCTAGGAAAAATTGAAGATTTTAGAGAAGGAACCCTTATTATAGGGGTGATCTCAATGTGGCGCTTGAAACTTTGATAGATACTACAGAAAAGAAAAGTGCGATCTCCTCAAGAGACCTTAGTAGAATAAAAACGCAGATTCAATCCTTGCAAATGTTATATGTTTGGAAATACTTACATCCGACCAACCGTGACTTTACTTTTTACTCTCATCCCCATAAGTCTTATCATAGGCTAGACTATATTTTTATCCCTAAAAGATTACTCCCTAATGCAAAAAGTTCCAATATATAACCAAATATATATTCAGATCATTCCATTGTGACCCTTGAATTGACGTTGACTAAACCCTGTAGAACGTGGCAACTCAATGAGTCGATACTGAATTCCCCCACAACTCGCGACCGTATCACCAAGGCGCTTAGCCAGTACTTTGATCAGAATGATAATGGTGAAGTCTCAGATCCAATCTTATGGGAAGCGCACAAATTAGTTGTTAGAGGGGAACTGATCTTGATTTCTTCCTATCTCCACAAGCAGCAACAACAGATAAGCACGCTATATACTGAAATAACCGACCTCAAGACCCAATATAAAAAAACAGATGAAGCCACAAATATTATCTCAATTGACTCAGAAAAAACAACAACTAAAAGATATTTTAAATCTAAAATCTGCAAAATGGTATTCTGCATGGCGGACTAGAATGTACGTTCAAGGAGAAAAGCTTCTAAGCTCATTCTTACAAGAATAAGGCAACGTCAAGCCCGCACATACATACACTCGATCAAAAATTCAAATGGTCTCCATACCTATAACTATGACCAGATTGAGTCAGAATTCTTGAGCTATTATAAGCAATTATACAATTTATGCTCACTTGAATCCACTCAAGAAAAGATAAAGAGGAAACAAACTATTAAATCTTTTCTGTCACAACTAACCTTACCAAGGCTATCAGACTCACAACAGCAATAACTCACTAAACCCTTGCAATTGGATGAGCTCCGGTCTATCCTGTCGAGGTGCCCATCTCGCAAAGCACCGGGCCCTGACGGACTTCCGTTCATTTATTATCAATCCTTCCCCTCGATCCTCCTCCCTCACCTGTTAAACACGTGCTATTTGGTGCTGGGTGGCGGTAATCTCCCTGCCCAAGCTCTAGAAGCCAAAATATCACTTATATATAAAGATGGCAAAGACAAAGAATTACGCACCAGCTATAGACTCGATTTATCAGATGCTACTTGCAAAAGATCTCTGCCTAAGAAGAGCAAATATTGCCCACTGGGAAAAGGACTTGGGATATAAACTTACACAGTCACAAATATATCATATCTACACCCCCATTGCACGGTCCAATGAACTGTGTAAAGACCCAAGAAAACTCTATTAAAATAATATCTAGGTGGTACATAGCACGGCCCGGACGCAGACCTGGCGAGTAAGTCCACAGTCTAAATTCTGGAGATGCAAATCTGAAGAAGGGGATTACTTTCATGTCTGGTGGACGTGCCCGGTCATCCGTCACATCTGGACAACAGGAGAAAAATTTGTTCGAGCCATCACGGTGAGAATAGTGATACTAACGCCCAAAACAGCACTGCTGAATTTTCCTGTGTGGCCTGAGCCAAAGAGATCCTCCACCCTGATACATAATATAATCTCCGCGGCCAATCTTCTCATCCCTACTTACTGGAGATCAACCCAAATCCCCACTCTTCTGCAACTGATGACAAAAATTGACCAATTATATCATATGGCCGAAGTAGTGGCCTCAGTGAATCATACACAGGCATCCTTTAAAGAGAATTGGCGCCCATGGATACATTTCAGATTTAGCTCTTGCTTTCTGCAAACATGAATCATAGTCTACATTAACTTCATAATGTAGTGATGCCAGCCCCTCCTTCTTTCTCTTATCCTTCTCTGTCTTTTCACTCATCCCTTCCTCTTGTTCTTCTTATTCTTAATTCAGTTTATATGTACCGCCTTTGTTGTACATTAAGTGTTTTACATCGCACCCTATTCCTGTTGGAGTCATGATTCTTTTAACATTTAATAAAAAAACCATTGAAAACAAAAAGAACACTAGAAATTCACCTTATAACTAATAGAATATGTATATGCCCCATTATTAATTTCATATATGACTGATCAACAACCATGTGTCAATAATAATGGGGTTGTTTTTAAAATTAGATAGAGATTATGATATAGATGTGATAGTGAGATTAGAAAGAGATATAGATGTACTGATTTTTGCTATTGCCCTTGGCCGATATGTGTGCAACTAGATTACCAGCTTCGAAAACATGTCAGGGCACTCTGTCACAAGATACTTATACTATGTGTGTTTTGCAATCCAAAGTTGTGGTGTGAATTGCAGCTTGTCAATGGGCTTTTGCTAGTGGTGGCAATAATGTATTCAAATTTTTAATCAGAAATTAGACTCATTAAAAGACACCGATAATTTCTGAAATTGGGTTTGGCATTTACAGGATGCTTGCTTCCCTGCACATTGCTGGCTGCAGAAAGAAATTAACTGAGAATCTTCTAGTGAGCTTGTTTTAAAGAGGAGTTCAGAACTCTTTTAGAAAGTCTTTTGCGCTAAGACCTGACCACAGACAACATCAAAGTTGAGCTGAACTTTGATGTGGTCATACATCAACAGAGAGTAGCTTAGAAAAAGACAGATGAAAGAGTTAGAAACTCCCAGTCAGAACAAAATTACTGATAGATTCTTTGTTAAAGGGAAGCTGTCATGTAAAAAAAAAACGCTATTAGCCTGCAGATATGGAGTTAATCTGCAGGTTAATTTTTTTGAAGCTGTGCAGCCACCATACAGAGAGAGCTGAAACCAGGAGGAAATTACCTTCAGTCAACGCTCTGTACATAGTGAGTGGCAGCTGTAACCATGCCGCAGCTCTGACTGACAGCTGGCTCAGCATTAGAACCGTTTATCAGTTAGTGCCTGGGCATGGTTACAGCTGTCGCTCAATATGCACTAAGTGGAGACTGAAGCCGAACTCCTATTACTGAAAGCCCGAGGCTGCCGGAGGAGTAAAGTTAATTTCCTCCCGGCAGTTGCGCTCTCTGTGCTGTGGCTGCACAGCTTCAAAATGCTATTAACTTGCAGATTAACCCCATATATGCGGGTTAACAACATTTTTTTTTACACGACAGGTTACCTTTAACCTGCAGCTCGCAATGTACAGGCAAACCAAGACTAATGCAAACATTTTTAATGAAACCTCGATGTAAAAATATTTTTACCCCAAAATACATGCATTAAAGTCAAAGAACATTGCCCCTTAATGTCTTCATTTTCTTTAACCAAAATTTAGAATAGGTAGGTATAGATAGATCGATATGAGATAGATACAGTAGATAGATAAATTCTTAGTATCCTTATGTTTCATACAATATATAGTTCTGTCTGTAAAATCTGTACATCTCAAAAATGTAGAACTCAATTTGTTTTAAGGACATTGTTATGCAAAGTGCTTTGGCAACTGAAAGCTTCAAAATTCCATTTAAAGCAATTATGTTAAATCTACTATGTAAGTGTGTGTTTGCGACTGGTTACTTTTATTTCACTTCAAACAACAAGATGGATTGCAGTGAGACATTAAACGACAGTTATTCAAAGCCTACTGGAGCAAAGCAAGCTTTATGAATGTGTATTTACAGTGATTCTTTTCTCCCTCACTACACAGGCAGCAGGGAATTTGAAAATTCTCCTGTTTGTTTTGGATTCCTACTACCATCATACATCATCCCAATCCTTCTGCTGAAAGCAGTTTAACTTTCCAAAATCTGTTTCAGTCTTTCCTTTCACCTACTATATAATTATGGAGTATGCCTACTGTACAGCACAGAAATGTGTTAACTTAATCATTATGATGACATTGTCTCAGTAAATGACATAATCATAAAAATGAAAAATAAAAAATACAACAACAGCATTACTTTATCATGATGAATATTCTTAATATTATTATATAGGAAAGATGTGTATCTTCGTACCGTGTTAGCCAGTAGATAGAAAAATATTTAGAATTGAGAGTCCTCAGTGGTTGATACCTTTTAATGGCTAACTGAAAAGATGGTAACAAATTGCAAGCTTTCGAGACTACTCAGGTCTCTTCATCAGGCAAAGACTAAAACAAAAACTGTAGAATCACATATTTTTACACACACACAGCACAGAAATAATGCAATAGGTAAGACAAGTGATGTGAAGCAGAACTGTCATTATGGGAGAGGGATGAACATAAATATTGGAACAGTTCATAGATAAGGAGTGTGAAAGTTTTATTGCCCGCTAATTGGGGTCTGGTATTGTGTTTTGATGCCCCCAGGTCAGAGAAGCAGATTCCTTAATTTATGTAAAAGGACATAAATCCATGGGATATATTCATTCCAGCACTGAGAGTGTCAAAGGTCTTCATGAGCTTATATTCCCAAACCTTTCTATCTCTCTCAGATTTAAAGTTAAATTTTAATACAAGTAATTTCATGTCCATCATGCTGTGACCGGGGATACAAAAGTGTTTTGCCACAGGTAGATCCAAAAAATGTAAAACCTGTCCATCTATAATGACCACGGACAAGATAAAGATCCCCAACTCCCATCAGGACTACAGATCCCAGGTACTTTCAGCTGCATCACATCTAATGTGGTATACTTAAATATTTAGTATGAGGAGATGCAGCTGCATGGATATATCAAAAACAGTGGGTCACACAAATAAGTGTGACCAAATCACCACTCATATAGATACAATAAGGAGGAGGAAACAAAGAGTCACTGGTGACAAAAAATATATATGTGTTTTAGTACAAAATATTATTTGAACATATCAAAAGGTAACACAGGAATATATGGACAATAACAACACTTTAAAAGGACAAGTGCAGATAAAAGGGGAGAGATCTCCCAGCAGTGAGGCAAAATACATTTGTGGCAAAGGTGGTAGTATAATACATTAGAGCTCATAACACATAGAGTGTCTCCCCCACAAAGAAGGTCTAAAGATAACAGAGCTGCACAAAGTGTTGCCACACAGAATGGAGCATGCTTTTCATAGAACAATATACATAGGTAAAAGGCGCCAGTAAAAATAAGTACAATGCTGGTCAATCTGTCACAGGAGCATGCTCACCAATTAAAGTATAAAGCCGCACTGGGAGAAGTCACCCCCAATGGAGATGCGACCCCAACGCACGTTTCGTGGCACGCCTGCCACTTTCTCAAGGGGATAGCGATATCTGGTACGTAGGACCTTTAAATGCCTCCCACAGTCAGGTCACATGTCAGACATCAACGAATAGGAGCAGGTATAGCGGCGCATGCGCCGTTGGAGCCGAGAAGGCCCCCAGTGGCAGCGGCGTCATGCACTCGGGCGCGCGCGCCGGTCAAAGGCCAGAGCGCGGTCCGGGCACAGAAAGACGCCCCACCACATGGGGAACCGCCAGGGCAACAACGGGGCGCGCGCACACCAGGCTCCACATAAATACATAGCAACCACAGGATATAAGAAGCAGTGACCATAAATGTAAAAAGTACATAGTTGTAGAATAACATATACAATGGGGTCAGATTAAAGCAGAGAAGGTAACAGATCACACTATCTTCAATACATCAAACAATAGTACAAATAACAAAGTCATACATATTAAATCATGTGATCTGTCTCTATGTTCTCGCTTTGTTTCTCCCAGCTTCTCACATCCACCAGTCCGTGGGGATAAATTCAAAGGGTCCAATAAAATCAATGAAAAAGACAGAAACTGTGAAAAAAATAATTCATAAAAAATAAAAAATTAGATTAAAAGAAGAGAAGGCATCACATAGACCCAGTGAGGGAATATCAGAGACAAAATATTATAAAAAAGAGGCAAAATTTAGAGATTCGTTGAGGCCGCTGGGCGCCGTTGTGTCAAGTTGGACTATCCAACGCGCCTCCATTTGAGACAGTATTTTCTTATAATCCCCACCTCTGATACCGAGGTGCAGGATATCAATGCCGCGTACCTTAAAAGATGTAGCGTCACAGTTATGATAGCGTTTAAAGTGACGCGGGATCGTCTTAAGGTCTGAGACGTCTGAAATGGTTCTTGCAGCGGAAATGTCCCTAACGTGTTCCCTGATACGTATTCGCAGTTCCCTGGTGGTTAGGCCAACATATATCTTCGGGCAGCCACATGTGGCGTAGTAGATAACATTCGAGCTGCCACAAGATATACGCTGGCGAATGTCATATATCTTATCACCACCAGAGGACGAGAAATTCAGGGCACGTAGGGCATTGGCGCACGCAAGGCAGTGGCCGCAAGGAAAGAAACCAACGGTGGGACCGCGAGAACCAAAAGTATTTACAGAAGGTGGAATGTAGTGACTGCGAACGAGACTGTCTCGTAAATTTTTAGATCGTCTAGATGTCATGGAGGGGTAGCTGCCCAGCGAGCGAGACAGGGCAGCTCGGTTTTGAGAATGTCCCAATGTTTAGTAAGAATTCGTCGAATATCAAACCACTCATGATTGAATGTGGTAATAAATCTAATCAAACCCTCATCATTCCCCCGTCTAGCCGTACGAGTAGAGTAAAGAAGATCATCCGTGGAGTTGTTCTTGCCCGATTGTATCCTTTCTTGATACATCGGTTGCTATATACCCGCGTGCCCTAAATCGATCGCTAAGGTCCTGGCTTGGGCCTCAAAGGCATCATCAGTAGAGCAGTTACGTCGCATTCGAAGGAACTGTCCGACCGGGACGGCCCTAATGGTGGCTGGATGGTGAGCTGATTTGGCATGGATCAATGCGTTCACAGAGGTCGGTTTCCTGAACACATCCGTGCGAAGACGACGATTAGTGTCAATCTCCATGGATATGTCCAGGAACTCGGCCCTCTCACAACTATGTTTATAAGTTAGATGGATGTTAAGAGAATTCTGGTTCAGCTCTGCCATAAAATCCTCGAGCTGCTGCACCGTCCCATCCCACAACATCAAGATATCATCAATGTATCTAAACCAGTACAGCACATGGGAGGCGGCCTTCGCGCCCACATCGCCGAAGAGGGATCTCTCCCAGGAACCCAGGAAGAGATTTGCGTAGGCGGGCGCACAGGCCGCGCCATGGCTGTACCACGTCTCTGTAAATAGAAAACGTCCTTAAATACAAAAAAGTTGTGGGTAAGGACATAGTGGAGCAGCTCGAGGATTAACTCACACAAAGGGCCGTCCAGGTCGGAGGCACCCAGGAATAGGCGAACCGCAGCCAGGCCATCGGAATGGGCAATACACGTGTATAAAGACTCCACGTCAGCTGTCACCAAAATGGTAGACTCATCCACAAGGATGCCATCCACCCGTGCCAGGACGTCCTTAGTGTCACGAATAAAAGACGGTAGTGTCTCCACGATCGGTTTAAGGTAAAAATCGATAAATTTACATACCGAATCACATGGCCATCAATGCCCGACACTATAGGACGTCCCGGTGGGTCAAGGGCATCCTTGTGGATTTTCGGGAGTAAATAAAAGGTAGGGGTCCTAGGGTTCTTCACCAGTAAACCCTCATACACCTTCTTAGGGAATAGTGTTAGACTCATACGCACCATGTAGGATATCCTGGAGTTCCAAGGAAAAGGAGGACAAGGGACTAAATGACAATTTAGTATATGTATCAGAGTCCCTCAGTTGACGAAAAACCTCACGTTCATATTTATCACAAGGCCAGATCACGATATTCCCCCCCTTTGTCAGCAGGTTTAAAGACAACGTCAGGAAGAGATTCCAGTTGTGACAATGCCTGACGTTGTCCATGTGTTAGATTATCAAATCTACGTCTTGTGGAGAGATGTTTTAAATCTTCAGTCACAAGCTTTGTAAATACCTCCACTGCTGGACATAGTGACAAGGGGGGGAACCGCGTAGATCTGGGCAGTATTTTAGTGGGGAACCTACTTGTACTAGAGGTAGATTGTTCCTCAAGTAGCTCCTCAAGATTGTGTAGAGCCTCCCTTTCATTGTCACTCCAGGATTCCGACAATTGGCTACGACTGTGTAACTTCTTCAATATGAGTTTACGGGAGAATAGGTGGAGATCCTTCAAAACTGTAAAAAAATTAAAGGCATTAGTAGGTGAAAAAGTTAGGCCCCTACCTAAGACCTCTAGTTGGACGGCAGGACAGTGTATGATGGGAGAGATTCACTACCTGTAGTCCGCCCTGTGACGCAGGCTGGGCCGTCCCCTCCATGATTTTTTATCTTGGTAGTCTGACGTGTCGTCATCTTTTTTACTGCAGTCACGACATTATCTTGAGCTGAACCGTGAGACTTTTTAGAAGAAAAATCATCATTTGTGGATAAATTGGACCGCACAGAAGTGGATCTTGATCTAGAATAAGAGGTATTTCGATATCTAGGGCGTGATCTATCGGTGGGATTGCGCCACCTGTAGACTCTGGAGAGTAATTTATCCTGAGTATCACGTTTGAACTTCTTAGATTTAGTGGTACTGAATTTCCAATGCCCACTTTTGAAGGTCCGCATCCACTGAATCATTCAATTTTTTAAGATTCTCACTAGTCAGGTCACGTTGCAACACAATCTGAACGGAGTCGAGGGGGGGGAATATCGTGATCTGGCCTTGTGATAAAATATGAACGTGAGGTTTTTCGTCAACTGAGGGACTCTGATACATATACTAAATTGTCATTTAGTCCCTTGTCCTCCTTTTCCTTGGAAACTCTAGGATATCCTACATGGTGCGTATGAGTCTAACACTATTCCTAAGAAGGTGTATGAGGGTTTACTGGTGAAGAAACCCTAGGACCCCTACCTTTTATTTACTCCCGAAAATCCACAAGGATGCCCTTGACCCACCGGGACGTCCTATAGTGTCGGGCATTGATGGCCCATGTGATTCGGTATGTAAATTTATCGATTTTTACCTTAAACCGATCGTGGAGACACTACCGTCTTTATTCGTGACACTAAGGACGTCCTGGCACGGGTGGATGGCATCCTTGTGGATGAGTCTACCATTTTGGTGACAGCTGACGTGGAGTCTTTATACACGTGTATTGCCCATCCGATGGCCTGGCTGCGGTTTGCCTATTCCTGGGTGCCTCCGACCTGGACGGCCCTTTGTGTGAGTTAATCCTCGAGCTGCTCCACTATGTCCTTACCCACAACTTTTTTGTATTTAAGGACGTTTTCTATTTACAGAGACGTGGTACAGCCATGGGCGCGGCCTGTGCGCCCGCCTACGCAATCTCTTCCTGGGTTCCTGGGAGAGATCCCTCTTCGGCGATGTGGGCGCGCAGGCCGCCTCCCATGTGCTGTACTGGTTTAGATACATTGATGATATCTTGATGTTGTGGGATGGGACGGTGCAGCAGCTCGAGGATTTTATGGCAGAGCTGAACCAGAATTCTCTTAACATCCATCTAACTTATAAACATAGTTGTGAGAGGGCCGAGTTCTGGACATATCCATGGAGATTGACACTAATCGTCGTCTTCGCACGGATGTGTTCAGGAAACCGACCTCTGTGAACGCATTGATCCATGCCAAATCAGCTCACCATCCAGCCACCATTAGGGCCGTCCCGGTCGGACAGTTCCTTCGAATGCGACGTAACTGCTCTACTGATGATGCCTTTGAGGCCCAAGCCAGGGACCTTAGCGATCGATTTAGGGCACGCGGGTATAGCAACCGATGTATCAAGAAAGGATACAATCGGGCAAGAACAACTCCACGGGATGATCTTCTTTACTCTACTCGTACGGCTAGACGGGGGAATGATGAGGGTTTGATTAGATTTATTACCACATTCAATCATGAGTGGTTTGATATTCGACGAATTCTTACTAAACATTGGGACATTCTCAAAACCGAGCCTGCCCTGTCTCGCTCGCTGGGCAGCTACCCTCCATGACATCTAGACGATCTAAAAATTTACGAGACAGTCTCGTTCGCAGTCACTACATTCCACCTTCTGTAAATATTTTGGTTCTCGCTGTCCCACCGTTGGTTTCTTTCCTTGCGGCCACTGCCTTGCGTGCGCCAATGCCCTACGTGCCCTGAATTTCTCGTCCTCTGGTGGTGATAAGATATATGACATTCGCCAGCGTATATCTTGTGGCAGCTCGAATGTTATCTACTACGCCACATGTGGCTGCCCGAAGATATATGTTGGCCTAACCACCAGGGAACTGCGAATACGTATCAGGGAACACGTTAGGGACATTTCCGCTGCAAGAACCATTTCAGACGTCTCGACCTTAAGACGATCCCGCGTCACTTTAAACGCTATCATAACTGTGACGCTACATCTTTTAAGGTACGCGGCATTGATATCCTGCACCTCGGTATCAGAGGTGGGGATTATAAGAAAATACTGTCTCAAATGGAGGCGCGTTGGATAGTCCAACTTGACACAACGGCGCCCAGCGGCCTCAACGAATCTCTAAATTTTGCCTCTTTTTTATAATATTTTGTCTCTGATATTCCTCACTGGGTCTATGTGATGCCTTCTCTTCTTTTAATCTAATTTTTTATTTTTTATGAATTATTTTTTCACAGTTTCTGTCTTTTTCATTGATTTTATTGGACCCTTTGAATTTATCCCCACGGACTGGTGGATGTGAGAAGCTGGGAGAAACAAAGCGAGAACATAGCGACAGATCACATGATTTAATATGTATGACTTTGTTATTTGTACTATTGTTTGATGTATTGAAGATAGTGTGATCTGTTACCTTCTCTGCTTTAATCTGACCCCATTGTATATGTTATTCTACAACTATGTACTTTTTACATTTATGGTCACTGCTTCTTATATCCTGTGGTTGCTATGTATTTATGTGGAGCCTG
>JARQOD010000005.1:246527913-246719782 GCA_033576555.1 Oophaga sylvatica
ATTAGGTTAATAGCAGGGCCCCGGAGGGCAGGACCTGGCGAGTAAGTCCACAGTCTAAATTTGGAGATGCAAATCTGAAGAAGGGGATTACTTTCATGTCTGGTGGACGTGCACCGGTATCCGTCACATCTGGACAACAGGAGAAAAATTTGTTCGAGCCATCACGGTGAGAATAGTGATACTAACGCCCAAAACAGCACTGCTGAATTTTCCTGTGTGGCTGAGCCAAGAGATCCTCCACCCTGATACATAATATAATCTCCGCGGCCAATCTTCTCATCCCTACTTACTGGAGATCAACCCAAATCCCCACTCTTCTGCAACTGATGACAAAAATTGACCAATTATTCATATGGCCGAAGTAGTGGCCTCAGTGAATCATACACAGGCATCCTTTAAAGAGAATTGGCGGCCCATGGATACATTTCAGATTTAGCTCTTGCTTTCTGCAAACATGAATCATAGTCTACATTAACTTCATAATGTAGTGATGCCAGCCCCTCCTTCTTTCTCTTATCCTTCTCTGTCTTTTCACTCATCCCTTCTCTTGTTCTTCTTATTCTTAATTCAGTTTATATGTACCGCCTTTGTTGTACATTAAGTGTTTTACATCGCACCTATTCCTGTTGGAGTCATGATTCTTTTAACATTTAATAAAAAACCATTGAAAACAAAAAAGAACACTAGAAAATCACCTTATAACTAATGAATATGTATATGCCCCATTATTAATTTCATATATGACTGATCAACAACCATGTGTCAATAATAATGGGGTTGTTTTTAAAATTAGATAGAGATTATGATATAGATGTGATAGTGAGATTAGAAAGAGATATAGATGTACTGATTTTTGCTATTGCCCTTGGCCGATATGTGTGCAACTAGATTACCAGCTTCGAAAACATGTCAGGGCACTCTGTCACAAGATACTTATACTATGTGTGTTTTGCAATCCAAAGTTGTGGTGTGAATTGCAGCTTGTCAATGGGCTTTTGCTAGTGGTGGCAATAATGTATTCAAATTTTTAATCAGAAATTAGACTCATTAAAAGACACCGATAATTTCTGAAATTGGGTTTGGCATTTACAGGATGCTTGCTTCCCTGCACATTGCTGGCTGCAGAAAGAAATTAACTGAGAATCTTCTAGTGAGCTTGTTTTAAAGAGGAGTTCAGAACTCTTTTAGAAAGTCTTTTGCGCTAAGACCTGACCACAGACAACATCAAGTTGAGCTGAACTTTGATGTGGTCATACATCAACAGAGAGTAGCTTAGAAAAAGACAGATGAAAGAGTTAGAAACTCCCAGTCAGAACAAAATTACTGATAGATTCTTTGTTAAAGGGAAGCTGTCATGTAAAAAAAAAACGCTATTAGCCTGCAGATATGGAGTTAATCTGCAGGTTAATTTTTTTTGAAGCTGTGCAGCCACCATACAGAGAGAGCTGAAACCAGGAGGAAATTACCTTCAGTCAACGCTCTGTACATAGTGAGTGGCAGCTGTAACCATGCCGCAGCTCTGACTGACAGCTGGCTCAGCATTAGAACCGTTTATCAGTTAGTGCCTGGGCATGGTTACAGCTGTCGCTCAATATGCACTAAGTGGAGACTGAAGCCGAACTCCTATTACTGAAAGCCCGAGGCTGCCGGGAGGAGTAAAGTTAATTTCCTCCCGGCAGTTGCGCTCTCTGTGCTGTGGCTGCACAGCTTCAAAATGCTATTAACTTGCAGATTAACCCCATATATGCGGGTTAACAACATTTTTTTTTACACGACAGGTTACCTTTAACCTGCAGCTCGCAATGTACAGGCAAACCAAGACTAATGCAAACATTTTTAATGAAACCTCGATGTAAAAATATTTTTACCCCAAAATACATGCATTAAAGTCAAAGAACATTGCCCCTTAATGTCTTCATTTTCTTTAACCAAAATTTAGAATAGGTAGGTATAGATAGATCGATATGAGATAGATACAGTAGATAGATAAATTCTTAGTATCCTTATGTTTCATACAATATATAGTTCTGTCTGTAAAATCTGTACATCTCAAAAATGTAGAACTCAATTTGTTTTAAGGACATTGTTATGCAAAGTGCTTTGGCAACTGAAAGCTTCAAAATTCCATTTAAAGCAATTATGTTAAATCTACTATGTAAGTGTGTGTTTGCGACTGGTTACTTTTATTTCACTTCAAACAACAAGATGGATTGCAGTGAGACATTAAACGACAGTTATTCAAAGCCTACTGGAGCAAAGCAAGCTTTATGAATGTGTATTTACAGTGATTCTTTTCTCCCTCACTACACAGGCAGCAGGGAATTTGAAAATTCTCCTGTTTGTTTTGGATTCCTACTACCATCATACATCATCCCAATCCTTCTGCTGAAAGCAGTTTAACTTTCCAAAATCTGTTTCAGTCTTTCCTTTCACCTACTATATAATTATGGAGTATGCCTACTGTACAGCACAGAAATGTGTTAACTTAATCATTATGATGACATTGTCTCAGTAAATGACATAATCATAAAAATGAAAAATAAAAATACAACAACAGCATTACTTTATCATGATGAATATTCTTAATATTATTATATAGGAAAGATGTGTATCTTCGTACCGTGTTAGCCAGTAGATAGAAAAATATTTAGAATTGAGAGTCCTCAGTGGTTGATACCTTTTAATGGCTAACTGAAAAGATGGTAACAAATTGCAAGCTTTCGAGACTACTCAGGTCTCTTCATCAGGCAAAGACTAAAACAAAAACTGTAGAATCACATATTTATACACAACACAGCACAGAAATAATGCAATAGGTAAGACAAGTGATGTGAAGCAGAACTGTCATTATGGGAGAGGGATGAACATAAATATTGGAACAGTTCATAGATAAGGAGTGTGAAAGTTTTATTGCCCGCTAATTGGGGTCTGGTATTGTGTTTTGATGCCCCAGGTCAGAGAAGCAGATTCCTTAATTTATGTAAAAGGACATAAATCCATGGGATATATTCATTCCAGCACTGAGAGTGTCAAAGGTCTTCATGAGCTTATATTCCCAAACCTTTCTATCTCTCTCAGATTTAAAGTTAAATTTTAATACAAGTAATTTCATGTCCATCATGCTGTGACCGGGGATACAAAAGTGTTTTGCCACAGGTAGATCCAAAAAATGTAAAACCTGTCCATCTATAATGACCACGGACAAGATAAAGATCCCCAACTCCCATCAGGACTACAAGATCCCAGGTACTTTCAGCTGCATCACATCTAATGTGGTATACTTAAATATTTAGTATGAGGAGATGCAGCTGCATGGATATATCAAAAACAGTGGGTCACACAAATAAGTGTGACCAAATCACCACTCATATAGATACAATAAGGAGGAGGAAACAAAGAGTCACTGGTGACAAAAAATATATATGTGTTTAGTACAAAATATTTATTTGAACATATCAAAAGGTAACACAGGAATATATGGACAATAACAACACTTTAAAAGGACAAGTGCAGATAAAAGGGGAGAGATCTCCCAGCAGTGAGGCAAAAATACATTTGTGGCAAAGGTGGTAGTATAATACATTAGAGCTCATAACACATAGAGTGTCTCCCCCACAAAGAAGGTCTAAAGATAACAGAGCTGCACAAAGTGTTGCCACACAGAATGGAGCATGCTTTTCATAGAACAATATACATAGGTAAAAGGCGCCAGTAAAAATAAGTACAATGCTGGTCAATCTGTCACAGGAGCATGCTCACCAATTAAAGTATAAAGCCGCACTGGGAGAAGTCACCCCCAATGGAGATGCGACCCCAACGCACGTTTCGTGGCACGCCTGCCACTTTCTCAAGGGGATAGCGATATCTGGTACGTAGGACCTTTAAATGCCTCCCACAGTCAGGTCACATGTCAGACATCAACGAATAGGAGCAGGTATAGCGGCGCATGCGCCGTTGGAGCCGAGAAGGCCCCCAGTGGCAGCGGCGTCATGCACTCGGGCGCGCGCGCCGGTCAAAGGCCAGAGCGCGGTCCGGGCACAGAAAGACGCCCCACCACATGGGGAACCGCCAGGGCAACAACGGGGCGCGCGCACACCAGGCTCCACATAAATACATAGCAACCACAGGATATAAGAAGCAGTGACCATAAATGTAAAAAGTACATAGTTGTAGAATAACATATACAATGGGTCAGATTAAAGCAGAGAAGGTAACAGATCACACTATCTTCAATACATCAAACAATAGTACAAATAACAAAGTCATACATATTAAATCATGTGATCTGTCTCTATGTTCTCGCTTTGTTTCTCCCAGCTTCTCACATCCACCAGTCCGTGGGGATAAATTCAAAGGGTCCAATAAAATCAATGAAAAAGACAGAAACTGTGAAAAAATAATTCATAAAAAATAAAAAATTAGATTAAAAGAAGAGAAGGCATCACATAGACCCAGTGAGGGAATATCAGAGACAAAATTTTTAAAAAAGAGGCAAAATTTAGAGATTCGTTGAGGCCGCTGGGCGCCGTTGTGTCAAGTTGGACTATCCAACGCGCCTCCATTTGAGACAGTATTTTCTTATAATCCCCACCTCTGATACCGAGGTGCAGGATATCAATGCCGCGTACCTTAAAAGATGTAGCGTCACAGTTATGATAGCGTTTAAAGTGACGCGGGATCGTCTTAAGGTCTGAGACGTCTGAAATGGTTCTTGCAGCGGAAATGTCCCTAACGTGTTCCCTGATACGTATTCGCAGTTCCCTGGTGGTTAGGCCAACATATATCTTCGGGCAGCCACATGTGGCGTAGTAGATAACATTCGAGCTGCCACAAGATATACGCTGGCGAATGTCATATATCTTATCACCACCAGAGGACGAGAAATTCAGGGCACGTAGGGCATTGGCGCACGCAAGGCAGTGGCCGCAAGGAAAGAAACCAACGGTGGGACCGCGAGAACCAAAAGTATTTACAGAAGGTGGAATGTAGTGACTGCGAACGAGACTGTCTCGTAAATTTTTAGATCGTCTAGATGTCATGGAGGGGTAGCTGCCCAGCGAGCGAGACAGGGCAGGCTCGGTTTTGAGAATGTCCCAATGTTTAGTAAGAATTCGTCGAATATCAAACCACTCATGATTGAATGTGGTAATAAATCTAATCAAACCCTCATCATTCCCCCGTCTAGCCGTACGAGTAGAGTAAAGAAGATCATCCCGTGGAGTTGTTCTTGCCCGATTGTATCCTTTCTTGATACATCGGTTGCTATACCCGCGTGCCCTAAATCGATCGCTAAGGTCCCTGGCTTGGGCCTCAAAGGCATCATCAGTAGAGCAGTTACGTCGCATTCGAAGGAACTGTCCGACCGGGACGGCCCTAATGGTGGCTGGATGGTGAGCTGATTTGGCATGGATCAATGCGTTCACAGAGGTCGGTTTCCTGAACACATCCGTGCGAAGACGACGATTAGTGTCAATCTCCATGGATATGTCCAGGAACTCGGCCCTCTCACAACTATGTTTATAAGTTAGATGGATGTTAAGAGAATTCTGGTTCAGCTCTGCCATAAAATCCTCGAGCTGCTGCACCGTCCCATCCCACAACATCAAGATATCATCAATGTATCTAAACCAGTACAGCACATGGGAGGCGGCCTTCGCGCCCACATCGCCGAAGAGGGATCTCTCCCAGGAACCCAGGAAGAGATTTGCGTAGGCGGGCGCACAGGCCGCGCCCATGGCTGTACCACGTCTCTGTAAATAGAAAACGTCCTTAAATACAAAAAAGTTGTGGGTAAGGACATAGTGGAGCAGCTCGAGGATTAACTCACACAAAGGGCCGTCCAGGTCGGAGGCACCCAGGAATAGGCGAACCGCAGCCAGGCCATCGGAATGGGCAATACACGTGTATAAAGACTCCACGTCAGCTGTCACCAAAATGGTAGACTCATCCACAAGGATGCCATCCACCCGTGCCAGGACGTCCTTAGTGTCACGAATAAAAGACGGTAGTGTCTCCACGATCGGTTTAAGGTAAAAATCGATAAATTTACATACCGAATCACATGGGCCATCAATGCCCGACACTATAGGACGTCCCGGTGGGTCAAGGGCATCCTTGTGGATTTTCGGGAGTAAATAAAAGGTAGGGGTCCTAGGGTTCTTCACCAGTAAACCCTCATACACCTTCTTAGGAATAGTGTTAGACTCATACGCACCATGTAGGATATCCTGGAGTTCCAAGGAAAAGGAGGACAAGGGACTAAATGACAATTTAGTATATGTATCAGAGTCCCTCAGTTGACGAAAAACCTCACGTTCATATTTATCACAAGGCCAGATCACGATATTCCCCCCCTTTGTCAGCAGGTTTAAAGACAACGTCAGGAAGAGATTCCAGTTGTGACAATGCCTGACGTTGTCCATGTGTTAGATTATCAAATCTACGTCTTGTGGAGAGATGTTTTAAATCTTCAGTCACAAGCTTTGTAAATACCTCCACTGCTGGACATAGTGACAAGGGGGGGAACCGCGTAGATCTGGGCAGTATTTTAGTGGGGAACCTACTTGTACTAGAGGTAGATTGTTCCTCAAGTAGCTCCTCAAGATTGTGTAGAGCCTCCCTTTCATTGTCACTCCAGGATTCCGACAATTGGCTACGACTGTGTAACTTCTTCAATATGAGTTTACGGGAGAATAGGTGGAGATCCTTCAAAACTGTAAAAAAATTAAAGGCATTAGTAGGTGAAAAAGTTAGGCCCCTACCTAAGACCTCTAGTTGGACGCAGACAGTGTATGATGGGAGAGATTCACTACCTGTAGTCCGCCCTGTGACGCAGGCTGGGCCGGTCCCCCTCCATGATTTTTTATCTTGGTAGTCTGACGTGTCGTCATCTTTTTTACTGCAGTCACGACATTATCTTGAGCTGAACCGTGAGACTTTTTAGAAGAAAAATCATCATTTGTGGATAAATTGGACCGCACAGAAGTGGATCTTGATCTAGAATAAGAGGTATTTCGATATCTAGGGCGTGATCTATCGGTGGGATTGCGCCACCTGTAGACTCTGGAGAGTAATTTATCCTGAGTATCACGTTTGAACTTCTTAGATTTAGTGGACTGAATTTCCAATGCCCACTTTTGAAGGTCCGCATCCACTGAATCATTCAATTTTTAAGATTCTCACTAGTCAGGTCACGTTGCAACACAATCTGAACGGAGTCGAGGGGGGGGAATATCGTGATCTGGCCTTGTGATAAATATGAACGTGAGGTTTTTCGTCAACTGAGGGACTCTGATACATATACTAAATTGTCATTTAGTCCCTTGTCCTCCTTTTCCTTGGAACTCTAGGATATCCTACATGGTGCGTATGAGTCTAACACTATTCCTAAGAAGGTGTATGAGGGTTTACTGGTGAAGAACCCTAGGACCCCTACCTTTTATTTACTCCCGAAAATCCACAAGGATGCCCTTGACCCACCGGGACGTCCTATAGTGTCGGGCATTGATGGCCCATGTGATTCGGTATGTAAATTTATCGATTTTTACCTTAAACCGATCGTGGAGACACTACCGTCTTTTATTCGTGACACTAAGGACGTCCTGGCACGGGTGGATGGCATCCTTGTGGATGAGTCTACCATTTTGGTGACAGCTGACGTGGAGTCTTTATACACGTGTATTGCCCATTCCGATGGCCTGGCTGCGGTTTGCCTATTCCTGGGTGCCTCCGACCTGGACGGCCCTTTGTGTGAGTTAATCCTCGAGCTGCTCCACTATGTCCTTACCCACAACTTTTTTGTATTTAAGGACGTTTTCTATTTACAGAGACGTGGTACAGCCATGGGCGCGGCCTGTGCGCCCGCCTACGCAAATCTCTTCCTGGGTTCCTGGGAGAGATCCCTCTTCGGCGATGTGGGCGCGCAGGCCGCCTCCCATGTGCTGTACTGGTTTAGATACATTGATGATATCTTGATGTTGTGGGATGGGACGGTGCAGCAGCTCGAGGATTTTATGGCAGAGCTGAACCAGAATTCTCTTAACATCCATCTAACTTATAAACATAGTTGTGAGAGGGCCGAGTTCCTGGACATATCCATGGAGATTGACACTAATCGTCGTCTTCGCACGGATGTGTTCAGGAAACCGACCTCTGTGAACGCATTGATCCATGCCAAATCAGCTCACCATCCAGCCACCATTAGGGCCGTCCCGGTCGGACAGTTCCTTCGAATGCGACGTAACTGCTCTACTGATGATGCCTTTGAGGCCCAAGCCAGGGACCTTAGCGATCGATTTAGGGCACGCGGGTATAGCAACCGATGTATCAAGAAAGGATACAATCGGGCAAGAACAACTCCACGGGATGATCTTCTTTACTCTACTCGTACGGCTAGACGGGGGAATGATGAGGGTTTGATTAGATTTATTACCACATTCAATCATGAGTGGTTTGATATTCGACGAATTCTTACTAAACATTGGGACATTCTCAAAACCGAGCCTGCCCTGTCTCGCTCGCTGGGCAGCTACCCCTCCATGACATCTAGACGATCTAAAAATTTACGAGACAGTCTCGTTCGCAGTCACTACATTCCACCTTCTGTAAATACTTTTGGTTCTCGCTGTCCCACCGTTGGTTTCTTTCCTTGCGGCCACTGCCTTGCGTGCGCCAATGCCCTACGTGCCCTGAATTTCTCGTCCTCTGGTGGTGATAAGATATATGACATTCGCCAGCGTATATCTTGTGGCAGCTCGAATGTTATCTACTACGCCACATGTGGCTGCCCGAAGATATATGTTGGCCTAACCACCAGGGAACTGCGAATACGTATCAGGGAACACGTTAGGGACATTTCCGCTGCAAGAACCATTTCAGACGTCTCAGACCTTAAGACGATCCCGCGTCACTTTAAACGCTATCATAACTGTGACGCTACATCTTTTAAGGTACGCGGCATTGATATCCTGCACCTCGGTATCAGAGGTGGGGATTATAAGAAAATACTGTCTCAAATGGAGGCGCGTTGGATAGTCCAACTTGACACAACGGCGCCCAGCGGCCTCAACGAATCTCTAAATTTTGCCTCTTTTTTATAATATTTTGTCTCTGATATTCCCTCACTGGGTCTATGTGATGCCTTCTCTTCTTTTAATCTAATTTTTTATTTTTTATGAATTATTTTTTCACAGTTTCTGTCTTTTTCATTGATTTTATTGGACCCTTTGAATTTATCCCACGGACTGGTGGATGTGAGAAGCTGGGAGAAACAAAGCGAGAACATAGCGACAGATCACATGATTTAATATGTATGACTTTGTTATTTGTACTATTGTTTGATGTATTGAAGATAGTGTGATCTGTTACCTTCTCTGCTTTAATCTGACCCCATTGTATATGTTATTCTACAACTATGTACTTTTTACATTTATGGTCACTGCTTCTTATATCCTGTGGTTGCTATGTATTTATGTGGAGCCTGGTGTGCGCGCGCCCCGTTGTTGCCCTGGCGGTTCCCCATGTGGTGGCGCGTCTTTCTGTGCCCGGACCGCGCTCTGGCCTTTGACCGGGCGCGCGCCCGAGTGCATGACGCCGCTGCCACTGGGGGCCTTCTCGGCTCCAACGGCGCATGCGCCGCTATACCTGCTCCTATTCGTTGATGTCTGACATGTGACCTGACTGTGGGAGGCATTTAAAGGTCCTACGTACCAGATATCGCTATCCCCTTGAGAAAGTGGCAGGCGTGCCACGAAACGTGCGTTGGGGTCGCATCTCCATTGGGGGTGACTTCTCCCAGTGCGGCTTTATACTTTAATTGGTGAGCATGCTCCTGTGACAGATTGACCAGCATTGTACTTATTTTTACTGGCGCCTTTTACCTATGTATATTGTTCTATGAAAAGCATGCTCCATTCTGTGTGGCAACACTTTGTGCAGCTCTGTTATCTTTAGACCTTCTTTGTGGGGGAGACACTCTATGTGTTATGAGCTCTAATGTATTATACTACCACCTTTGCCACAAATGTATTTTTGCCTCACTGCTGGGAGATCTCTCCCCTTTTATCTGCACTTGTCCTTTTAAAGTGTTGTTATTGTCCATATATTCCTGTGTTACCTTTTGATATGTTCAAATAAATATTTTGTACTAAACACATATATATTTTTTGTCACCAGTGACTCTTTGTTTCCTCCTCCTTATTATACTTAAATATTTGTACGAAATGTCCAACTGGGGGTCTGTATGTGGGGGAGACAGGGCAAAAACTGAGAACAAGGATGAATTCCCATCGCCACACAATAAGAGAAAAAAGAATGGATCTACATGAAATTACTTGTTTTAAAATCTAACTTTAAATCTGAGAGAGATATAAAGGTTTGGGAATATAATCTCTTCTTTCTTGGTCTTGCAATTTCAATGTCGAGAGTATTTATCAAAGTTTTCAATAGGTACTATTTTCTGATTGACTTATGAATTATGAAAGGATTAAAGATGTAAAATGGAAAGGCCAATTATGTCATTTGTAAAAAATATAATACGGTTAATTATTGTTGTGTCCCATGATTTAGGAATCATACAGACAGTATTGTATGATCATTATGCTGCTGTTCAGTTGGTATGCAACAGTTTGCCCCTTTTAGCAGTTGGTCTTTCCTCTGTCCCTGTAGCTCTGATGCCAGTAAACCCTTCTTCTTACTCATTCTGTACGTCAGCTATGTTAAGAAGCACACATGCCTGCATTTTTGGTTCAGAATAAGTTGTTATTACCTACTGTAATTGTGCATAACTACAAGAATTCAGCTGGAAAATAAACCTTCTTCTGGAATCTTCACACGTGCCTCTGCAGTCGAGCAAACTATCTGATGAAATCACTTCATGAGTAACAGTATATAGAGAGCCACAGAAATGGTCTTTCAAATGCCCAGCACACTCATTCTAGTTATAGAGTAAGAATAATCAGGGCTGCCATCAAGGCAATGCTGCCCTTATTGTTGTATGGGACCTGGTGAACAGCAGTAAAGGGGAGGGAAATCCGGATACCTTAAGCAGTGCTTATCTTGATGCAGGAGGGCTTCCCGGGGTTCCTCGGGACAGTCATGCAGCTCCAATGGAGTTCCCTCGCCTCTTATGTGATGTGCTGGTCCCGGCGCATATGGGTTGACATTAGTGCATATGCGCCGGCATGTATGCACGCCACTCGCCAGAAGGATACCAGAAGTGGAGCTGCAGGAGATCATATGAGAGGTAATAAAATGAAATTAACTGGGTGTTAAGAGAGCAAATGATGATGTTTTGAGGATGGGGGATGGGGACAGCAAATGATGATGGATTCAGGGTAGGGAATGTGGGACAGCAAATAATGATTGATTGACGGCTGTAGATGGGAACAGCAAATAATCATGGATTGAGGGTGGAGACAGAGGCCAGCAAATAATAATGGATTGGGGGTGGAGGACGGGTTACAGTGAGTGATGATGTATTGAGGGTGCCGTGGAGGAGTGAAAATAGTGATTGATTGAGGGTGGGATACGGGGACAGCAAATAATGATGGATTGAGGGTGGGGAATGGGGGACAGTGAATGATGATGATTGAGGTGGGGGAGCTCAAATAGTGATGAATTAGGGTGGGGACAAAAAATTATGAATTGAGGGTGGAGGATGTGGGACAGAAAATGACAACTTGATGGGATAGGAGTGGGTAGAGTAAATAATGATGAACTGAGGGTGGGGTACAGCAAATGATAATGAATTGAGAATGGTGGGAAATGACAATGAATTGAGGGTGGGTGTGGAGAGCAAATGATGAGTTAAGGGTGGCGAGAATAAATGATGATGTATTGAGGCTGGGGGATGGGGGACAGTAAATGATGAATTGAGTGTGGGGGAGAGTAAATGATGAATTTATTGTGGGGGAGAGAAAATAATGCTGTAATGAAGATGGGGAGAGTAAATAATGATCAAGTGGGGATGGGAGAGAGAGAGGATATGACATAATGAATTCAGGTGGAGGGGTCATGTAAATATAATGAATTGGGGAGTGGGAGGTACAGCATGGAGGGTGTTGAGCAGTGTGACTGATAATGAATCGGGAAATAGTACAGGTTCTATTTAATTTATATTTTTATTTGGTGGGGAAAGTGGCTATTTATACTTAGTGCCGGCACAGTGGTGGACTACAATTTATATTTGGAATGGTGGGTTGCATAATAACTAATTTCTTATTAATGGTGGGTGCACATCTGTATTCAACTGCGAAGTTGGTGAAAAAATGGGGAATGTGTACTGGAAGCGGTGCTGTAGATAACTGTGTTATTTTATGCAGAGATGAATCCTGGCTGGATGAAGAGATGGCGGTCTACACTGGATGAAGAAGAAAAGCGAAGATGAAGAACTTCAACTAGAGACATCATCGGTGAGTCAGTGTGTTACCTGTACACTTCCACTATACACTATATAGCATATACAGAGATCTTGTATATGTCACTGGTGATCACTGTTATCTGTACACTGACACTATATACAGAGCTCCTGTGCTGTGTATAATGTCACTGGTGATCACTAGATTACCTGTACACTATACACTATATACAGAGCTACTGTGTATGATGTCACTGGTGATCACTGTGTTACCTGTACAGTAACACTATATACAAAGCTCCTATGTATAATGTCATTGGTAATCACTGTATTACCTGCACACTTACACTATATACAGAGCTCCTATGTATAGTGTCACTGGTGATCACTGTATTACCTGTACACGGACTCAATATGTAGAGCTCCTGTGTATAATGTCACCAGTGATCACTGTATTATCTGTAGACTATACACTATATACAGAGCTCATGTGTAGAATGTCACCAGTGATCACTGTATTACCTGAGCACTGACACTATACCCAGAGCTCCTGTATACAATGTGTACAATGTCAAAGGGTGACCCACTGTATTACCTGTACACTGACACAATAATGCAGAGCCTCTGTGTATAAGGTCACTTCTTATCACTGTATTACCTGAACATTGACTTGACAGAATATGCAGAGCTCCAGTGTATAATGTCACTGGTGATCACTGTTTCACCTGTACATTACAGACTATGCACAGTTTCTGTGTATAATGCCTCTGGTGATCAATGCATTACCTGTACACTGACACTATATGCAGAACTCCTGTGTATAATGTCACTGGTGATACTTGTATTACCTGTTCACTATACACCATATACAGAGCTCCTGTGTATAATGTCATCATGATCCCTGTATTACCTGTACACTATATGTTATATACAGAGCTCCTCTGCATAATGGCACTTATGGTAATATTAGTATTGTGGGGGTTATTTTTACTAATGATCAGTATTGGAGTATTCGGTAACTATGTGGTGGTAATATGAGGTCCGCCCATAGTGTGATGTCCCTTGTATGTGGTATTACTTATCATTTTAAAAAATGTATGTGATTCACTCCCTTAAAGAATAATAAAGAAAAATATACCTCAAAAGAGTATTGGTTATTTTAAGAAATGTTTAATAGGTTAAAGTAGAGTAGGGCCTGGCCTAAAGAGTCTCTTTGTCGTGGTGGCGGCTTAAAAAATCTTTTGGCCAAAACAAAAGCTGAAGGCTATGTATGTGATATGGTGTTTAATGGGAACTCTTAAGGTCTGTTGAGGCCGTGGTGCAGAACTGGAGCGTTTCCAAGAGTGGTCGGTGGGACTGTGGAGGCAGAGTTGTGGTGGAGCCTGGGGGGAGTATCAAGGGAGTCCGAAAATTTGGGGGCTCTGAAATTCCTGGTGGCAGCCCTCAGAATAATTATCCTATTTTGCTGTCTTCTTGCAAAAAACAGATGCTAAACTGTGCCGCAGCCAGTGCTTAGATCTTTACACCATATCTGCGGTTTCCAAATTTTAGTAAAGGGAAACTCAATGTGCGTGCTCTGCATCCTAGCAGCCACAGCAAGGTGAGTCGAGTCTGCAGAATACTCTCACTGCGATTACAGTACATATCATACATAAAGAACTTTGCAGGAGTAGATGAGGTATGATTATAACTCCAGTGAGACTTTTTGTTCAGACTCCACTCCCTGCATTTCTCTCTTTATTGGCACCAGTGTGTTTATCTCCCACACTCTAAGTTGTGTTGTAGATCCGTTATTCCATACACCACTGATGTATTTATTTTAGTTGTTATCTGCAAGGAAGGCAGCAAAATAAAACTATTAACCCTATTACAACATGTTTTGCATATTACCGTATATTACTTATCATCACTAATATGAAAAAACAAAAAAGATTATTTACTCTTTAAATAACATTGACCACCACAATTAAATACTAAATTTATTAATACATCAGATTCATTTTTTTTTAATAAAGTATGTATCAAATGATCCACTTAAAAACCTCACAGTATATGTGCCTCAATGAGTACATTCAAGTTTCTAATCTAGTATTAAAATCATGCTGCTTAGCAACTTTATTCACCTACTGCACAGGGAGCACATTTTATTTATTTTCCATTTTGGTCAGTATGAACGACATTTGCATTACTGCAGTCTTGTACTTCCTGCCTGCAGACAGACAATGAGATTTGTTGCAGCTAATATAAATTGAATATGTTACTAAAAGAAAAAAATAACAATTTAAAGGCAGTTTTCTAATTGATATTGTCTGTGATATTCAGCACACATTTAACCCCTTCATCCCTCAAGCCAATTTTTACCTTCATGACCAGGCCAAATTTTACAATTCTGACCACTGTCACTTCATGTGGTAATAACTCTGGAACGCTTCAATGGATCACACTGATTCTGAGATTGTTCTCTCATGATACAGTGGGGAAAAAAGTATTTAGTCAGCCACCAATTGTGCAAATTTACCCATTTAAAAAGATGAGAGAGGCCTGTAATTGACATCATAGGTAGACCACAACTATGAGAGTCAAAATGAGAAAACAAATGCAGAAAATCACCTTGTCTGATTTGGCAAGATTTATTTTACAAATTATGGTGGAAAAGAAGTATTTGGTCACCTAAAAACATGCAAGATTTCTGGCTCTCACAGACCTGTAACTTCTTCTTTAAGAGGCTCATCTGTCCTCCACTCATTACCTGTAGTAATGGCACCTGTATGAACTTATTATCAGTATAAAAGACACCAGTCCACAACCTCAACAGTCACACTCCAAATTCCACTATGGTGAAGACCAAACAGCTGTAGAAGGACACCAGAAACAAAATTGTAGCCCTGCACCAGGCTGGGAAGACTGAATCTGCAATAGGCAAGCAGCTTGGTGTGATGAAATCAACTGTGGGAGCAATAATAAGAAAATGGAAGACATACAAGACCACTGATAATCTCCCTCGATTGGAGGCTCCATGCAAGATCTCACCCGTGGGGTCAAAATGATCACAAGAAAGGTGAGCAAAAATCCCAGAACCACTCGGGGGGACCTAGTGAATGACCTGCATAGAGCTGGGACCACCATAACAAAGGCTACCATCAGTAACACACTACGCCACCAGGGACTCAGATCCTGCAGTGTCTAGGTCCATCTGAAGTTTGCTAGAGAGCATTTGGATTATCCAGAAGAGTATTGGAAGAATGTTATATGGTCTGATGAAACCAAAGTAGAACTGTTTGGTAGAAACAAAACTCATCGTGTTTGGAGGAGACAGAATCCTGGGTTGCATCCAAAGAACACCATACCCAATGTGAAGCATGGAGGTGGCAACATCATGCTTTGGGGCTGTTTCTCGGCAAAGGTACCAGTACGACTGATCCGTGTACATGAGAGAATGAATGGGGCCATGTATCATGAGATTTTGAGTGCAAACATCCTTCCACCAGCAAGGGCATTGAAGATGAAATGTGGATGGGTCTTTCAGCATGATAATGATCCGAAGTACACCGCCAGGAGTGGCTTCGTAAGAAGCATATGAAGGTCTTGGAGTAGCATAGCCAATCTCCAGATCTCAACCCTATAGAAAACCTTTGGAGGGATTTGAAAGTCTGTGTTGCCAGTGACAGGCCCAAAACATCGCTGCTCTAGAGGAGAAATGCAAAGAAGAATGGGTCAACATACCACCAACAGTGTTTGCCAACCTTGTGGAGACGTACAGAAAACGTTTGACCTCTGTCATTGCCAACAAAAGATATATACCGTATATACCCATGTATAAGCCGAGATTTTCAGCCCATTTTTTAGGGCTGAAAGTCCCCCTCTCGGCTTATACGCGGGTCATATACAGGGGTCGGCGGGAGAGGGGGAGCGGGGGTGTCGGATCATACTCACCCCTCCGCCGGCGCGGTCTCTGCAGCCCCCCTGCTTCTCCCACGATCTCCGGCTCCTTCCTGCAGCGGTCACATGGCACCGCTCATTAAAGTCATGAATATGCACATATTCATGACTTTAATGAGCGGTAACACGTGACCGCTGCAGGACTGAAGCGCTGCGGAGAGCGCTGGGAGAAGAGGAGAGGCTGCAGGGACGCGCGGTTGAGGGTGAGTATAGCGATATTTACCTGTCCTGTTCCACGCTGCATGCTGCGTCCTCGTCTGCCTCCTCTGGCTGTGAATGATCAGCAGAGGGCGCGATGGCATCATTAGTGAGCGCCGCGCCCTCTGCCAGATCATTCACTGCTGAGGACCCGGAAGAGGACGCAGCGCAGTGGTGCAGAGAGGACAGGTAAATATCTCAGGTGCCGGGGTCCTGAGCGAGCGGTGACACCGGCACCTGTCCCCCATAGCGCGCCAGTGTCACTGCCTGCTCAGGACACCGGCACCTGGCCCCCAGCGACGAGAGGTGAGTATGTCATTATTTTTTTTGCAGCAGCAGCAGCATGAGGCCTATACTATGGGGCATATGGGGCATAATTGTGCAGCATATGGGGGCACAATATGGAGCATATGGGGGCATAAACTGTGGAACATATGGGGGCATAAGCTGTGGAACATATGGGGGCATAAACTGTGGAACATATGGGGCATAATCTGGAGCATAACAGGGCATAATATGGAGATATGGGGGCATAAACTGTGGAACATATGGGGCATAATCTGGAGCATATGGGGGCATAATATGGAGCATATGGGGGCATAAGCTGTGGAACATATGGGGCATAATCTGGAGCATATGGGAGCATATGGGGGCATAATCTGTGGAACATATGGGGCATTATCTGGAGCATATGGGGGCATAATCTGTGGAAAATATGGGGCATAATCTGGAGCATATGGGAACATAATCTGTGGAACATATGGGGCATAATCTGGAGCATATGGGGGCATAATCTGTGGAACATATGGGGCATAATCTGGAGCATATGGGGGCATAATCTCTGAAGCATATGGAGGCATAATCTGTGGAGCATATTGGGCATAATCTGTGCAGCATATGGGGGCATAATCTCTGAAGCATATGGAGGCATAATCTGTGGAGCATATTGGGCATAATCTGTGCATCATATGGGGGCATAATCATTTTTCACCCTAGGCTTATACGCGAGTCAATAAGTTTTCCCAGTTTTTTGTGGCAAAATTAGGGGGGTCGGCTTATACACGGGTCGGCTTATACATGAGTATATACGGTAACAAAATATTGAGATGAACTTTTGTTAATGACCAAACACTTATTTTCCACCATAATTTGCTAATAATTGCAAATCGACAGCGATTTTCTGGATTTGCTTTCTGGTCTAATTATGATGTCAAATACAGGCCTCTCTCATCTTTTTAAGTGGAAGAACTTGCACAATTGGTGGCCAACTAAATACTTATTTCCCCACTGTATATTGTACTTCATGATAGTGGTAAAATTTATTCGATATGACTTGCCTTTATTTGTGAAATATCAGAAATTTTGCAAACATTTTGAAAATTTTGCAATTTTCAAACTTTTGATTCTTATGCCCTTAAACCAGAGAGATATGTCACACAAAATAGTTAATAAATAACATTTCCCACAAGACTACTTTACGTGTGTATAATTGTTAACACATAATTTTACACATAATTTTTGTTTATTAGGGCATTATAAGGGTTAAAATTTAATCCGCAATTTCTCATTTTTTCAGCAAAATTTACAAAACCATATTTTTAGGGACTTTGGGTGGACTATAAGACAGAAAATACCCCAAAGTAACATCATTTTAAAAACTACACCCCCCAAAGTCCTCAAAACCACATTCAAGAAGTGTATTAACCCTTCAGTTGCTTCATAGGAATTAATAAAATGTGGAAGGAAAAAAATGAACATTTTACTTTTTTCACAAAAATGTTATTTAGCCCCAAATTTTTTTATTTTCACAAGAGTGACAGGATAAAATGGACATCAAAATTATTTGTGCAAATGAGGGGCAGCAGCAGTGGATCGGGGTCACAGTAGCCAGGGTCACAGATTCAGGAGGGGCGATGCTGCTAGCCCAGTCCTTTCTGACGATGTCGGCGCTGGTGAGCAGAGCTCAAGTCTCACGCACAAATCCCTGTGGTAGCCTTCGGGAAAATGGTGGCAGTTGTGCAGATTGAGATCTCGTAAGATGACCTCCTGGATCGGTGACCATTCTGAGGGGATGGGGTCCGCAGTATCACCCCTCTCCCACTGCCGCCGACCTCCTGAAACAGCGACGCTAGCTCCTTTGACCCCGCTCCACCTCCACTGCCCCAAGGTAAACTACCATTAAAACGGACTACAAGGCACACCACCATATTGTTTTAAAATAAATTCCTATTTTCCACCCCAAAATTAAGTAAGTTGTACCAATGTTATGTCTGCCCCTGACTAACTTTTAAAATCACCTTTGTGCACGTTATTTGACTTCATATGCTTATTTGTTTTCAGAGAACATAACCTTGTTCTTACCTTTATTTTTCATTACACTTTTTTATACTCTGCTTTCAGCTCAAACAGGGTCTCTCTGGGGAGTAATCATTCTCCAAGTGAGCCTAGTGTAACCGCTGGGATACGTCAAGTGCAATGGATTCAATCTGACAGCTTTGACAACAATGCAAATGCACGTAGTCCAGCTTTCATGGGATAAGTAGCATTATTTTATGAATTCTCATTGTACTTTTTTCTTAATATTTTAGACTCTGTAAGTAGCTTGGTTTTTCTACCTATGACAGTGACCCAGATATTACATGTTCCCTTTGCTTTATTTGCTTGTCACTATACAGTTGAGTTCCACAATTTACAGTAAAAACAATATGTATCCTATAGTAGGTAATGTGAAAATTTGACATGCACGTGTACTTCATACTGTGTGACACCCATCTATTATTGAATTTATATTTCCCATCTGCCTGTTTGATGAGATGTAGATCATAAGAAATGACATCCTGTCCTTCACTTTTTTGCCCCTGGCATGTTTTGATGAAATTGGAAAAGCTTGTAGAGATGAACATGAGCAATGCTCCGACTGACACAATTGCAATGAAATGTCTTTACCAATATACTCACTGTAAATAAAAAGGGATTAATTTTTATACAACCTTAACCACATGCATAAATTAAATGTGCAAGGATTTACCCCAGAGACCTTTTCAAATGTATGTTTCACTATGATTTAAATTGAAACTAAAACTAATTAAAAAGGTAGGACAAGGTATACAAGAAATATACTATACCGATCAAATGTACAACTTTTACTGGCTTACCCAAATCTTTCCAATTCAACCCCAGCAACATAAACAGACATATCATTTACAGTGTGGTAATGTGACTCACACAGCTACTCACAGAGGTAGACACAGGAACGTTTCTCCTGCTGGTTTAATCAAACATAGCATAAACCAGGGCAGGATTCAATAGCACAAACATGGCCTTTTCTGGAAAAATGAGAAAACAAAAGATAGTGCATAGTACAGTCCATATGCCTGCGGGGATCCGCCCGCTCAGGGTCCCATCAACAGAGTCCAGAACAGTTGCAGTTCCACTTCTCTGAAGCTTCCTGCCTCCAGATCCACAGACAGAGAAAAAAACTCAGTGGTCAGACATTTAATTTGTTGAACCACACCCTTGTGGAGGAAATATGGTGAGTGGCAGGCTCGCCCATCTCTTACAGCCACTCACAAAAAACCCAACCCTGTCATGGCACATTAACCCCTCTCAGCACATAACATGCTGAGAAACTTCTGGATTTTCACATCATGGAAGATAGTGATATATATCTCCCCTCACATACTGTCGCAAAATATATTTTCCCATTACAGAAAGTGATGACATACCACTATTTGATGGGTCAGGTCCAACTTTTGCAAACCCAACAATTCAGAAAACTAAGTGGACTCAGCACTGGTATAACATAGCAGACTCATCAAAGTTTTTCATGTCTATGAACCTACAGCCATGTTTTTCAGGTTAATGAAGACACGTTGCAATTCTTTGAACAGTGGATGAGCAGGGGCATCATTTAGCAGAGAAACATGTAGGAAAAGGACTATTGTGCTAAACTACCACTGCAGCCCCCTCATTCTCCAAATTGGTGGAGATCTTGACAGTAAGACTGATCAAAAAGCGATTGCAAATATTAACTATGTGCCAGCATTTTCTGTGAATCAAGAGTTGGTATGTACACTACCATGTAAAAGTTTAGGGTCACTTACAAATTTCCTTATTTTGAAAGAAGGTGTATTGAGGCCAATTTCCAACAACCATCACTCCAGTGTTCTTATGATACTTTGTGTTTGCTAACTATGTAAGAAGGCTAACGGATGGTTAGAATACCCTTGTGGAAGGATGTTAGCACAGCTAAAAACAGTTTGGCTGAATAGAGAAGCTATAAACCTGACCTTCCTTTGAGCTAGTTGAGAATCTGGAGCATATTGCTTCCATTAAACTCTCAAAATGGCCAGGAAAAAAAATGAACTTTCATGTGAAACTCGGCAGTCTATTCTTGTTCTTAGAAATGAAGGCTATTCCATGCAAGAAATTCACAAGAAACTGAAGATTTCCAAAAACGGTGTGTACTACTCCCTTCAGAGGAGAGCACAAACAGGCTCCAGACAGAGTAGAAAGAGAAGTGGGAGGACCCACTGCACAACTGAGCAACAAGACAAGTACAATAAAGTCTGTAGTTTGAGAAATCGACGCCTCACAGGTCCTCAACTGGCAGCTTCATTAAATAGTACACGCAAAACGCCAGTGTCAACGTCTACAGTGAAGAGGCGACTCCGGGATGCTGGCCTTCAGGGCAGAGTGGCAAAGAAAAAGCCATATCTGAGACTGTCTAATAAAAGGAAAAGATTAATATGGGCAAAAGAACACAGATATTGGACAGAGGAAGATTGGAAAAAAGTGTTATGGACATACGAATCCAAGTTTGAGGTGTTTGGATCACACTGATGAATATTTGTGAGACGCAGAACAACTGAAAAGATGCTGGAAGAGTGCCTGACGCCATCTGTCAAGCATGGTGGAGGTAATGTGATGGTCTGGGGTTGCTTTGGTGCTGGGAAAGTGGGAGATTTGTACAAGGTAAAAGTGATTTTGAATAAGGAAGTCTATCACTCCATTTTGCAACGCCATGCCATACCCTGTGGACAGCGCGCGATTGGAGCCAATTTTACCCTACAACAGGACAATTACCCAAAGCACACCTCTAAATTATGCAAGAACTATTTAGGGAAGAAGCAGGCAGCTGGTATTCTATCTGTAATGGAGTGGCCAGCGCAGTCACCAGATCTCAACCTCATTGAGCTGTTGGGGGAGCAGCTTGACCGTATGGTATGTAAAAAGTGCCCATCAAGCCAAACCAATTTGTGGGAGGCGCTTCTGGAAGCATGGGGTGAAATTTCTCCAGATTACCTCAGCCAATTAACTGCGATGATGCCAAAGGTCTGCAATGCTGTAAATGCTGCAAAGGGAGCAGTCTTTGACGAAAGCAAAGTTTGAAGGAGAAAATTATTATTTCAAATAAAAATCTTTTTTTCGAACCTTGTCAATGTCTGGACTAGATTTTAAATTCATTTGGCAACTTATTTGATTAATAAAAGTATGAGTTTTCATGGAAAACACAAAATTGTCTGGGTGACCCCAAAATTTTGAACGGTAGTGTATACAATAATAATAGTTTAAGGGGGTGGTGAAGACAAGATGCATACAGTCGAAGTCCCTCAGCTCTTTTGAGTAAATGCCACCATCGTTGGTTGGACTGGGCAAGCAGGAACTGAAGGACGGAAAGTGTGTTCCTGCATTAAAGAGTTTGAAATGGGGCACTGGGTCATGTGACAGTTTTGTCGTAGTTACTAAATATAAAAAGGCTTGACCTTGCTGAGAAGACAGCAGTTGGCGCCAGAGTACCAGGCAGGTCGTGTGGTTGTGAAGTGGGTATACAACCACAGAAGGGCCTGAGAGCAGTCAGATCCATGAGAAGGTCTAAGCTGAGAGGAAGATCTGTGACCTGAGCTAAAAGGAAGATCCGTGACCTGAGGTGAGAGGAAGATCGGTGACCAGAGCCAAGAGGAAGACAAGGATTACACCAGTAAAAGACTGGGATCCACGGCAATAGAAGACCATGCCCTGCTGTGAATCAGACCCAAGAAACGATCCAGCTGAAGCAGAAGACCATTCCTGTGGGCCACTGCTTTCCTGTGCAGACATAAGGTACAGGGACCATGTTTCAAGTAGCAAAGGCAGCCAGCGAGTTGAGTGAATTAGACTTGAGGCCTAGGGGGCAGTGTGAACTTCTTAGTGTTGTTTAGATAGCTAGCAAAAGTGAAAAGTAGTGTCTCAGTGCTGTAAAATAACATTGACGGTTACCGCTACTCAGTTATTCATAATAATGTGTGAATAATACTGTGATTATATGCTGGATATCTGTGTTGCTCGCGCCACTTCCCAATCTCATAATGAAGGCAACAATCCTTAGTCTGTATATATATTAAGCAAATCGTTAATGGTTCAATCCCCACTGACTCCTCATTGTCTGCGCAGTTGCCTCCAAGAAACCTGTTTACAATAGGGCAGCATGTATCAGACACTGGCTGCATGATTTCAGATAAGTTTGACTCTGAAAAGCTGCAGAATTTCAGAGACAAACGTACTTTAAAGCCTCCGAAGACCGAACCACATGATTGACTGGTCAGACTGACAGGTCCCTGACAGCTTCGCCTCACCTGCTGCCAATGAGTGAGAGCAGGCATTCAAGCACACAGGGAGAAACCTGTCACTCTAGGGGAGTGGGCAGGGAGAAACCAGTAGGGACCTGTCTGTCTAACTAGACTCACGTGCAACTCAGTCCCTGGCAACTTTTAATGTGTGCTTTCCTCTGTCACACTGGAGCACTAGATCGTCAAATACACATGGCTGAAATCATGCTGTTCATAGCTCGGGCAGCATGATTCAGCTGTCAGGTTCCTTTTAATATCAATAAATAGATATACAACATAGTAACTTGATTAATGGTAAAGGCTATTTTAAAAACTGCACCGTTGATCATCATCAAATATTTTCTCACTTCTCATGCAAAATGAGAAATCATTTTATGGCATCATAGTGTATATCCACTTATGAAAACAATATAACATGGTATTACTTATCTTGCACTGTTACCAGGTTAAAGTGAACCTGTCAGTAGGATTTTGCTCAGTAAACTACAGACACTGTCAGGTGTACGCCGTTATACTGTGCCATCGGCGATAGATGCTACTGCGCCAGCACCATTTTGATGAATGATGATGATTTTTTTTCCACACAGTATTCTATGTAGTATGTAAATTAGGGGCAGGTCACTGAAGGATTCGTGACCTATCATAAGCCCATAAACATGCATGTGTAAGCAGAGCACCACATAAAGCCCCACCCCAAAGCACGAGAATCTCATTAACTGAAAACTGCAAATACAGATTAAACAACAACAAGACAAATATCATCAACCAAAATATCATTTTAATCATTAGAGCAGCGCCAACCTGACACTGTCTGTACAATAGGTACTGTACAGTGTATGTCCACTGCCAATTATCAATCAGAACGATCAGCTGAACAGTACATGCCTCTTAACCTTTATAATAACTATAGCATCTAATAGTACACTATAGGGTATGTACTAATTCTCTTTTGCTTAGTGGGGTTTATCCCTTTATACAAAACAATCTTGAAATCAAAACTTCTCGCTTAATATTGTGCAGTTCCCTTCATCTTATCAAATAATTTCTGATCCATCAAAGTATGAATTTCACAAGCTCTCACCAATATGTTATTAGCATGTCCTTTAAAAGGGTTGCCATCTTTCATAAAACTTTTTTTCATAGGCTGTGATAGTTATAAAAGAGACAAAATGAGTATCGCTTACTCTCCTCAGATTTAGCGCCGGCTCCCTACCATTGCCCCAGTCTCTGTTTGGGTGCAGTGCTGATGGCACATTAACAAAGCTGCAGCCAATCGGTGAGCTCAGTGTTTCTACTTGCGTAGCACAAGCCACTGAGCTCATTGATTGGCTGCAGCACTATCGATGTGATGTCAATGTTGCAGCCAAATAACATAGACCAGCTCACCAGCGGAGAGACAACGCAGGACTCGGAAAGTGTAAGTAAAATCCTCTTTGGGGTTTTTAGTTACCACAGGCTATAGGAGAAAGTGTTTTGAAAGAGGGAAATCCCTTTAAACAATACATTTCACTTGATTTTTTTATTCCATTTTTCATTCAAGTTGAGAACCTCTTCCACTCACCGCTGCTCTGCTGATTAGGGAATGTTTTGGGTTTTTTCATTTTCTGTGCCTCTCCATTCCAAAAGTTATGCCATCTGGAGATAAAGATGCAAATTTTCCCCTCAACTGGGTGTATACCACAAAACGTCTCTGTAGGCATTTACTTTTTCTCCTCTATGACAATGGCCAAAGAAAACACTGTCACGTCATACAGTGGAAAGAGCAAACGCCCACAGAGAAGGTCACCACTGCATCTGGCTCATCGAGTTTTCATGAGACGCAATTCGTTACATGAACACTCTTAGTACTCCACAGTCGCCGTGTCCGTTCCTGCTTTTGAGAGCAGTAGCACAGGAGAGCCGTAACGCATCTTCTGCAACACAGTTGTGTCCAGTACTCTAGCTCTCCAATGCTGCTACTCTCCTGTGTTCCAGTGCTCTAATGTCAGGAAGGGAAGAAGCAACGCAAAGTTCTCATCATGTTCGTGGCAGCTCTGGAGTGCTAAGAGAGTTCACATAAGACAAAGGTTGTAACTTTCACTTTCTCTGCGGGTGTTTGCTTTTTTTCTGTCATTTCATTGGTCAAAGTCATAGATGATAAAAAGTAAACACCTACATAAACGTTTAGTGGTATATGCCCAGATTGTTGAAGGAAATTGTTGGAAAATTTTCATCTTAATTACTATGGGGCATATCTTTGAAAAAGAGGGCCACTGGAAGAGAAAAAAAACAAAATAAAATAGCTCCAGAAACATTCAAAAAGTGGCAATTAGAATAGGTACTCAGTTTAAATTAAAAAATCAAATGAGAGCTCCTATTTAAGCCCTACAGTTTGTAAGGTAAGATGCTCTGCCGGCGATCGGCACAAGCAGGGGAGACTCATTCAGATTTTAAAATCATTTTTTCAAGCTGGTGTTATAAAGTATTCTAATTTACTGAGATAATGACTTTTGGGTTTTCATTGGCTGTAAGCCATAATCCTCAACATTAACAGAAATAAACACTGGAAATAGATCACTCTGTTTGTAATGACTCTACATGATATATAACTTTTTGATGATATTCTAATTTTGTGAGATCCACCTGTATGTGTGTATAGACATACACAAATGTTCCACTATTTTAATATGGTAAGATCCCTAGAAACACAGAAACATAGTGCACCAAAAAGAGTAGCCTATCCCATGAAAATAATAGTAATCAAATACTAAGATAGAATCAAGGAGACACATAAATGGGATAAGCAGTTACAGTATATTAAACTTTATTGAACAATTATAAAAAAAAAAATAGTATGCAAATATATGGCAATAAAGTCTGTTAAAACAGTGAATCTATCAAGAATGATATACTGTATATAATGGAATCATTTACATCAATAGGTTCCTGAAAAGAGGGAGACTACAAGTCCCCCATAGGGGTGTTTCCCAGATGAATATCGGTATATCAAAAACAAATAAGAGTAATAAAGACTGGCCATTAAAGATATATTATATGGACAAACATAACCCCATGGTATGCCCAATATCATTTAACAATGTATGAAAAAATATAAAGACTCAGCAAAATAACATAATTGTATACATCTAGTTCTATTCAGCATAAATGTCCTGGATTCTAGTAATATATGCGATGAAAAAACTGTTTAGCGCTGTAATGCAAACAATGCACTGAGGGAATATTAATAAGTCTTTATTACTTATTAGTAGAGTTGAGCGATACTTTCCGATATCCAAAAGTATCGGAATCGGAATGGTATCGCCGATACCATTAAAATATCGGCGATACCCGATACCGATACCGGAAGTCCCATGTAAGTCTATGGGAACAAAATATCGTAACTAAAAAAAACCCATTCTTTCCTTGTAAACACTAAATATACACACATAGAATACATATATATATATATACATGTCATTGTGACATATATATTATACATATATGTATAGTTTATACACTTCTACATAGTAAAATATCCTCTGATTCAATTGCCGGGTAAAGCCGGCTTCTGTGAAAAGACAGAAGCACCCGACATGAAATGACACTTGGTGTACATAGGGTTAACCATGTCTTTTCATGTCATTTGCTATCTGATTTGCACAAACAATTAAATCAGTCTATGTGTGCAAAATTTCACACCTGTAGGGGTTAATTAAAGGTGTAAATTTTGTAGCAAAAAAGTCCGTTTTTTTTGCTACGAATTTACACCTTTAATTAACCCCTACAGGTGTGAAATTTTGCACACATAGACTGATGTAATTGTTTGTGCAAATCAGATAGCAAAGGACATGGTTAACCCTATGTACACCAAGTGTCATTTCATGTCGGGTTCTGCATTTTCACAAAAGCCGGCAATTGAATTAGCGGCTATTATACTAGGTAGAAGTGTATGAACTACAAATATAAATATATATATATGTGTCACAAATTCAATGACATGTATATATATATATATATATGAGGTGTAAAATTGCTGAAAAAAAATGCGTGGGCTCCCGCCCTATTTTCGCAACCAGACAGACAAAGCCAGTGAGTGGGGCAGATAATAATAGCCCAGAGAGGGACCATTATTTTGGCCCCCCCCCGGCTACTAACATCTGCCCCCAGACACCCCAGGAAAGACAAATCTATAATTAGATTCGCCCTTTCTGGCACTTTGCCCGTCTATTCCCATTGCCCTGTAGCGGTGGCGAATGGGTTAATATGGGGTTAAAGCCACCTTGCTATTGAAAGGTGACCTTAAGCCAGGTTAATAATTGAGAGCTGTCAATTAGACAACTATCAATTATTAATCCTATTGCATGAAATAAAAATAAAACACACACACTTTAATTAAAAATCATTTTAATGAAATAAAGACACATGTTTTTGACCATCTTTTATTTTACTGCAAAAACCATTTCCTGTAATAAAAATAAAATAAAAAAGCAAAATTATTCTTACCTATCCCATGCACAGTCAGGTCCCACGGTGTAATCCTTCAGAAAGGGTTAATGTTTACTGCAGGGACCGCAGCTATTGCTGCAAGCCTCACAGTAAACCCCCAAATGAATGAGTTCCTCTCCTGGCTGACAGGAGAGTAAAGGCTGGGTGTCACATAACGATACACCAGCGATCCCGACAACGATATGCACTTGTCAGGATCGCTGGTGTATCGCTACATGATCGCTGCTGAGCTGCCAAACAGGCAGCTCAGGCAGCGATCTGGGACAGCGAAACTGCGGGTAACATCGCTTAAGGGCCCATCTTACATAGCGATATCGCTACCGAGATCGCTGCTGAGTCACTAGTTTTGTGACGCAGCAGCGAGCTCACCAGCGATATCGCTGTGTGTGACATTCAGCGACGATCAGCCCCCCTGCCGGGTATCGCTGATCGTCGCAGAAATGTCAGGACCTTTTTTTGATCGCTGGTTTCCCTCTGACAGGCACGCATCGCTGCGTGTGACAGGCGGGAGACCAGCGATCCGCTGGTAACCAAGGTACACAGCGGGTTTCCAGGCACCGCGCAGCGCTTGGAAACCCGCTGTGTACCTTGGATACCAGCTCCCTGCATCAGGGCGCTGGTATCCAAGGTACACAGCGGGTTTCTAGGCACAGCCCCGCGCCTGGAAACCCGCTGTGTACCTTGGTTACCAGCGGATCGCTGGTCTCCCGCCTGTCACACGCAGCGATGCGTGCCTGTCAGCGGGAAACCAGCGATCAAAAAAAGGTCCTGACATTTCAGCGACGATCAGCGATACCCGGCAGGGGGGCTGATCGTCGCTGAATGTCACACACAGCGATATCGCTGGTGAGCTCGCTGCTGCGTCACAAAACTAGTGACTCAGCAGCGATCTCGGTAGCGATATCGCTATGTGAGACGGGCCCTTAAGTGGAAAGCTTAATTGATTGCTTTCCACTTTCACTTCAGGTCAGCCAGGGACACAATCAGTGACGTCAGAGGGAACTGATTAACAAAAATAGGGGTTCCCTTCGAAAAAAAAATGGCGTGGGGTCCCCCCTATTTTTGTTAACCAGCCAGATGAAGCAGACCGCTGAGGCCTGGATTTTCAGGCTGTTAAGGAGCCAAGATCCATGGACCTTGCCAGCCTGATAATACCAGGCCACAGCAGTCTGCATATCTTGGCTGATTAACAAAAATAGGGGATCCCCTCGAGAAAAAATTGGCGTGGGGTCCCCCCTATTTTTGTTAACCAGCCAGATGAAGCAGACCGCTGAGGCCTGGTTTTTCAGGCTGTTAAGGAGCCAAGATCCATGGACCTTGCCAGCCTGATAATACCAGGCCACAGCAGTCTGCATATCTTGGCTGGTTAACAAAAATAGGGGATCCCCTCGAAAAAAATTGGCGTGGGGTCCCCCCTATTTTTGTTAACCAGCCAGATGAAGCAGACCGCTGAGGCCTGGATTTTCAGGCTGTTAAGGAGCCAAGATCCATGGACCTTGCCAGCCTGATAATACCAGGCCACAGCAGTCTGCATATCTTGGCTGATTAACAAAAATAGGGGATCCCCTCGAAAAAAATTGGCGTGGGTCCCCCCTATTTTTGTTAACCAGCCAGATGAAGCAGACCGCTGAGGCCTGGTTTTTCAGGCTGGTAAGGATCCAATATCCATGGACCTTGCCAGCCTGATAATACCAGGCCACAGCAGTCTGCTTAGCTTGGCTGGTTAACAAAAATAGGGGATCCCCTCGAAAAAAAAACGGCGTGGGGATCCCCCCTATTTTTGTTAACCAGCCAAGTAAAATGCAGACTGCTGCGGCCTGGTATTAAAAGACTGTCAAGGCCCATGGATTTTGGCCCTCAACAGCCTGATAATACCAGGCTACAGCAGCCCCACATTTGGCGCATCAAAAGATGTGCCAATTGTGGCACTTTACCCGGCTCTTCCCACTTGCCCTGTAGCGGTGGCAAGCGGGGTAATAAGGGGTTAATGTCACCGTTGATTGCACGGTGACAATAAGCCCGGTTAATAATGGAGAGGTGTCAATAAGACACCGATCCATTATTAATCCCAAAGTTTTTAAATGTTTAAAAAAAAGACAAGCAAGAAAAAAGTCTTTTAATGAAATAAAAGAGACAACACAGTTTTCATTAATTTTATTGTACTCTCATTCCTGCGACGCCATCGATCTCCTGTAAAAAAAGAAAAAAAAAAAACCAACAGTATACCACCTGTCCGACGCAGTCCATAACGACAGTCCCACGACGATCCAGCTCTGCTACATCGCAATGACAGGCAGAGCCTGTCATCGCAACGCAGCACAGCTGATTACCTGCTTCCCCGGCGGTGACGTCATCGGACTGACTGCTTTACGGCCGGGATTACCCAGTAGTCACTGCAGTTATCGCGAGAAACTGCATGTGACCGCCGGGGAAAGAAGATTGCGGCCATGAAGCAGTCCAGCCCGTGACCGCCGGAGATCTTCTGCCAGGTAAGTGCCGCTGACTCTGACGACCGACCAGGACACGACAGTGCAGACCGACGACGGACACTGACAGTGACAGTGACAATCCCGATTCCGGTATCCGATATGACAAAAATATCGGAACTCGGAATCGGAATTCCGATACAGCCAATATCGGCCGATACCCGATATTTGCAGTATCGGAATGCTCAACCCTACTTATTAGTAATATTTATTTGTTTATTACCATTTATTACGCAACAGAACATAGGACATTTTTTAAGAAATGTGCACAATTGGACAGCGATATTTTTTTCTTATCTGTTCCTATGTCCTGTTGTGTATAAATATTTGACTCTAGATATTTAGTTATATTACGCCTGATGAAGAGATCTAAGTAGTCTCAAAAGCTTGCAATTTCAGTTAGCCATTAAATGGTATCAACCACTGAGGATTGTCAAAGTTTGCAATCCTGTTGTCAGTTAACTGGCAATGACCACACACCCTAGTGAGTATCAGGCAAAATGCAATCTTATTAAACAGGAGCGCTCTAGTTATCCGGGTTCCCAATGCAGCTATTCGGTAAGCGCTATAGCTTGCCGAATAAGGAGGGAGCCGACGATGTTCGTTCATCTCTAGCTCCAACATCAGGCAATAAATTGTTATAGTGTAGAGATTAAATACCATATGACACCAAAGAGACCCAAGGGTAGTATTGGTTCTGTTGGTCCCACACTTTCTCCGGGCCACATTTTTGCTACCAGTATGCTATTAGCTAGAACCAGTGTTGTGCACAGCACATTGCTTTTTTAGCGGTTTTAACCATTTCAGTAATTTTTTTTTATATTTGAGGCTTAATTGAATTGTATCTTGCATGATACCCATTACTCGTAAAGATCTTGGTTTTATTTATTGGTGTTTTTTTTTTCTATACTAGCATACCTAAATTTCACCTGATGGTTGTTCCTGTCAGTTTGATATATACGCCTCACTGGTTGTCTTACTTGGACTACTTTCGCAGGTGCTAAACACTGCCCAAGGCTCTATGTTTTGGAAACGCTCTTACCTACTTGTCTAGCTGGCACAATCTGACCCTTGTCAAAGCTGCTAACATCTTTTGCCCATTTTCCTGCTTCCAAGACATCAATATAGTGAACTGACTTGTTGCCTAATATGTCCCAATCCTGTCAGGTACTATTGTAACAAGATAATTAATGTTATTCACTTCACCTGTCCGAAGTTTTAATATAAGGTCTGATCGAAGAATAGTTTGATTAAATTCATATCAATGTCACAGCAGAAGATTTAAAATCATCAGGAATTAACTGCCTAATGTTCTCATGGAAGACTTTATTCAGTTGCTTAGCAAATAGCAACAAGATACATATACAGTATATACAAAAGCATATATAAATTAATATAAATGAATATAAATATACATGTATATATATATATATGTACATATAGATATACATATATAATATATATATATATATATATATTTTTTTTTTTAAGAAATTAAGCTTTTATCCCCTTCCGACATAAGGCGTATATTTACGATTTACGCTGATGTGGGACTCCCTCCCTTTGATGTGGGCTTTGGCGGTGAGCCCACATCTTTCCCTGCACATATCAGCTGTTTTGAACAGCTGACATGTGCCCAGAACAGCCGCGGGTGGAATCGCGATCCACCCGCGGCTATCAACCCGCTAAATGTGGGTTAACACGTGCTGAGGGCCATCAGGCCGGAAATCAGCCCATCGGTGACCCCCCTCATGTGATCGCAGGTCACCGATAAATTAGTATGATAACCAGAAGTCTCCTGGAGACCTCTTTGGTTGTCACTGCCGGATTGCTGTGAGCACCGCCTGGTGGTCAGCGCTCATAGCAAGTCAGTAATTCTGCTACATGCAAGCGATCTCATCATCGCCTGTATGTAGCAGTGCCAATTGGGTTATGGCAGCTTCTAGTCTCCCATTGAGATTATTGAAGCATGCCAAAAGTTTAAAAAAAAAAAAAAATTTAAATATTAAAATATATAAAAAAAATGAAAGTTCAAATCACCCCCTCAGATCGCATCTGCACCAAAATGGTATCATTAAAAACGTCAGCTCGGCATGCAAAAAATAAGCCCTCACCCAACCTGCGTAATTTTTTTTTTTTACAAAGTTTGGAATTTTTTTTCACCACTTAGATAAAAAAGAACATAGACAAGTTTGGTGTCTATGAACTCTAATGACCTGGAAGATCATATTGGCAGGTCAGTTTTAGCATTTAGTGAACATGGTGAAAAAAAAAAAAAAAACAACTGTGGGATTTCACTTTTTTGCAATTTCACTGCACTTTGAATTTTTTCCCCCTTTTCCAGTACATGATATGTTAAAACCAATGGTGTCATTCAAAATTACAACTCCTCTCGCAAAAAACAAGCCCTCACATGGCCATATTGACCAAAAAAATAAAAAAGTTAAAAAAACGAAAATACCTCCGGTCATGAAGGGGTTAACTATCATAGTGGAATTCAAACATGAAGCCACCATGTGCATTCTATAGCTGTCAGAAGACCGATGCTTCAGCAGACACCTCTTTCTCCCGACTTTGACACATACACGAATGCTGAGACAGCTGTCTGTTTCTGTGTTCTCCATGATAGCTGCTGTCAGATACCTGGCACAGGGAAATCTCCCATGGAACAAAGGATTCATTAGATGTCAGGGGACAGTTAGGAAGTTCCCATACTTATGAGGCTGTCAACCTGTAAAACAAACTCTAGCGATAATACAAAGGCAGATTTAGGTTTTCCGTCACCCAGCACCCAGCATCAGATGCGATATGCTAATGACCCTCGGCTCCTGCTCTGCTGCAAGTGGGAGCCAAGTGTCATGTTACTGTGCTCCGAGCCTTTCGCACAGAGTTGATCAGAGCACAGCTGCGGAGGAGGTGGCGAGAGTAATTTCTCTATCTTCTCCATTGCCGGAGTCAGCGTATATCGCACAGCACTCGGATGATAGCCGAGTGATGTGCGTTGTGTCACCTGCACCCATAGACTTATATAGTGCGAGTGCGCGAGACTTGGTGTGAAGAAACCAGATTGTATCTTAATTTCCCAAACAACCATGTTTTTGAAAACCCACAAGAATTGACTTTTTATCTGTATATTGGCTTGTGGATTTAAGGGTTTATGTCTGGTGGGTCAAGAAGACAAACTTGCATACAATTTAACATACTATGTAAGTCTGTAATTGTGACTTGTACATAGTGTGTGTTTATCTGTGTTTATTGTGAGCTGATATGCTAATTGTGAATTGTATTCTATAACCAGTTTGTGACTTCGAAGGTAGACAGGGAAAGGCTGTGAGGATGAACTGAAGCACATTGAGTAAATCTAAAAATAGATCACCTGCCTCGGGTATAAAAGAGACTTCTTTCCTTCTGGCTGGGGTCACTCTTGAGGGTCAGCCGAGGGTACATCGGACGCAGCTGAAAGAACACAGGACTGCTCTCGGTTATCTCCCTATGCTTGTCGCACCTCCTCTCTGTGTGTGTACCACAGGTGGAATATCGACCCTGGGAGCTCTGACATATCATCTACCATCATCTTGGCAAGACAGCGGAAGGGTGAGACCTTGTAATGTGCACCATCTTGGGGGTAATTGCTGGGAATGTTCTGTTTGTTATAAGGTGTTGTGGTTCAATAAAGCACTGCAACACTGTTTTACCCTAACCCTGCGCTGTCTGTGTAGTATGTTGCCCACGAGGGATAGAGGGGTCATTCAGTGGTATGAGCCCTGGTCCATGCAGCCTTTCTAAAGGCAGCCAGGCCAGCAGACAAAAGCACCCACTGACCCCGTTTCTCCACACTTGGCTGAGTGTCGGTGACAATTGCAGCATGCTGCGATTTCACTCGCACATAGAATTTATACTTGTCCGAGTGCTATGCAATGTTTTATCGCATAGCACTCGTCCGTATTCATCGCTAGTGTGACACTGGCCTAAGTATGAAAATCGTATATGAGTGGTCATGTGATGACCGCTGGAACCAGCAAGCACAGCAGAATCCTGCCAATGTTTATATTACACGCTGTTAGGATTGAACATGCTACAATGCTTAATATTATAATAAAAGGGGTTTACCAGGGTTGTGATGAAAGTCTGCCATGACTCTGTGTGACTGCAGACTTCTGAATCCTCATATCGCGCGCACACTGTACGCTGTCAGTATTCTCCAGTGCCAGCGGCGAGAAATTATTTGCATTCTTCCAGCCACATTCTAACAAGATGTGCTGAACCTTGCTCAAAACAAGTGAATTCGAGCAAAGCAGCATATGTTTAGTCGGCACGGCACATGATTGTATGTATGTAAATCACATACTAGTGGATACCACTACCACACCTACCACTATCACTGCCGGCACCAGAGAATGACCAAAGAGTGGGCAACCTGTTTACTGCTTCTAATATAAATACAAATATAGTAACCCTTAACTTGTCAGATGGTGCAATACATTATTAACATAGCCATGTTTGACATAATTGTACAACATATAGATTGTGACATGTGTAGAGAAGCAGAATCAATAACAGCACAGAACCCCTATCAGTACAGAAATACAGCATTACAACCCCAATCAGTAAAGGAATACATTACTAAAGCCGCCAACAGTACAGAAATACATAATTAGAACCACCATCAGTATATGAATACATCACCAGAACCACCATCAGTACAGAAACATAACCAGAACCACCATCAGTATATGAATACAGTACTAGATCCACTATTAGTATATGAATGCATCACAAGGACCACCATCAGTACAGTAATACAACACCAGAACCACAATCAGTACATGAATACATCACCAAACTTAGTACAGTGATCAATTCTAATGTGAGGTCAGCCTCATAAACTATTATATTGCATGAACCCATGAACCTACTAGTATGTCCTTAACAATGGTAAGGAGATACTAGGAGTTCTTATTTTTCATTATCAAAATGCTGACCATACAAGAACCATATTACTGATGTAGCATAGCCATTATGACAAATAACATTTACATCCAGATACCTTATAGATTACATATTTTCTGTTTAGAGTTGTACTTTTTCTCTTTTTCTCCATCTTGTTCAGACACTATGATGAATTTGGACATCCACAGCTTGTCTCTGCAGATTTCCATCTTCTTCTGTCTTTTGCAGCATATCCCAACACAGCGCCGTTAAAAATAAGAGTGTGATTATAATGCTCCTGAATAAAAAAAATCTGCCCTATGATGTGCCTCTGAATAATTGACCCTCACTGTGCTCAAAGCACAAAATATGTTTTCCACACTGTCTCTTTTATTGTACATGCCCACCATGCTGTTCTCTCACACTGTGTGCCCCCTATACTGCCCAGTCTCTATATTGCACCCCCTGCTCACTCTCCCCTTTGCATACAGTTCCCTACATACTATGCCATCACATTGGCCCTTCTCTATATTGCTCCACCACACTATCCAGTCTCTATATGGCACCCATAACACTTTTCTCCCCCATACTATCTTCTCAGAAGATTAGCCATTACTATAAATTATCTGTTTCTTCAGCTTCAATGGAGCGCTTACCCTACCGACATTCGTTCATCATCCCTATGCGGCGCCAGAGAGTTATGTTAGCAGTGTGATCAGATGACCAGTGGTCAGGGCTTCATTTGCCCTGCAAAATGGTACTGCCTGGGAGATACCCCGGACTGCTGCATCAGGCAGTCCGATGGCACCCTCTGCCAGCTGTGCCAGGGCAAATGTCCCACCTGCTGTCCCTAGATACACCACTGGATAATAGCCACATCCTACACTATGTCTGCAAAAATTGTCACTTGTGCAGTATATTATAGAGGTTATGTTTTCACGGTCAGGAAACGCTGCGTGTTTGACGCTGTGTACAGCCGCAGCATCAAACACGCAGCGTCCAGATGTTACAGCATAGTGGAGGGGATTTCATGAAATCCCGTCTCCACTATGCGTTAAAAGATGCAGGCATCAGACCTGCATAAACGACATGCGGCGCGTCTTTTCAGATTGCAGCATGTCTATTTACCTTGCGGCGACGCTCTGTCGCCGCAAGGTAAATAATACAGACCTATGTAGGGGTGTGATGATTTCGATGTGTTCAATGAACACATTCGGATTCACCGCGCGTTCAGAAGGGGGCGGGTCTTTGGGCAGAGCGGGGTTTCCGCTCCGTCCAAAGCGCATTGGTTCCGGAACGTGGAACCATACCCTAAGGAATGTTGTTACCAGTCGTGATTCAAAATTCATAAAGGCATGACTACGCCCTTTTAGATTAGTTGACAAAAGTCTCGAAGTGACATCTTTCCACATTATCCTAGTAAAACTACAATGGTTATCTTTCTGATCACTTTGATGGATGAGGCTAAATATTCATCAAATCTACAGTTATGAAACAAAATGCATGAGTCTACCCTGATAACAGACAATATACAATGTGTTCATTTTCTCAAATAAATAATGATCCTGAAGTCTGTAGGATACAGGTGATATTCGGTGTTGGAGATAATGAAGTACTTACCCTTGGGGACTGTGCTCGGAAATATTTCTGAGCTGCTCCATCTCCTCTCAAAGTAGCAATTTAGGATTTCTTAATATTCATCATAACTGATGCAATCTTAGCCAAAACTCATATATTTTAAAAGTCAATGTAAGTTTTTTTTTCATCTAAAACACATTTTCTATGTTTGATAAAATAGTTTATGAAAGCAGGAAACTGTGGAAAAAAAGATGCGGTATCCCAGCACTATGATAAGTTTTATTTCTCTTGGTTAATGGTATAACATTTATAGACAATTTTTGTATGCTAATTGTACACCGTGACAAACATTATCTATATGATGAGGCCACATCGATGTGATAGATGGAAGTCCACCCTCTACATCTCCACCAAAGAGGAGAGCTGCTACAATGCTATACAGACTTACTTAATTAACTAAACTTAATTAGAGTTGCCTAGTGCTACATGCACCAATTTGGACTTGATAGCATCTTCTATCAGCATTGACAGAAAATGACATTGGTTTTATTAACAACTAATCATTGGGGAAGGGTACCAAACAAAATAGGCTACTCTGATTGGACAACTCATTTAATGCAGTTACTTCCCACCCCAGAAAATAGAAGTACGCTGGTGAAAACCAATAACTTTACTTAGGAAAGTATATAATATAGTATGCACATAGATTGTCCTCGAAACATCACCATTCAACTATATCAGAGCTGGTGGTTACGATCCCAAAAAAATATTTGCTGTGATCCCTCACTGCCACATAAGTCATGTAAGCATCTCATCCTATATTCAAGAGAATGCCAAGAGTGTGCAAAGCAGTCATCAAAGCAAAAGGTGGCTACTTTGAAGAACCTAGAATATAAGACAAATTTTCAGTTGTTTCACACTTTTTTGTTAAGTATATAATTCCACATGTGTTAATTCATAGTTTTGATGCCTTCAGTGTGAATGTACAATTTTCATAATCATGAAAATACAGAAAAATCTTAAAATGAGAAGGTGTGTCCAAACTTTTGGTCTGTACTGTATAATAAATCCAAACGACAGGTTTTAAATCACAAAAGAAAGAATAGATATATACACAAAGAATACATATATATATACATGTCATTGAGACACATATATATATATATAATATTTATAGTTCTTACAATTCTACATAGTATAATAGCCGCTAATTCAATTGCCAGCTTCTGTAAAATCATTACAGAACCCGACATGAAATTACACATGGTTTACATACAGTAAACCATTTCATTTCATATAGTTTAATATATGGTTTTGATTAACAATTACATGAGTGTATGTGTGTAAAATTTCATACATGTAGGTGTTAATTAAATGTGTAAATTCGTTGAAAAAATGCGTGGGTTCCCGCTGTATTTTCTCCACTAGACAGAGATAGCCAGTGACTGAAGACAGATAGTAATAGCCTAGGGAGGGAGCATTTTTTGTGCCCCCCTGGCTACTAACAGCTGCCCCCAGCCACCCTAAAAAAGGCACATCTATTATTAGATGCGCCTTTTCTGGCACATAGCCCATCTATTCCCATTGCCCTGTAGCGGTGGCTAATGGGTTAATAATGGGTTAAGGCCACCTTGCTATTGGAAGGTGACATTAAGCCAGGTTAATAATGGAGAGTTGTCAATTAGACAACTATCCATTAATAATCCTATGGTATTAAATGGTTAAAAAACACACACACATTATTAAAAATTATTTTAATGAAATAAATACACAGTTTTTGACCATATTTTATTGTACTGGTAATCCTTCCGAATCCCTTGTTCTCCTGTAATAAAAATAAAATAATAAAGCAACAATATTCTTACCTCTCCGGCGCTCAGTCAGGTCCCCCGCTGCAATCCATCTGAAAGGTTGGATTACAGGCTTACAGCAGGGACCGCTTCTAATGCTGCCAGCCCTGCTGTAAACCCCTGCAGCCTCCCCACTGACAGGAGATGAACTGATTAGTGTGGGAAGCTTAATTGATTGTTTCCCATGCTATACAGTTCACTTCAGGTCAGCTGGGGACTCCCTCTGATGCCACTGATGCTGTGCAGAGTCCCCGGCTGACCTGAAGTGAACTGTATAGCGTGGGAAACAATCAATTAAGCTTTCCACACTTTTCAGTTCATCTCCGGTTAGCCGCAGAGATGAACTCATTCATTCGGTGGTTTACAGCAGGGATGGCAGCATTAGAAGCGGTCCCTGCTGTAAACCTGTTAACCCTTTCAGATGGATTGCATCGGGGGACCTGACTGAGCGCCGGAGAGGTAAGAATATTGTTGCTTTATTATTTTATTTTTATTACAGGAGAACAAGGGATTCAGAAGGATTACCAGTACAATAAAATATGGCCAAAAACTATGTGTATTTATTTCATTAAATTTATTTCATTATTTCATTTATTTCATTAAAATAATTTTTAATTAATGTGTGTGTGTTTTTTTAACCATTTAATACAATAGGATTAATAATGGATAGTTATGTTATTGACAACTCTCCATTATTAACCCGGCTTAATGTCACCTTCCAATAGCAAGGTGGCCTTAACCCATTATTAACCCATTAGCCACTCCTACAGGGCAATGGGAATAGACGGGCTAAGTGCCAGAAAAGGCGCATCTAATAATAGATGTGCCTTTTCTGGGGTGGCTGGGGGCAGATGTTAGCAGCCAGTGGGGGGGCACAAAAAATGCTCCCTCCCTAGGCTATTATTATCTGTCTTCAGTCACTGGCTTTCCCTGTCTAGTGGAGAAAATACCGCAGGAGCCCACACATTTTTTTTCAACGAATTTACACATTTAATTAACACCTACATGTATGAAATTTTGCACACATACACTCATGTAATTGTTAATCAAAACCATATATCAAACTACATGAAATGAAATGGTTTACTGTATGTAAGCCATGTGTCATTTCATGTCGGGTTCAGTAATGATTTTACAGAAGCTGGCAATTGAATTAGCGGCTATTATACTATGTAGAAGTGTATGAACTATAAATATATGTGTATATTATATATATATGTCACAATGACATGTGTATATATATATATATATATATATATATATATGTATTCTATGTGAATATATCTATCTTTCCATTCATTATTAAACCTGTCAGTGTGATTTTACAGTATAGCCAGGGATGAATTGCCGCTTTTCTAAAGGACACCGGTGCGTATTTCTCGCAAGTTATACGTCTGCTCCATGTGTAATCCATGTTTTCATGCACCCATAGACTTGCATTGGCGAGTCTCGGCCAATATACTGTACGGTGCAAATCGCAGCATGCTGCGATTTCACTCGCACGTATAAAACGGCCGAGAAAAAAACGGCTGATGGGAGCTGCCCCATAGATTAACATTGGTCCGAGTGCAATGCGATTTTTTCTCGCATTTCACTCATCCGTATTTCTCGCTAGTGTGACTCCAGTCTAAGGGAGATTTCCAGAATAAAATGACTGTTCATACTGTAGGGGGACAAAGGCAGCGGCGTGCCGGGTCCGGAACTTGAGAAGCTGCATCCACTGTTCCCGACGCGAACAGAGGACAGCGCGCAGGTGAGCGGTGCGCTCTGCTTCCCGTTAGCACACAGAGAACCGGTGCTGCAACAGACCGTGCTGCAGCAGACCAGAAGGACAGGGATGTGCCGCCTGAAAGAGACTGGGTGCATGACCGTTATTTACACCCTGACTTTGGCTAGTGAATATTTGCCCTGACACTTGTGACCTGACTTCACCAGCTTATATTTGCAGAGCCACGTTGGGCTCATTCAGGACTGTGGCCCATACCCCTTTTCAGTCACTGTAATATATGGACTAGGCTCAGCCAAAGGTACCGGAGACCGGCCGCTGCCACCAGAAGACGGACCATCATCATCACAGTACACTGAAGGAAAAGACACCGCGCCAGTCGTTGCCGGGACTATTGACAGTTCAGGAGGAGCTACAGTTTGAGGGGCTTCCGTAATAAGTGTTTTACAAGAACTACCGTTTTTCTGAACCGTTATCTTTTACATCAGAATATCCCGCCCTAATTGTTTTGTCTATTCTCCTGTTTAACCCTTCACCTCCCTGCATGGAGTATTCCCCTGTAAATAAACCTGTTAACCCTTGCTCTGCCTCCTGCCCAACACTGCATCCAGCGTTCCTGCTAAAACCTTATAATACTATGCACCAGCGCTTAGTGGGCCATGACAGGTCAAACAGTTCAGAAAAGCTTCCCATCTACTTTTTTGGCATCTATCATTCTCCTATAAGTCTTCCTCTATCTAGAAGTTTTGCTTCTATGTCATATAACTTTTCAGTTATCCATCCTTTAATACCATTTGCTGATAGACTATTGTTTAGGTGGTATATTTGTCAGTATGACGCTGATTCACTTCTTGTGGACAAGCCGATAGTCAGGGTAGTGAAAGGAGACCAAGGTTAAAAGCCAGGAAGGTACGTCATAAACAGAGGGAAGAGACAAAGGCATAGTCAGTTAACAGTCTAAGGCCAGAATACCAGGAGAAAAGCGGATCAGAGGAAAGGGAGCAGTGAAAATGGATGGTCAGAACGAGGTCCAAGGTCAGGCAGCAAAAAGATTCAAGAGCAGAATACGAGGCACAGAGAGACAAATCACACAGAGCTCAATGTACGTCTGGTGGAGATCTGGGCCTGACAGTCCAGCTAAGTAACTAGGCAATAACTTGGGACAGGGTACACCTGTAAAAAAAAAGAAAAAGGTGCACCACAGTCAATAATATCTAAATATTGAGAGGGAGTGCAATACCCAGTCTATAACACAACTAAACCAAAACAGAGAAAAAAGACTAGACTAATAATGATATGCACATCCACAGAATAAGAAGTAAAAAAGTAGCTTTTATTTCACCTTGAACATGACAATCTTAAAAACATTTAAAATACAAAAACACAATACAGGATAAATAGATGGACAAAAGGACTTCTGTGCGAAGCCACAAGAATAAAGAGTCCTGTAAGAGCAAAAGAAGGGGGTGGGTAAAAAGGCCCCACGAGTATCCCCGCTGAAAGAGCAGCTTCTTCTGCTTTTGCTCTTACACAGAAGTCCTTTTGTGCCCGGTTGGTGACGGGGTCACCCTGCGGTGAATACTTTTCATTCTTATGGGTATTTAACCCTTACTTACCAAGCTCTTTTCTCAGCAGGACCCTGATCCAAGTATCAGGTTGTATATGACAACAGCTCTATTCGGGCTCACACTGTGAGATTTCTCAGGTTTTGTCTTTTGTCTTTTTTTGCATTCCATTTTGTCCATCTATCTTATCCTGCTACTTCTGGGCATTTATCTGAATTTTATCTTATGAGTCAGCTTCAGTTGCCATTTTTACATGTGCACACTACTGGGGACATGGCTACCTAACATCCATTTGGGATATTAACAGATGTATTTATCCTCTGTTCCCTGTAAACCTATCCATTGGTTTGTTAATTATTTTGGTATGTGATACACATGTTGTAGGCATGGTTTATAGTATACCATATATCACCTTCTGAATATCTTTATTTTTGCATATTTTGCGATTATTGTTGTGACTGGCTGGCCCATATTTATTTACGGTATGAGCACTATGGACCTATTTAGTCCGATTTTTCTCAGGGGGTATGGGTTATTGGGTTGTGTTTTTTAATTTAAATATTTTTAAGATTGTCATGTTCAAGATGAAATAAAATTAGCTTTTTTACTTCTTAACCGTGGATGTGCATATCACTATTAGTCTAGTCTTTTTTCTCTGTTTAGGGAACACCTGTAGACAACCCAGAAATTCCCAGTCTCAGATTGGCTGGCGGAGCTGTCAATCAAAACACCGACAGCCCAGCATGCCCCTGCACCAGACTGGACAACTGAGCTGTCTAAAAGTACTGACAGCTTCAGCACACCCCTGCACCAGATTGGATGAGTGAGCTATCAATCAAAGTACTGACAGCTTCAGCACACCCCTGCACCAGATTGGATGAGTGAGCTATCAATCAAAGTACTGACAGCTTCAGCACACCCCTGCACCAGATTGGATGAGTGAGCTATCAATCAAAGTACTGACAGCTTCAGCACACCCCTGCACCAGATTGGATGAGTGAGCTATCAATCAAAGTACTGACAGCTTCAGCACTCCGATGCACCAGATAGGACGACTGAGCTGTCAGTAACTGCATCTCAGACACATTGAGGGGTGGAATCGTGACAGTCTGGAGGTTTATTACCTCTAAAAACTAAATATTTTCATAAATCAATGTGTTCTCTGATTTTCATAGAACTAAAGACAAACCAACTGTGATTTTTTTTTTCTATTTCATTCTCCCAGAGCAAAACATTGCTTGTTATTTTCAAAGTTTAACTATGCTAAATCTGTAGAAAAGTTGTATCATACTTAGATATGAGAATCATGTAAGGTATAGTCTGTTATTTATGCATTAGGTGGTATTGATCAAGATTCACTTCGCCATGATGACTACTAAAGATAAATGTTAGCAGTGACAGCCCTCCAGTAAATTAAGATAAAATATCTTCAGGAGCCTTATTTAATTTTTTTATTATCAGGTAGGTCTTGTCATCTAATAATATGATCATTCATCAAAGCTTGACAATAAGTTAGTCATGCAGATGCAGTGATTATTAAAAATGCTTCTTACAGCATATATGAAAGTATAATACATCTAATATTTTATATATTTTTTACGAGCAAACATTTAAAGGGGTTTTCCTATGAAGAAAGAACATTTTAATCAATAGATCTTGGAATAAAAATAAGTTGCACAATTGGATGTGTTAAAAAAAATGTTGCTGCGCCAAAGTAATCTTATAAATGTGCCCCTGCTGTGTGTAATGTCTGTGTCTGACCGTACAGGAACATGATCTGATCATACCACAGCTCCTGGGCAGGGGAGGAAGCAAAAGAGACCATGTTCATGCACAGTCAGACACAGACATTGCACATAGCAGGGGCACATTTATAAGATTATCCAAGCGCAGGAACATTTTTTTAACACATCCAATTATGAAGCTTATTTTTATTCCAAGATCCATTGATTAAAATGTACTTATACATTTCATACATATACAGAATTTAGTTTTATTAAAAAAAATTCTAGCTTAGTGATGCTTATGTATTACTAATGTTACATTGGTGATGCCCAAAAAGAAGCCCTAACAAATAAATTTTAACCATTTAAATCTTTATCTACATGGAACACCAAAGAAGGCAGAAGCACAAATAGGATATAAGGGCCTAATTCTGCTAGTACTATACATAGAATTGATAGATGATGAAATAGGTAAATGCGATCTGCCACAAAATTTTATGACACAATCTTAATACATTACTAAATAGATCTCATATAGAAAAGGAGACTGATGTACTTATTTTGAAAATCCATGTCTGGAAGGTTGTATAGTTTTTTAGACAAGGACCAAAGAAAAAATATGAGACTACCACCACACTCAGTTGCAAGGAAAAGTAGGATCAAATAAAATATATCCAGATAATAGCCATGTCTTGCAGTGCTCCGCTTGATTCTTGTAAACGATCATGAAAATTCAGAGGAAAGCAAGAAAAATGCACTTTATTTTGGTAATTGAAATAAAGTGGATTTTACAGAAATTGCCACTGGTGACTGCTGCTCCTCTTGCTTTCTTCTGAATTTTCAATAACATTTTTTCTGTCTGATATTCATATGAAATTTTTATTCATCAAAATCATCAGAATGATACAGTTATGCTGACGTGGATTTTCAACGTAAATACATCAGCCTCAGTAGGTCTAACAGATCTGTTTAATAATCTATGCAGTTTACAGTCTTGATACAGATCAGCCTTAAGTAAGGAAACAGTTGCTTAAAGTGGATGAGCAGATCTGTAACAGGCAGGCTGTGCTAATCTGTGAAATACTCCTCAGACTTTGCAGGTTATGACAAACAGTCTCAAGTAAACATTTTGAATTTTGAAATTCAAAAAAAACTCTAATTAAAAGCAATATTGATTGCAAATATTCATTGCAGATTTTTTCCTATCGTTATTTGAAATACAGTATTAGAAACGAAGGCTGAATGTAACAACTTTGTTCTGCGAACAACACAGTAAAGGCAGCAAAGAGACAGCACATTACTAAACTTACAGTATATTAAAAGGAAAGTAAATGTAAAGAATATCAAGAAAACTCCCTGGATGTGAGGATGTAAGTAAACTTTCCTTCAAATGTCACCCGGCTACAGTCAAGTAAAATGTATCCCCTGTATCCAGATTCATCAATGTCAGTTAAAATGAAGTTATTCTAGCAATAAAAATGGTTGTGTGAGTTTACTGCTCTGATGGCGACATCCATCATTCTGACACTAGAACTCTCCCCGCTGCCATGAGGTTCTTCTCAGGAACAACGGAGAGTTAATGCTGAAAATGTATTATTTAAATGAAACCATTTCATTATCCTTTCCTCCATGATACGCGGCGTGTCCCTGTAAGACAACACTTCTATTTTAATACATGTCTGTCATTAAAATGAGAATATATTTTCTAATCAAAAGATTTGGTCCATTTGTGAATTTAGTGTAAAATGGGTGTCTGAGGTTTCCAAGATGGTAAAATGCGCAGCGGATCTGCTGTTAATAAGGTGCAGAATAATTGGAAGCGCAAGGTTGTGATAATGGGTGGAGAGTGCAGTATGTAGAATAAACTGCTAATTTGTATATTTCTCTCATTTCTGAGGTTGTGTACAATCTTAGGACTCATGCTCATGGTTGTATTATGGATCCTTAAAAACTCCTCTTATAAAGCAATCGTTCCCTTCTCCTGGGCCGTAATGTACCTGCGGTAGCATGTAGAGGCATGCAGACCTTTGTCTATTAATCCTCATGTGGACAAAACAGATTAACTCTATTCACACGCTGTACGTTGTATATCCATGAATTGACTACTGAGCTAAATGTTTATTTCGAGATCACAGTTTGCATATCCTAAGAATGTTCTGGAGGAGAGAGGAACAGAGACCTGAGCGATGAGAGACGGGAAGGTGGGAGAACATGCTGCATATAAACGCCCCTTGAGCTCTAAACTTCACAAGTACATCAGGGAAAGCAGGTCGGGGAAATAAGCACAAATCCAACAACACTAATAATACTGGCTTTTCCTATGCTAGTTTTAATCTGAAATATATTGCAATAAAATGTGTCAGATTTAATAAGCGGTCCGTGTCTTTTAAATACAATGAATGCATTTTTTGCATTTTCCACTACTCGGACAACCCCTCCTGAATGTATACGTTTCCTCCCATTAAAATAATAACTCTTGTACTCACCTCTGGTACCTGCGCTGTTCCAGAAGGGGTTGTCCGAGTGGTGGAAACACCTATACAGGGAACCTGACAGCTGATCCACACTGTCTGATCCACGATCTGGATGTGTGATTTCAGCCAGGTATGAAATTTAAAACTTGGCATTTAAGAAAAAAAACATAATTTGAAAGCCACTGGCAGACTAGTGGGAAAGGCCGGTACTCCACTGCTTCTCCCCGCCAGCGCCACTTCAGTGACTGGTCTCTATCTCTTTGTGCATGTATGGGGAGAGACCTGTGAGACACCGGCTGTGGAGCGGGAGAAGCCGTCGGAGGCACCCATACAGATTAGTCCCCGGGAGGTTTGTTCTTCTCTGAAACTCCTCAGCATTTTAAAGTCTAAGATACATGGCTGAAATACACATACATGGCAGCCAATGCCTGATGCATACTGCCCGTGGATCGGCTATCAGCTGTCATATTAACTTTAATACAGTAAAGATGTATATCTTCGTACCGTGTTAGCCAGTAGATAGAAAAATATTTAGACTTGAGAGTCCTCAGTGGTTGATACCTTTTAATGGCTAACTGAAAAGATGGTAACAAATTGCAAGCTTTCGAGACTACTCAGGTCTGCTTCACGTCACTTGTCTTACCTATTGCATTTTTTCTGTGTTTTTGTGTATAAATATGTGATTCTTCAGATTTTGTATTAGTTCAGCCTGATGAAGAGACCTGAGTAGTCTCGAAAGCTTGCAATTTGTTACCATCTTTTCAGTTAGCCATTAAAAGGTATCAACCACTGAGGACTCTCAACTCTAAATATTTTTATATTAACTTTAAGTCAGTAAGTAAAATCTATGGCTGCGTTGAACAGGTGTAAATTTGTGACACTGTTTGCACCATTTTCTTAATAAATATGTTAAAACTAAGCCAACTACACCCCTCCCCAACCAATCCTTAACATACTTCTCATCAGTGGGCAAGTTGATGAGTCAAGAAGCGCAGAAACTTACAAACCTAGCACAAATGTGGCCACAATCTGCAACTTTTCTACACTTATAACAGCAGTTCGAATATAACATTACATTTACCCCCATTGTGGGCAGAAGTAAATATGTTAAAATATTTTCCTCAGTGATGACTTTCAATGACGGTTCACATCATAATTAAACTGAGTGACAAACGTCACTTAGGAAAAGGGGTTATAAGCATGCAGAACGAGTAGCAGACCACAAAGCGCAACCTGTAGGGTTTATTCAACCATTATCGGGGACAACCAGTCATACCAGGCACAGAGGCATACATAACCACTGAAATCAGATAATGGCTGTTCTATAACACTATAGTAATGGAGAATACAGCGGTCTGAATGAATATGAAAGTGGCATCTTCCTTCATCTGCATACATCTGCAGAATTGTGCTGCTCGGCATATTCTTCACCAGTACCATGTATTATGAAATACCTCAACAAGGCAAGGAAAGATAGATGTATTTATTTGGACATAAATTCAATGAAAATGGAAATGTTTTCCCTGAGGATATTCCATAGACAGAATACAAATTAGAAATGTGTTACTGCTGATTTCAGGCCAATTTATAAATGAAAGATGTTTACGCATTTAGAAATGCATATGCTTCTCCCACTTCTTAAAGAGATGTCTCAAAAAATAATTATATGTTTCATTTCCATTAGTTGTGCAGCCATCTAACGAGAAAATGTGCATTAACTTAGAACGGATAGAAATGCTTCTCATAAACATTTATCATATCACTTATTAATTTGTGAGTCATATGGCCTGACCTCATACCAGCGGATCGTAGTTCATTTTCAAAGGCTGCACACAAGTCCTTTTTTAATATCTATCCAAACATTCACTCACATGAAAAAACTAATTACTGCTAAAATGATAACGCCCTCTATTAGATTCTGACATGCTGTGGACCAAGAAATTAGATTGTTATTTGTATTACATATTCGGCAAGATTTGGATGGTCAACCATAGGAGACTGGGCGAGCTTTAGTCTACTTTTCCAATTAAAAGATGTCTGCATTTCCTGATGTGACCTGTACATATAAGATAAAAAATGAAAAAATGAATGGTAGAACTGGAGATAGATAGATAGATAGATAGATAGATAGATAGATAGATAGATAGATAGATAGATAGAGAGATAGATAGAAAGATAGATATGGATAGAAGATAGATAGAGAGATAGATAGAAAGATAGAGATTGAGAATTTTTGCAATCCTCAAATTAAGCACATAAAACGAGCTATATGAATAAATGAAGTAACTATATAGGAAAATTAACACTGCTAACGTAGGGTATTTGCTCAAATGCAAAATATCACATGCACTATCACAACTTGCATAGGCAGCTTTAAATCCTTAAAATCATAATTCTGCATTATAGCCCTCACTTTGCGTAACTTCGTTATGTTCTCACCCCACAACCCCACAACATCTAAATTCTGCATGATGAGTATAATGAGAAGGGTAATGAGGGGCATAGCAATATCATTAATGGTAGCAGCAGCACACATCAAGTAATGGTATTACTACAGATCTGTATCATTTCATTTATATTGGAGAAGAGAAGCTGAACTCCATTAGGAAATCAGTAGGGCTATTTCATAAGAGAAGGACCTCATAACCCATTTGTTTTACAGCTATAACGCATATTTGAATGTAGGGAACTGACTTTATATTCAAAAAACTGGATAATGCTTAAAGGCTATGGACATTAATGCACTAAATGAATTTGTAATTTTCATTTGCTTTCTTAATAGATGTCATTCTTGCCATTTTGCTGCAGTTGAGTGTGTGTAATTGGTCCACATAGCTGGAACTCCTTCTCACAAACACCTTACAATACAGTACTTTTTGCTGTGCTCTATATTTTTGCTTGATATTGTAAATGGCAGATCAGAGTGTGGAGAAAGAGAAAAACATCCACATTACCAGGGAGCTCAGATTAAACAGGCTGTACTGTATACGATATTGACTACATCCAGGTACGAATGGGACACATTTGATATGGATGGGGATGAACTGGAAGTTGTAAAGGACTTCAACCTAGCCGAATCGATGATAACTCAAGATGCAGCAACGACACCTGAAGTCAATAGGAGAATGGCTATGGGCAAATCAACAATGAAGTCACTGGACGAGGTCTTCAAATTGAGGAACATTTTACTGGCAACGAAGACATGGCTCATACACAGCAAGGTCTTTTCTGTGGTTACATGTGGTTGTGAAACTTGATGATTAAGAAACCAGACAGAAGAACAATCGATGCCTTGGAAATGTGGTGCTGGGCAAAGATGTAATCAATACCACAGATGGCAAGAAGAGCAAACAAATCACTTTTGGAACAAATCAAGCCAGACATGTTACTCAAAGCAAGGATCACCAAGCTACAACTTGCCTACTTTCCACACATCATACAAAGAGAGCAATCACTGGAGAAGGACATCATAGTCGGAAGAATAGAAGGAGCAAGGCAAAGAGAAAATGAAGCAACCTGATGGCTTGATACTATAAAGATAATGGCGGAGATGACCCTGGTGGACCTATCTAGGCTTCCAAAAGATCGATCTTCCTACAGAATGTTCATCCATCAAATCACCATGGCTCAAGATCAAGCCGAAGGCCGTTGAATAAATAAAGTAAATACGCTATAAGAATGTATATGGAGAAAAGCATAGGGAGAGAGGTTGTTAATTATATTAACTGTGTATCAGGATCTGTGACAGTCTGAACAAGGGAGAAGATACATGAGACCTAGTGAAGACAGCAATATTCTGAACACACAGTCATTACATCCAGAATTTATTACATCATCTTACAAATAGGTCGTATGAAAAAGAAGTTAACCACTAATAAATTGGTGACCATAAGCAGCATTAGTGGATAAATTGGAATAAACCCCATCCTCTTAAAAGGGTTAAGTGCAGGTATTATAAATATAAAGCCCCTTTTCAATAATTACTATTAATATTACTATGCAGAATGGCTGATCTATATGTGGCCCATCTGCTCAGGAAATAGATATACAATAAAAAGTAAACTAAATTTGATCCAAATGACTAAACTAACTCTGGTTTGCATCCTAGACTCTCCTTTGTGCTGCCCTCATTAGTTAAATAAACTTCAGCTCCTGAGAGAACATGATGAAGTTAGAGATGAGGTACACTCATTTGTATTCACATAAGCTCTTAGCATAGAACATATGAAAACCACCAACAAATTATCTTGAAAGTAGAGTTGAACCTATGGTCATGCTGTAATACTTAATACACACAGGAATGAGCAGCACCAGCAGCAGAGTGCACCCTACTAATGAGGTATGCAAAATGATTGAACCTTTACTTCTTTCAATAAAAAGTAGCAATATTTAATGCAGAACAAATGAAGTGCAGTTTACTGAGGTCTTTGGAAGGCAAACGAAAGCGTGTACAGATAAAACTAAATTAAATAAGTTATGATGACGTCTCCACATATTGAATGCAATCAGTCTGGTGTAAAGGAAAAATACGTTGGTGTAACTGGCTTTTGCTCTCTTTCATCAAACAGACAATGGGAAGTGATCAGTTTATTATGTACTTTACACAGTTTTTACACCTACATCTACAATTTTAACCCCTTTACCAAATTGGGAATTAACGTTTTTGTGTTTTCGTTTTTCGCTCCCCTTCTTCCCAGAGCCATAACTTTTTTATTTTTCCACCAATATGGCCATATGAGGGCTTGTTTTTGTGGGACAAGTTGTACTTTTGAATGACATCATTTATTTTACCACATAGCGTACTGAAAAACGGGAAAATAAATTTAAGTGCAGTGAAATTGCAAAAAAGTGCAATTCCACAGTTTTATTTAGGGTTTTCTTTTTTTACCATGTTCACTAAATGCTAATAATGAGCATGGGATTATGATTCTCTAGGTCATTATGAGTTCACAGATACCAAACATGTCTAGGTTCTTTTTCATTTAAGTGGTGAAAACAAAAAATCCAAAATTTGTAAGAAAATAAAAAAAAGGGTCATTTTCCGAGACACGTAGCGTCTCCATTTTTTATGATCTGTGGCTGGCTGAGGGCTTATTTTTTGCATACCAAGGTGATATTTTATTGATATCATATGTGTGTAGATTGCATTTTATTACAATGTTGTGGCAACCAAAAAAAATTAATTGCTTGTTTTTCTTGTTATGCAGTTTACCTCTCGGATTAATTATTTTTATATCTTGATAGAGCTGGCATTTCTGAACGCAGTGATACCAAATATGTGTATTTTTAAAAAAATGTATTGCTTTAATTTGAATGGGGAAAAGGGGGGTAATTTGAACTTTTATATTTAATTTTTTTAAATATTTAAAAAAACATTTATTTTTACTTTTTACTAGCATCAATAGTCTCCTTATAAGACTTGAAGCTGCGATCTTCTGATCGCTTGTGTTACACATAACAGGGCAGAAGCTAAGCTAAATATATTATTTAGCTCCAAACCATGTAGTAGCGCAAGTTTAGAAATCTCTAACTTTGGACCTTTCAGAAATCAAACATCAAATTTCTGTTCAGGCAACATACAACTTTTGGGGAGCTTTACACACATTTTTTCATTTATTTTCTTTTTGTTCTTCTCATCCTTAGGCCAGGATCCCACATGCGAGAAACACGGCCGAGTCTCGCATGTGAATTCCCAGCTCTGGCACCGACACTCGGTAGTGGAGTGTGAGGCTACATGTATTTCTATGCAGCCGCTCGCTCCACTCCTGAGTGCCGGCGCCAGAGCTGGGATTTCACATGCGAGACTCGGCCGTGTTTCTCGCATGTGGGATCCCGGCCTTACCCTAATTCTGTAGTTCTCCTCTATATGTTACTTTTTTAGAGGTTAATTGTATAATGGATGCAAACAAAATTATTTAACATTATTGCAAATTAATTTTTTTAGCAACATGAACAAACGTTTTGCTGCTTGCAATAAACGCATTAAACAAGAACAATTGAAATAGATCAACAAAACTAATATAACAACATGTTGCCACATTTAATGACTACTGCAGTCTTTTGTACTTAGAGTTCTCATTGACCTGTTCTGCCCTGCTGCAGGTCATTAGGCGAAGAGAATACTGCCTAGCCCAAACAAGGAAAGGAATACAAAAATATAGGAAGGCATTACATCTTCCAAGAGATATAGTTGGAAGCATAGTTCAAAGTTAAAGGAACACTGACTAAACTTCCTAGATATGACAGAAAGACCAAGTTATCGGGGCTCATGCAGATGACTAATTTTGATTCTTGTAGTCACTGATTGGTTTAGAACTGACTTATGAAATTAGGTATATTACATTACTATTCTTGTTTCACCTGTCATTAAACTCCATTGCCTTATGCTTGGATTTATTGTCTTTACTGTAGGTACTAGCTATTCCCTTGAGTTGCTATTCTTTTCTTTTTTAATGAAAAAAAATAAAGTAAAAAAATACCTTTAGACAATTCCCCACCAATTGTCTTCTGGAGAAACGTGAAGAAGTTGCATTTCAGTCTTTCCAATCCTATCTCCTGTCCCTGAGATAAGCAACACTAGATTATCTCATGTCCATTCACACCACAAAGTCTTTTACATAGTGATATGTTCATTTCAAACAGACATGTGTATGTTGGAGTCAAGGGAAATAACTGCCCCTAGGGCCAACAGTTATCTTGTGTCTATTGCTGCTTAATAGGGTTTTTGACTCTTTAAATAAATTTCTGCAGTCACTATGGAACTGCAGATTGGCAAATCCTGACAGTGTGCACAATACACACTGTCAGGATTCCTCTCAATTGCCAGATGTCCATTGCCAGTTAGAATCTCATCCACGTCTCGCAACAGTAGCAGATGAGAATCTAGTTGGTACTTGGCTGCCAGTATCCAGGATATAAACATACCTAAATATCTGCACATACTGTACGGTAATGTAATTCAAAAATATACCTCATAATTACACATTAATTCTAGAGATGAACGACTTTGCCTTTTTTAGGGTAGAGTCGGGTTTCACGAAACCCGACTTTCTCAAAAGTCGAGTCGAACAAAGTCGGCCGACTGACGGAAATGGTCGGGTTGGAGTCGAAAATCCAACCCCAATGCAAGTCAATGGGGAACAACAGCGGGCCCCCCCGCCCACGTCCTCTTCCACCATACTTCCTCATGTTTGGGAAAATGTACCCAAAATACCAGCAGATATATGGTACTGTATCAGTAGCGTTCAGCTGTATACAGTGTTGAGGTAATTTTAAATCTCTGTATATATTTCCGGAGTCACACACAGACGCTCTTAGGCTCAGTATGGATTTGACCAGAATACAAAAAGCAGAAAAAGGGTACTGTATCAGAAGCAGAAAGCTGTATACAGTGTAGGGGAAATTGTAAATCTCCGTATATATTTCCGGAGTCACACACAGATAGTCAGCATGTATCTGTCCGTGAAACCAGCCGGTACACGGTAGTGTGTGAGGAGCGTACAGCTCTATACGGTGTGGGAAAAAATGAATGCTCGGTAACTGTGCAGAAAAAAAGAATAAAAGAATCAGTGCTGTGTAAAAGGCAGTCTGCACAGCAGTGTATACACAGCAATACAGCTAGTAGGCAGCCTATTAACCACCGCTGCTTCACCTAAGAAAATCCTCTCCTGTCACTGGCAGGCAACCTAATTACCAGCGCTGCTGCACACAAGAAAATCCTCCCCTGTCACTGCACACTAACTGTACAGCACAATTGCTATCAGCACAAGCACATAAGAACTTCTCTTTCCAGCCCTAACTCTCTCCCTACTGATAAACAGCGTCAGCAACCTCTCCCTACTGTTAAGATCGTCAGAAGTAAAATGGTGGTCGGCGATCAGGGCTTTTATAGACACTATGACGCCCCCCAAAGCAAGCCAATCACTGCAATGCCCTTCTCTAAGATGGTGGTGGACGCTGCCCATGTTATCTAGTTGCCCACAGTGTACGTCCTTGCTCATTGGCTGAAAAAAGGCACCTGCAAGCATTATGGGAAAACCGACTTGGGCGCTGGGGTCGACGACCGCATGGCCGACTGCACGCTATGGTCGGGTTTCGGCCAACAAAATCCGACTTTGGCGAAAGTTGGCGACTTTTGAATCTGACCGACCTGCTTAGCTCAACTCCAATTAATTCTTAAGACAAAAAATGTTTTTTAAAAAAATAACGTGTGAAAGATCATACCATTGAAATTTTCAGTGAAAGTTAAGTAGCTATCAATAAAGATCAAATATCACAATACTGTACATGTATCAAAAGGCTCCAAATAATACATTCAAAAGCAGTTTCCCTACAAAGTATAAATTATATTAAAAGGATATTAGATAACAAATTCATAATGGCAAACCCAAGAAGCACATACAGTGGTAGGAAAGTATTCAGACCCCTTTAACCCTTAACCTCCAAGGGTGGTTTGCACGTTAATGACCAGGCCAATTTTTACAATTCTGACCACTGTCCCTTTATAAAGTAATAACTCTGGAACGCTTCCATGGATCCTGGTGATTCTGACATTATTTTCTCGAGACATATTTTACTTCATGATAGGGTAAAATTTATTTGATATGACTTGCGTTTATTTGTGAAAAAGATGGAAATTTGGCAAAAAGTTTGAAAATTTAGCAATTTTCCAACTTTGAATTTCCATGCCCTTTAATCACAGAGATATTTCACACAAAATACTTAATAAGTAACATTTCCCACATGTCTACTTTACATCAGCACAATTTTGGAACCAACATTTTTTTTTGTTAGGACGTTATAAGGGTTAAAAATTGACCAGCGATTTCTCATTTTTACAACACCATTTTTTTTTAGGGACCACATCACATTTGAAGTCACTTTGAAGGGTCTATATGATAGAAAATACCCAAAAGAACACCATTCTAAAAACTGCACCCCTCAAGGTGCTCAAAACCACATTCAAGAAGTTTATTAACCCTTCAGGTGCTTCACAGGAATTTTTGAAATGTTTATAAAAAATGAACATTTAACTTTTTTTCACAAAAAATGTATTTCAGATACAATTTGCATTAATTTATCAAGGGTAACAGGAGAAATTGAGCCACAAAGGTTGTTGTACAATTTGTCCTGAGTACGGTGATACCCCATATGTGGGGGTGAACCTCTGTTTGGGCGCATGGCAAAGCTCAGAAGGGAAGGAGCGCCGTTTGACTTTTCAATTCAAAATTGGCTGGAATTGAGATCGGACACCATGTCGCATTTGGAGAGCCCCTGATACGCCTAAACAGTGGAAACCCCCCAATTCTATCTCTAACCCTAATCCCAGTCCTAACCATAACCCTATGTTAGGGTCTGCGGAACGCACCAAATATAAGATGTGGAGAGGTGCGTTCGCAGCCCGGGGTCCACCGTGAAGGCGGAGACTGCTGCTAGTAAAATGGCGCAAGAAGCGAACTCTGTTATCCCGAGGAGTCGCCAAAATAAACGCCGTAATGCGCTGTGGCAATATGTGCTAACTCTGTTAATCCACAGAGCCGCTATAAGGAGTGCCGCAGCGCTATATGGCGATGTGTGCGAACTCACTTAACACAACTGAGTCGCAAAATAAACACGCTAGGGCGCTGTCTAGCGTTGAAAGTGAACCCTGTTACGTCACAGAGCCGCTGAGACAAACTTCTGTGTCCTGTCAGGCACCCAGGTACACAGTTAATTGCTAAGCGAACATGGAACGTATCATGCGCTAAAGTCCTCGCGGGAGTAACCGCAATCTATGGCGTCTGAACGCCAGGCCCTGAATATGGCAATCAAACTCCTCACCGGTTATGCCGGCAATCTAGGGATCTAGGACACAGACCCTGACCAGCTAGCATACCAAACTCCTCACCGATTAAGTCAGTATCTAGGGGCTTATTTCAGCCGGGCCCTAACCACACACACGCATGACCACACTGGCGCTAAGCATATAACGATTGATATTAGCGCATGGCGGCCCAGCCATGCCACCCTTTTATAGCAACAGCTACAGGACCTGCCAGAAACAAGGACTAATGAGAAACTGTTCCAAACACATGTAGTTTCAGGACCTTCCTGGCGGACCAATAGGAACTGCTGCAGTACCTGAACATGTGACCCCTGATCTCCAATGAGAGATCTTACCCTGGGCATGCTCAGAAGGGGAAATGCAGGACTTCGTCCCAAAGACATCTGCTCCAGCACTGGCTATAATAGCAGATCCAGGAGAGGCAGCAGCAAGTCTCTGCACAGTACTGGAATGGGCAAGACGCTGGGAATGACGTCTCTGCTCAGCAGGCTCCACTGCGGACGGAGATGAATGTGGACTGGTTCGAGACTCCCCTTGTGCAGCAGCGGGAACTCGAACCCTAACACCCTACCCACAAACCTAACCCTTAACTTTAGCCTCAACCCTAATGGGAAAATGGAAATAAATACATTTTTTTATTTTATTATTTTTCCCTAACTAAGGGGGTGATAAAGGGGGGTTTGATTTACTATTTATAGCGGGTTTTTATGTTTGGCTGCTCCACATGCTAAAAGATGCTTTTTAATGCAAAAAAAAGTTTTTGCATCACCACATTTTGAAAGCTATAATTTTTCCATATTTTGGCCCACTGAGTCATGTGAGGTCTTGTTTATTGCGGAACGAGTTGACGTTTTTATTGGTACCATTTTCGGGCACATGACATTTTTTGATTGTTTTTTGTTACGATTTTTGGGAGGCAGAATGAACAAAAACCAGCAATTCATGAATTTCTTTTGGGGGGGCGTTTATACCGTTCCACATGTGATAAAATTGCTAAGGCAGTTTTATTCTTCGGGTTAGTACGATTACAGCAATACCTCATTTATATAATTTTTTTATTTTTCTGCGCTTTTATACAATAAAAACTAATTATTTTTGCATCGCTTTATTCTGAGAGCTATACTCTTTTTATTGTTTTGTTGATGATGCTGTATGGCAGCTCGTTTTTTGTAGGACAAGATGACGTTTTCAGCGGTACCATGTTTATTTATATCTGTCGCTTTGATCGCGTGTTATTCCACTTTTTGTTCAGAGGTATGATGATAAAGCATTGTTTTCTTGCATTTTTTTTTATGGGTTTCACTAAAGGGGTTAACTAGTGGGACAGTTTTATAGGTCGGGTGGTTACGGACGCGGAGATACTAAATCTGTGTACTTTTATTGTTTACTTTTTTTTAATTCAAATATTTATTGATAGAATAAATATTGATTTTTTTTTATTTTTTTTATATATATTTTCAGTATTTAAAAACATTTTTTTTATTTAATTCTTACTTTTACACTTTGTCCCCCACTATGGGACACTCATTTTCTGTAGGCTGATCGCATCTATAGCATGCATATCTGCATGCTATAGAAGCTGACAGCACTGCATCTTCTACTACACTAACCTCAGAAACTTCCTGACATGCACTGCGCATGACAGGAAGTCTCTGAGCCTTGGTAACCCGGATGTCATCATAACGACATCGGGTTACCATGGGAGCGATCGGGACCCAGGTCTTCGATCCAAAGGCAGAGGGGCTATCGGAGCAGACAGGTCCTTCTGCCTGCTCCAGAACGCTGTGATCATGTTTGATCGCAGTGTGCCGGGGCTTCAAGTGCCGAGAGCGGGGTTTTTTTTAGAATCAGCTGACATCCGGCCATGATCAGCTGCGCTCCCCCCGTGACCCCTCCAGGGTCAATAAGGCTCAGGTCACCTGTACGTCTAAGGTCAGAAGGGGGTTAAATATTTCACTCTTTGTTTCATTGCAGCCATTTGGTAAATTCAAATAAGTTTTTTTTTTCTCATTAATGTACACTCTGCACCCCATCTTGACTGAAAAAAAAACAGAAATGTAGAAATTTTTGCAAATTTATTAAAAAAGAAAAAAAACTGAAATATCACATGGTCATAAGTATTCAGACCCTTTGCTCAGTATTGAGTAGAAGCACCTAGGGATGAGCGAGTAGTGAAATACTCGGACTCGCTGTACTCGTTACGAGTAGCTCCTAATACTCGGGTATTCGTAACGAGTAGTGAATCCAATGTAAGTCTATGGGAAATGCGAGTAATGTGTGTGGACGGAGAATGTGTACGGGGATCTGTGGGGCTGTGTGTGTGCGCCTGGCTGTGCCAGGCTCTGCTGGCTTGGGTTCTGCCGGGCATCTGCCGGGGTTGTGCCGGGCTCTGCCGGTGCTGTGCGGGGCTCTGCCGGTGCTGTGTGGGGCTGTGCCGGCCTCTGCTGGGGCTGTGCGGGGGCTCTGCTGGCAGTGCGGGCAACGTCCGATTTGACTACTTGTCCCATCCAGCTATGCCTGCTACAGTGACAGCATTAGCGGATGATGGGAAAGTAGTATTCGCATCATCCGGCTAATGTGATGAATGTTAAAAAAAAAAACATACAGAACATAAAACATAATACAGTACATACACATAATATACAACACATAACTTAGAGTACATACTCACCGCACACACCTAACTCCCCAAAGCCCTCGTCTCCTGCAAATAATATTAAAATAATAAACCAAACCTTTCCGATGCAGTTCCTCTTTAAAAACGAGTATCCCACAACGGACACAGCAGAGCCCGAAACAGCCCCCCACACACACACACACACCTTCACAGACCCCCCCGCACACATTCTCCGCACACACATAGTCATAGCCTATGACTCATAGGCTATGACTATGACGCTGCGCGGCCAGCCAATCACAGTAATGCCACAACAAAGAAGGCCGCGGCTTTACTGTGATTGGCTAACACATGCCGGGCAGGAGATCCGAATATTGCGAGGCAAGTAGTGAAATTTACTCTCTAGGATTCGAGTACCGCGAGTACTGCATTTCTCGCCGAGTACCGAATCCTAACGAGTATACTCGCTCATCCCTAGAAGCACTCTTTTGAGCTAGTACAGCCATGAGTCTTCTTGGGAATGATGCAACAAGTTTTTCACACCTGGATTTGGGGATCCTCTGCCATTCTTCCTTGCAGATCCTCTCCAGTTCCATCAGGTTGGATGGTGAACGTTGGTGGACAGCTATTTTTAGGTCTCTCCAGAGATGCTCAATTGGGTGTACAGTACAGACCAAAAGTTTGGACACACCTTCTCATTCAAAGATTTTTCTGTATTTTCATGAAAATTCTACATTCACACTGAAGGCATCAAAACTATGAATTAACACATGTGGAATTATATACTTAACAAAAAAGTGTGAAACAACTGAAAATATGTCTTATATTCTAAATTCTTCAAAGTAGCCACCTTTTGCTTTGATTACTGCTTTGCACACTCTTGGCATTCTCTTGATGAGCTTCAAGAGGTAGTCACTGTAAATGGTCTTCCAACAGTCTTGAAGGAGTTCCCAGAGATGCTTAGCACTTTTTGGCCGTTTTGCCTTCACTCTGATGTCCAGCTCACCCCAAACCATCTCGATTGGGTTCAGGTCTGGTGACTGTGGAGGCCAGGTCATCTGGCGTAGCAACCCATCACTCTCCTTCTTGGTCAATTAGCCCTTACAAAGCCTGGAGGTGTGTTTGGGGTCATTGTCCTGTTGAAAAATAAATGATGGTCCAACTAAATGCAAACCGGATAGAATGGCAGGCCGCTGCAAGATGTTGTGGTAGCCATGCTGGTTCAGTATGCCTTCAATTTTGAATAAATCCCCAACAGTGTCACCAGCAAAGCACCCCCACACCATCACACCTTCTCCTACATGCTTCACAATGGGAACCAGGCATGTAGAGTCCATCCGTTCACCTTTTCTGCGTTGCACAAAGACACGGTGGTTGGAACCAAAGATCTCAAATTTGGACTCATCAGACCAAAGCACAGATTTCCACTGGTCTAATGTCCATTCCTTGTGTTCTTTAGCCCAAACAAGTCTCTTCTGCTTGTTGCCTGTCCTTAGCAGTGGTTTCCTAGCAGCTATTTTACCATGAAGGCCTGCTGCACACAGTCTCCTCTTAACAGTTGTTGAAGAGGTGTGTCTGCTGCTAGAACTCTGTGTGGCATTGACCTGGTCTCTAATCTGAGCTGCTGTTAACCTGCGATTTCTGAGGCTGGTGACTCGGATAAACTTATCCTCAGAAGCAGAGGTGACTCTTGGTCTTCCTTTCCTGGGGCGGTCCTCATGTGAGCCAGTTTCTTTGTAGAGCTTGATGGTTTTTGCAACTGCACTTGGGCACACTTTCAAAGTTTTCCCAATTTTTCAGACTGACTGACCTTCATTTCTTGAAGTAATGATGGCCACTCGTTTTTCTTTACTTAGCTGCTTTTTTCTTGCCATAATACAAATTCTAACAGTCTATTGAGTAGGACTATCAGCTGTGTTTCTACCAGACTTCTGCACAACACAACTGATGGTCCCAACCCCATTTATAAGGCAAGAAATCACACTTATTAAACCTGACAGGGCACACCTGTGAAGTGAAAAACATTTCCTGTGACTACCTCTTGAAGCTTATCAAGAGAATGCCAAGAGTGTGCAAAGCAGTAATCAAAGCAAAAGGTGGCTACTTTGAAGAACCTAGAATATAAGGCATATTTTCAGTTGTTTCAGACTTTTTTGTTAAGTATATAATGCCACATGTGTTAATTCATAGTTTTGATGCCTTCAGTGTGAATGTAGAATTTTCATAGTCATGAAAATACAGAAAAATCTTTGAATGAGAAGGTGTGTCCAAACTTTTGGTCTGTACTGTAGGTCAGGGCTCTGACTGGGCCAGTCAAGAATTGTCACAGAGTTGTTCTGAAGCCACTCCTTTGCTATTTTAGCTCTATGCTTAGGGTCATTGTCTTGTTGGAAGGTGAATCTTCGACCAAGCGTGCGCAGGATCATTATGTGCGCAATGACCTTCCACGCGCATGTGACGAACACTCTCAAGCCTCATGAAAGCAGGATGTCCCGGCCCAGTGTAACAGACCAAGGGATTTCATTGCGAGCGTTGGTAATCTGAAGATGGAGCAAAGACTGAATGAGTGAGAGTGAGGAGAGAAAGGTCCAAAGAGGTGAGAAGTAAGGCGAATATAAGGATTCATTTGTATTTCTACTGTGGTGAATATAAGGATTCATTTGTATATCTATCTATTCTATGTGTATTTACTGTATGTAATCCATCTCTTCTACCCTGTTGGCTCTTGCAGTGATTTTACAGTACACAGCAGATGAATTGTCGGCTTTTCTTCCATTTGTAAAATATAATAACTTCTCCACAAATCAAACTTCGTGGAAAACCCACGTGAACAGTCAAATTAAAATTTTGCCTAACCACTCATATTTAGCAAGTAGACAACCAAAAATCGGGAGACAATGAAAAAATTTGGATTACTTGCAACTAATGGAATAAAGGCCCTCATACACATTATACCAGTAAGATCAGCCAAACATTTTAATGTGTCCCTGTACACATGCCCTGCCCTGACAGATGATGTTGTAAAAGAGAAGGTTAGAATTTATTCTCCCTGGAGATAGGCTGATGCCAGAGGAGTTTGGCATTGTCTTTGTCATATAGAACACAAGAGCGCATAACCAAGCTAAGCATTCCTGTGTATGGGGTAGTCGGGAGAGATATGTATTTCTGATAAATATCTAATTTATATGAGGACCTTAATTATTGTTCTAAGCATATTCTATCCTTACACATAATTTACCGCAAGTCATAACTCATCTGATGCTAGGATACATTTCCTCCTAGAATATACTGCAGCATCACATAGATGTCCAAACTATCCCATTCCAACCTCAATCACAGAAGCATGTAAGACACTAAGGGCTCTCTGTGTACATTATAACTAGCTGAATGCTTCAGAATAACAAAACAACGCCAGTGACTATTCAGCAATAAAATAACCAAGTTTTACAAGAATCATCATAAGCCCAGGGATACGTATTGTATTATTCATGTAGAACAGTGGAATGCAAAAACGATTTTTGGTCTCAGTTATAAGTAATTTAGAAAAACTTCTATTTGTTTCTCCATCAATGTTTTAATGTTTATTTTTTTGTGACTAAGACATGAGGTCTTACCAATGGCGGTTTTAATGTGAGATAATGAATATGTATGAATGAAGTTGTCTTGTCGGTACAATATTTGGCAAAGGGCAAACAATAATTTCTCTATATAGGTTTTGTAACATCACATTTTAATGAAATGTAAAGCAAATCGTCACGACTCATGATGTCCATCATTGGAATGATATATACATACATACAGTATAAAATAGCTGTCAGCTTTTTGCCTGGCAGGTAAATTCTCTGACGTCTATAAATGTGCACATTTTGGTCAGCCAAGCATGTTTAACACGCAGAAGATTGACAGACAAGCACAGAAGTGAGCGGGGGATGGGATGAGCGCCTCTAAACTGGCAGACTTCCTCGCAGGCCGGCTGCGAAGCACACGTTGGTGCTATATTAAAATGGAAATCTGCGCAGACTAGTTTATTTCACATCACAGCGGTTCTGAATATTAGAACATAAAATATATTTTTACATTTAGTTAACACTCTTACAGAGAAAAAACTTTAAGAACATTCATTTTACATGAAGAGTATGTATTAGCAGTATTGCTCCAGACCGTGCACAGGAGCCTCTTACATCTTGGTTTGGACCTAGGGTCACAAATGGGATCACCGATGCAAGAGAATTTCAGATGATCAACGCCTGAAAATTCAGCATCTTGAAAATGTTATTGTCTTGAAGCTAATATGAATAAGAAATACAAAACACAGCCTGTGCAAAAGAGGAGAATGACTGAATAGTTAGAATTTTTATTTTCATGTTTCATTTAAGGGGCCCTAATTTATACATGTTAGGGAACACTCAAAAAGATATTCATTACACGAGTCTGTTGTCATACTGAGATAGAGCTGCTCTGGTTAGCCCCCAAATTCTTCAATTCTTGTAATTCTTAATTGCAGAGAGTTACCGTATGCTCTATGTGACTACAATGGCTCCAACTGAGTAAGGCTGCCAGGATGACTGCCCGGCTGGGCACATATGTAGCCTCTAACTCATTCATGCTTTGATCTCTTATGGGTATGCAGAATGTTCCAATGTAAAATTATTTAAAGGGAACCTGTCATATAAAAAGAAAAATTGCTATTATCCTGTAATATGGGGTTAATCTGCAGATTAATAACGTTCTGAAGCCACCACACTGAGAGCCCCACTGCCAGGAGGAAATTAAGTTTATTCCTCCAGAGGCTGCTGGCTATGGAGCTCTCAGTGCGGGCCCTAGACAACTTCAGAATGCAATTGACCTGCAGATTAACCCCATATATGCAAGTTAATAAAGTTTTGTACATGATAGGTATTCTTAATATCATTTCATATGACTGTCCATATTGATATTTATTGAGAATATTAGTATTTATTTAAGGATTACTACGAATGAGTACAAAATTTCAGATAGAAATACTCTTAGAATGATAAAATGGACCTATCCCTAGATTTCACAATATGAACTGCATATATTAATAAATATATCTCTTAGACCAGAAGAGGCTGGTGTGTTTACTTTTAAAATCTATGTCAGAATGGTTATAAAATCATTTTTGAAAGATTAAACTCAAATCTCTACCTACCTGGACTGACTGACTGCTCCTCAGTGTCCCTCCTGCTACTGAGATCTCACACTACTCAGTACAAGCTGCAGTCAGTCAGACTGGCTGGGTGGGCAGAGATTGAATACATTTAGACCCAGAAGTTCTTTCACTCTTTAGCTAGACTCATGAAATGATCATTTTAACCCCTTCATGACCCAGCCTATTTTGACCTTAAAGACTTTGCCATTTTTGCAATTCTGACCAGTGTCCATTTATGAGGTAATAACTCAGGAACGCTTCAACGGATCCTGGCGATTCTGAGATTGTTTTTTCGTGACATATTGGGCTTCATGTTAGTGGTAAATTTAGGTCGATAATTTTTGCGTTTATTTGTGAAAAAAATGGAAATTTGGCAAAATGTTGAAAATTTCGTAATTTTCAAATTTTGAATTTTTATTCTGTTAAACCAGAGAGTTATGTGACACAAAATAGTTAATAAATAACATTTCCCACATGTCTACTTTACATCAGCACAATTTTAGGAACAACATTTTTTTTTGTTAGGAAGTTATAAGGGTTAAAAGTTGACCAGCGATTTCTCATTTTTACAGCAAAATTTACAAAACCATTTTTTTTAGGGACCACCTCACATTTGAAGTCAATTTGAGGGGTCTATATGGCAGAAAATACCCAAAAGTGACACCATTATAAAAACTGCACCCCTCAAGCTACTCAAAACTACATTCAAGAAGATTATTAACCCTTCAGGTGCTTCACAGGAACTAAAGCAACGTGGAAGGAAAAAATGGACATTTTAATGTTTCCAACAAAAATTTTCTTTTAGCATCACTTTTTTCATTTTTACATGGGCAACAGGATAAAATAGATCCTAAAATTTGTTGGGCAATTTCTCCTGAGTACACAGATACCTCATATGTGGTCATAAACCACTGTTTGGGCGCACGGCAGGGCTCAGAAAGGAAGGAGCGCCATTTGACTTTTTGAATGGAAAATATGCTGGAATATTTAGCGGTTGCAATGTCGCATTTGGAGAGTCCCTGTGTGCCTAAACATTGGAGCTCCCCCACAAGTGACCCCATTTTGGAAACTAGACCCCCTAAGGATCTTATCTAGATGCATAGTGAGCACTTTGAACCCCCAGGTGCTCCACAAATTGATCCGCAAATAAAAGAAAGTACTTTTTTTTCACAAAAATTTTCTTTTAGCCTCAGTTTTTTCATTTTCACATGGGCAACAGTATAAATTGGATCCTAAAATTTGTTGGGCAATGTCTCCTCAGTACACAGATACCTCATATGTGGTCATAAACCACTGTTTGGGCGCACGGCAGGGCTCAGAAGGGAAGGAGCGCCATTTGACTTTTTGAATGGAAAATATGCTGGAATATTTAGGGTTGCCATGTCGCATTTGGAGAGTCCCTGTGTGCCTAAACATTGGAGCTCCCCCACAAGTGACCCCATTTTGGAAACTAGACCCCCCAAGGAACTTATCTAGATGCATAGTGAGCACTTTGAACCCCCAGGTGCTTCACAGAAGTTTATAACGCAGAGCCATGAAAATAAAAAATCATTTTTTTTTCTCAAAAAATGATATTTTGGCCCTCTATTTTTTATTTTCACAATGGTTACAGGAGAAATTGGACCCCAAAAGTTGTTGTCCAGTTTGTCCTGAGTACGCTAGTACCCCATATGTTGGGGGGAACCACTGTTCGGGCACACATTGGGGCTCGGAAGGGAAGTAGTAATGTTTTGAAATGCTGACTTTGATGGAATGGTCTGCGGGCGTCATGTTACGTTTGCAGAGCCCCTGATGTGCCTAAACAGTAGAAACTCCCCACAAGTGACCATTTTGGAAACTAGACCAAGCAAAGAACTTATCTAGATGTGTGGTGAGCACTTTGAACCCCCAAGGGATACACAGAAGTTTATAACGCCCGGGCATGAAAATAAAAAAATCATATTTTTTCCACAAACATGATCTTTAGTCCCCAATTTTTTTATTTTCCCAAGGGTAACAGGAGAAATTAGACCCCAAAAGTTGTTGTCCAATTTGTCCTGAGCACGCTGATATCCCATATGTGGGAGAAAACTACTGTATGGGCACACGTCGAGGCTCGGAAGGGAAGTAGTGACGTTTTGAAATGCCAACTTGATGGAATGGTCTGCTGGCGTCATGTTACTTTTTTAGAGCCCATGATGTGCCTAAACAGTAGAAACCCCCCCAAGTGACCCCATTTTGGAAACTAAATCCCCCAAGGAACTCCTCTAGATGTGTGGTAAGCACTTTGAATCTCCAAGTTCTTCACAGAAGTTTATAACGCAGAGCCGTGAAAATAAAAAATCTTTTTTTTTCCACAAAAATAATTTTTTAGTCCCCAATTTTTTTTTCCCCAATGTTAACAGGAGAAATTAGACCCCCAAAGTTGTTGTGCAATTTTTCCCGAGTACGCTGATGCCCCATATGTGGGGTAAACCACTGTTTGGGCATACGTCGGGGCTTGGAATAAGGGGAGTACTGTTTGACTTTTTGAACGCAAAATTTGCAGGAATCAATGGTGGCGCCATGTCGCGTATGGAGACCCCCTGATGTGCCTAAATAGTGGAAACCCCTCAATTCTAACTCCAACCCTAACCCCAAACACCCCTAACCCCAACCCTAACCCCAACACACCCCTAACCCTAATACAAACCTTAACCATAACTCTAACCCCAACACACCCCTAACCCTAATCCCAACTCTAACCATAAACCTAACCACAAGCCTAACCCTAATCCCAACCCTAAGCCCAAAACACCCCTAACACTTATTCTAACTCTAACCCTAACCACAAACCTAACCCTAATCCCAACCCTAACCCAAATTCCAACCCTAACCCAAATTCCAACCCTAACCCAAATTCCAACCCTAACCCAAATTCTAACCATAACCCTAATTCTAACCCTAACCCTAATTCTAACCCTAATGCTAAACCTAACCCTAGTTCTAACCCTAACCCTAAGGCTGGGTTCATATTGTGTTTTAGCAGCCCGTTCAACACGTAGCGTTGACGGGCTGGTAACGGTATAGCATAACGCGATCGCGTTATGCTATACCCGCTAGAGCAGATGAACCAGCAGATGATTCATCTGTGCTAGCGGTGACGGAGCCCAGACGCTGCAGCCCGTGTCCGAGGCTCCGTCACTGAATGACGGCACGTCGCGAACGCATGCCGCTTATCAGCATGCGTTGCGATGTGCACACAAATGGGGTGAATGGCAGCGTTAACGGACTGCGTTACACCGCGTTATACCGCGTTGAAACGCAGTCCATCTAACGGACTGCCATAATTCAATATGAACCCAGCCTAACCCTAACGCCCCGTGCACAAGTTGCAGATTTTTCTAAAATCCGCAGGTAAAATGACCTGCGTTTTACCTGCGTATTTAGCGCGGTTTTTCCCTGCGGTTTTACACCTATAATGGAATAGGTGTAAAACTGCTGCGGAATCCACACAAAGAATTGACATGCTGCGGATTTAAAACCGCAGCAAATCCGTGCTGAAAAATCCGCAGCATGTGCACAGCGGTTTTTTTTACCATTTATTTGCATTGTACTGTACATGGTTTCTGGATCTGCTGTGGATCTGCAGCGCCAAATCTGCTGCGGATCAGCAGCAAATTCCGCTGCGGATCAGCAGCAAATTCTCTGTGATCAGCAGAAATTCCGCTGCGGATCAGCAGCAAATTCCGCTGCGGATCAGCAGCAAATTCCGCTGCGGATCAGCAGCAAATTCCGCTGCGGATCAGCAGCAAATTCCGCTGCGGATCAGCAGCAAATTCCGCTGCGGATCCGCAGCAAAATCCGCAGCGGATCAGCAGCAAAATCCGCTGCGGATCTGCAGCAAAATCCGCAACGTGTGCACAGGGCCTAATAGGAAAAAAAAAAAAAAAAAAAAATCTTTATTTTTTTTATTTGTCCCTACCTATGATAAAGGGGGGGTTCATTTACTTTTTTTATTTTGATCACTGTGACAGTTTATCACAGTGATCAAAATAAATTTTTGGACACTGGGGGGCGCACTGCGCATGCGCCGGCCGGCGGGCGCACTGCGCATGCGCCCGCCATTTTCCAAGATGGCGGCGCCCATGAAGAGGCCCGGGCGGACGCAGCATCGGCCATGGCTGGATTATAATATTTCACCAATTAAATTGGTGAAATATTACAGATTGCTCTGATTGGCTGTTTCACTTTTAACAGCCAATCAGAGCGATCGTGGCCATGGGGGGGTTAAGCCAACCCCCCTGTGGTGAAGCACAAAGGGTCCTGTGCCTGCGGGTCGGGTGACCTTTGAGTGACCCCGGTCTCCCGGCCCGCAGGAACGCGATCCTTTCATGACACAGGGTATGCGTCATAGGTCGGATTGGCACCGACTTTCATGGCGCATACGCTGTGTCAAAGGTCGGGAAGGGGTTAATATGAGAATTGTACACCCATTCTCACATGGGTTTTCCTAGCAAGTACACCAATCCAATTAGATATAAGAGATCTGTTTATATGCCCCACTTGTATTATGAGCTCTGGTGACTGATCCACTTTAAGGCCGGGGTCACACTAGCGAGAAACTCGCATGAGTTTCGCACCTTAATACCCCTCACTGCCGCCAGCACTCGGAACCAGAGCGTTCAGCTGCCTAGAAATACATGTAGCCGCACTCTCCGGTTCTGAGTGCTGGTGGCAGTGCAGGGTATTAAGGTGCGAGACTCGTGCGAGTTTCTCGCAAGTGTGACCCCGGCCTTACATTCTTTCCTCCATCCATTCATTTTACAAGTGCCAGGAACGCACACATGGGCTGAATTATTTTCATCCTGCCTATTTATAAGTCATTAAAGAACACAAAATGTAAAGCAGCCAAAAACTGATCTTCATTTTTATATGGAAGAAGCTGAACTGATAATTTATCCGACAGAGTTGCCCCAGGCGTTTCCTGGAGAAGCATTTTGAAGCTAGAGATATACCGAGCAGATAACAGAGAAAGGATGAAGCTGGGCATGCGGTGACTGAACAAGCAGGAGATAATGTGCCTGATAGAGGAACACAAGAGAACAGAAATCTAAATTCAGCAAAGCAACAAATTGTTACTTAAAAGCAAAAGGTGGCAAGAGCCGCAGTTCCCAAAACAATGAAGATAATTTGAAATCTCCAGAACCCAAGAACACAGCGAGCTTCAGAATCTACATAATAAAAACAATTATTTTGCCAAATGTAAAACACAAGAGACTGTACTGAGAAATAAAAGAAGCCTTGGATTACTCCATAACGTTTTCAGAAGCCGCGGACAAATCCCTAAGCTATTGCTGTTATGTTGTTCACAGATAATGAATGCACATTTTAAATCCAAAGTGACCTTTTAATTGAAATTTCTCATTGTTGTAACTAAGGACAGCGATGGAAAAGTAACTTTCTGAAACCGTAAAAAAAAAGAAAAAAAATCAAACAAGCGATTATTGGTGGAAATCCAAACACGATAAAATAAATAAATGCTTTCCTGCTGATAACGCAGAGGCAAAGTGACTTTTTTTACATGATGGAAAATGAAAGCCACGCTACAATGCTGCTCTCACAGTACAAGTATTTACACGGATTTCGCTCTAGCTTAATATGATGCCAAGAAAACAATTAGAAGCTCCATGGGCAACAGCAGAAACCTTCAGCGTATCTGTCACAAGATGTTGTATTGCAAATATTCCAAGCTCAGCTCATTGCAGATGATAGAAAATATAAGATTTAGCACCACTATGCCATAAATGTATGGCGTCCTGGGTGGATTTACATCTACCACCGCATCGACGCTTGTACTGTACTCGCCACACACCAAGAAAACATCAAGACGCTCGAATTAAGTCATCAGATTTAGGTGATGTTCATGCCTCTTGGGTCTCTGGACACTGAGCACCACCTATAATTGTGTGTGTGCGAATACAGGCTGAAAAACTGGTAGTCATTGTGTTAAAAGGGGGTACAGAGGCATGGGACTGATAATGGAGGCACTTCCCTAGTCAATGAAAACATGGGCAGCATGCATTTGCTCTGCTAGAGTGTTGTATTCTTGGAGTAGTGCGAGCCGCATGATAGAAGGGTGAAGCATAGCCTTCATGGTGGTCTGGGTAAGGTGGAGAAATAAATAAGTACAATCAAAAAAGGTTTCATACGAGTTTTTGCATTTTATGACTTGGACTGCAGCTGGTCAGCGCTGATCAGTCACCACTATTAAGTGACAGTATGGTGGTATTATTTGTTCACCATATGGCAATTTTTATGGGAGTAACTATATGGGTTTGTTAATCAGGTTGTAGTATACCACTGTTATTGGGTCAGTAAATGGTGATATGATATATTTTGAAGTATAATGCATATTTTATGGTATTAGTTATAGATCCAAGTTTCTATAATGGGGTTATATTAATCCGCATTTATCACATCGCAGTGCATATGGCACTACATACTATCCTGCCTGATATGCAGCAAAGGGCAAAGGACACTTATACAATCTAGTAAAAAAATGTTATCTGCCCTGTTGCATCCAATTACATTAAAAAATAGATTGTTGTATCATTTAAAAACCTATGGAGGTGGGGAAAAATGAAAGATAACTTTAGTTTTAATAAATAGTCACAGAACCTAGACCTACGAAAGTGAGATTTATAGAAATGTCTGCACATTTCACATTCGCAACTGTAAGTTTTATATTTTTACTTCCAGTAGAGAGTAATATCTTTGTGACTAGAAATAAAGTTCATGTTGGACCCTAGAGAATATGAAAACAGTCTCGGAATATATAGTAATTGAAAGTGAGTATTATGAGATAACACACGTGATTTGGAATGATTACATTTTTGCATATGTTATATTATAATGGATATTTGCAAAGACAGAACCAGCTGTTATCATTGCATAAACTCCCATAATTACAGAATGGGGCTCATTATGGAACTATACTGCACAAAGATCTGGCAGAAATTTACCACCACATATATATACATGAATCATTAAGTGACACATTTGGCGCTCACTGACTCAATCAGAATCCTATTTAATGCCTTAACCTCCAGGCCATTTTCCATTTTTGCTTTTCGTCTTTGGATCCCATTCTTCCCAGAACCATAACTTTTTATTTTTGGGTCAAAATTGCCATGAGAGGGCTTGTTTTTTGTGGGACAATTTGTTCTTTTGAATGACATAATACAACATATTGTGTACTGTAAAACGAAAAAAATTCCAAGTGAGGTGAAATTGCAAAAAAAGTGCAATTCCACACTCGTTTTTTGGTTGTTTTTTTTACTATGTTCACTAATTGCTCAAACTGACCTGCTAATATGATTCTCCAGGTCATTACAAGTTCATAGACATCAAACATGTCTACGTTCTTTTTTACTTAAGCAGTGAAAAAAAAAATGGCGTCATTTTCCGAGACCCATAGCTTCTCCATTTTTCCTGATTTGGAGCTGGGTGAGGGCTTTTTTTTGCGCACCAAGGTGACATTTATATTGATATTTTGGTGTACATAGGATCTTTTGATCGCCCGTTATTGCATTTTATTGCAATGTAGCGGCGACCAAATAAAACGGATTTCCGGCACACTTGTGTGGCACCCCAGGAGTCCGGTTGCCACAGTGACATTGCCTCCCTCACAGGGAGGAATTTCATGCCTGGAAGCAAGGAGGGGACCCCTTACCAGGTGTCAGTAGTAGAGAAGTCAAGCAGAACCTGGGGAGTGGAGCTGTGATTAAACTCGCCCCAGAGCTGAGCGCTAGGGACTGGATACTGGAGCCCGTGGTTGCGCGGGTACTGAAGTCCCGGCAGCTAAATCTGGAGGGCAGGGGACTGCAGGTCTCTTGGCCTGATCTAATACCTGGGGGCACAGCAGCATACCAGAGCCTGGAACCGACACAAAGGAGCGGCAATCGTGATAGGCTCGAGCTGCCTGCCATGGAGGCAATGGTTTGTTGTTTTTTTTTTAAAAAGAGAGAGACAGTTAGCAGCAGGAGGGTGAGCTGTTAGGCAGCAAGAAAAAAAATGGAGGACTGCGCAGAAGGAAGGGCTTCATACCTACCTGACCAAGTGTATCCAAAATTGCTTCCAGGCTGCCCGGCTCTCCATCACAATCTGTTAGCAGTGCCCCGGTCTGTACTATCAACCATCAATTAAAGGAAAAGAAAACTACAAAAAGAAAACTACAACCCTTGTGTCCTCCAGTGATCTCTTGCGCCCTGAGTCCTGCACCACAAGGTACACGAAGCCTGACATAAACAGAACTGGTAGCCAAGGGGCCCTGCTCCACCTTTGGGAAGCAGAACCATCCTAGCTGCGTCGTCATCATCCCCAGAGGTCTCCTTTAGCAGCGTTGGCCATCTGTTGGCGAACACCACAGGAGGCGTCACGTTAAATCCCATATACATATTCCCCATTTTTCGGCGCAGCCAGGGCCACGGAGTCTGGTCACGGCCCCGTGACTTCCCCAAAGAACTGTCCGATCCGGTTCCAAGTACCCCACGGCCCTGGTGGGCGTGTCATCTTGGCGACATGAACAGGATCAACCAGGTAGCCCGGAATTACCGGGTACTGTGTGCCATAGACTTTAATGAACTGTATAATAGCCACGATTACTGCGCCACATGGCATGCAGAAAGCAGGAGGCCCCGACTTGGAAACCCCTGGGAGCTCAATCCATCCCGCCTGCGGAGCAGCCGCTTACTACGGTAATGATAACAAAAGCCTGGCTGAAGTTCACTAGGAGGGAAGGAGATGCCCAATCTAGGAGAGGATTCAGCAACGGCCATCATAATGCCTTTATCCATGTCATATATCCCAGGGGTGGCCTGGCTACCTCAGTACGCAGGGGAGTTGCACACCCTGAGCGACTTTAAGGAGAGATTGCATAGTTTATTCGAAGTGTACCCCCTGTCAGAGAGCCAAAAAGTCAGCATCCTTATTGGCCAGATAACCGATGCAACCCAGAGGGAGGTGAAGTCCTGGCCGGACACCGACAAAAGAACTGTTAGGCAAATACTGGCCCGGCTGAAGGATACTGTTGACACCCGCACAGCAGCGGAGATTTAAATGAAATTCTACGGATGCAAACAAAGGGCGCAGGACAGTGTACGGGACTATGCCCTAACCTGCAAGAGGCGCTGCGGCCCCAAGACTTCCCCAAAGAACTGTCCAACCCGGTTCCGAGTACCCAACGGCCCTGGTGGGCGTGTCAGTTGCTGGAAGCGCGAGTTAAATGCAGCTGTCAGAGATTGACAGCGGCATTTAACAGGTTAACAGCCACGGGTGGATTGAGCTTCCACCCGCAGCTGTTAGCGGCACATGTCAGCTGATCAAAACAGCTGACGTGCCGGGAAAGATGTGGGCTCAGCGCCGGAGCCCACATCAAAGGGAGTGATTCCAACGTGGGCATACTATTATGCCCAACGTTGGAAAGGAGTTAAAGGGGTATTCCCATCTCCAAGATTGTATATTTATATGCAGTAGTAGTAGTAGTAGGTATTATTATTGCTATAATAATAGTAATAATAACAATATTAGCAAATACAGTTGTGCTCAAAAGTTTACATACCCCAGCAGAATTTTTCCCATCTTGGCCTTTTTTCAGAGAATATGAATGATAACACCAAACCTATTTCTCCACTCATGGATAGTGGTTGGGTGAAGCCATTTATTGTCAAACTATTGTGTTTTCTCTTTTTAAATCATAATGACAACCCAAAACATCCAAATGACCCTGATCAATAGTTCACATGACCTTATGATTTTAGCCTGTTAGCATGTACACAAATGGGTTTGAATGGCTACTAGAGGTAACATCCTCACCTGTGACCTGTTTGCTTGTAATGTGTGTGTGCATAAAAGCTGAGTGAGTTTCTGGGATCCAGACAGACTCTTGCATCTTTCATCCAGCCACTGATATTTCTGGATTGTGAGTCATGGGGAAAGCAAAAGAATTGTCAACGGATCTACGGGAAAAGGTAGTTGAACTGTATAAAACAGGAAAGGGATAGAAAAAGATATCCAAGGAATTGATAATGCCAGTCAACAGCATTCAAACTGTGATTAACAAATGGAAAATCAGATGCTCTGTAAAAACAAAACCACGGTCAGGTAGACCAACAAAAATTTTGTCCACAACTGCCAGGAAAATTGTTCGGGATGCAAAGAAAAACTCACAAATAACATCAGCTGAAATACTGGACTCTCTGAAAACTAGCGGTGTGGCTGCTTCAAGATGCACAATGTAACGCTGGTATTGTCTGTACTTTGTTTTCCAGCGTTACTTTGCATGTTTTTTGCATTAACCCTTTTGCTCCTTTCCCCCTAACCAGCTGGGATACTGTTGTCTGTTACCTATATGGATGCTGCTCAGTTCCCGGCTCTGCTGCGTACCCGTACTTGCGTGAGTGGCTCCGCTGCTTTGCATGACCGCCCGCATGTGCGGTTCCTGACTTGCTGTGAAAGCCGTCCGTAGCTTGAAAAGTCCTCTGCAGTGGTGCATGACTTACTGCGTGGTTGGCGGCAGCCATTGTTGGGTTCCCTCTGTGTTGTGCTGTCTGGCTCTGCATAGGGGGCGCGGCCCACACCTGTCCTGCTTTTATGTGGATTGGGTGTTTACTAGAGTTACTGCTCCAGCCTATCGCTGTGAAGCAGCTCATATATAAAGTTCCCCAGCCCTAGTGGGCGTTGCCAGAGCTTCGCATTGAATCCACACTGAATCCCTGAACCTAGCCGTATGTGGTTGTGTGTTCAGCTCCTGCTCTGAAGTTGATCAGCTCTGGAGAGCTGATTCCCTGTTCCTGCTGTGTCTTGTTCCCTGATCCTGGATCAAACCCGGTACCTGAATGTCTGAATTGTGTCTTGTGTTTCCGCCTATGCTGGGGGCTGATTACCCAGATCGCCGTTCCTGGAGGCTGTATATCCAGGCCTGTTCCTGCTGTGTCTAATTACCTGAACCCCTGATCTTAGATCGCATCCTGTACCTGACTTTCTGAACTGTGTCCTCTGTGTTATGTTCCTGAAATCCTGCTGTGTTCAGAACCCTGTGCCAGTGACTGTGAATCCTTGCTATATAACCTGAGTTCATCTTGGAAGGAGGAGTCCGGTGTGTGCTGAGTTTCTGTTACTCTGTGCTCAGCCTCTGTGCAATCCCCGGCCAGCTCCCGTTGAGCCTGGCGGGGCTTGCACCAGACCGCTGGGGTTCCTTTTCAGGTCGCTGCCAGATGTCCGGTTCCTATGCCTGATGACCATGGCCTGATGTCCGATGTCCGACGACCACTTCCAGATGTCCGGATCCTATCCTTCTTGCCTGATGTCCGGATCCTGCCGATCATTGCCAGATGTCCGGAGCCTGCTGATCGGTGCCAGATGTCCGGAGTCCGAGGCCTGTGTTCCAGTCCGTGTTCCTGTGATTCAATCCATGTTCCTGTCCGTGTTCCTGACTCCCTGAGACCCAGTCCGTGTTCCTGTCTGTGTTCCTGACTCTCTGAGATCCAATCCGTGTTCCTGTTGTTCCTGTGCAGTCTAACTCTGTTTCAGCCATCAGCTCCTGATTCCAGTTACCTGTCTGTTACCTGTCGGCTTGCCTGTCTGCCATCCGTCTGCAGTTCCTTCCAGAGGTTCGGACGTCATCTGCAGAGATCCCCGGCTCTTGCCTGATCACCTAGGAGCGATCATCTGCCATCCGACTGCAGCTCCATCCGGAAGTTCGGACATCATCTGCAGAGATCCCCGGCTCTTGCCTGCTCACCTGGGAGCGATCATCTGCCATCCGACTGCAGCCTACCTGGAGGCTCCACCATATCAGGTCGTATATACCTGCCTGTCTAGAGACTGCCTGGTCACTTACTGTGACAACCTGCCTGTCTAGAGACTGCCTGGTCACTTGCCGTGACAACCTGCCTGTCCCAGAGACTGCCCTGGTCACTTTCCGTGACAACCTGCCTGTCCCAGAGACTGCCTGGTCACTTGCCGTGACAACCTGCCTGCCTGGTCACTTGCCGTGACAACCTGCCTGCCTGGTCACTTGCCGTGACAACCTGCCTGCCTGGTCACTTGCCGTGACAACCTGCCTGCCTGGTCACTTGCCGTGACAACCTGCCTGCCTGGTCACTTGCCGTGACAACCTGCCTGCCTGGTCACTTGCCGTGACAACCTGCCTGCCTGGTCACTTGCCGTGACAACCTGCCTGCCTGGTCACTTGCCGTGACAACCTGCCTGCCTGGTCACTTGCCGTGACAACCTGCCTGCCCTGGTCACTTGCCGTGACAACCTGCCTGTCCCAGAGATTGCCCTGGTCACTAGCCGTGACAACCTGCCTGTCCCAGAGACTGCCTGGTCACTTGCTGTGACAACCTGCCTGCCCCAGAGACTGCCTTGGTCACTTGCCGTGACAACCTGCCTGTCCTGCCGGTTCCTCCTTGGTCTACCCTGTGATGACGTCTGTCCTGGGTCGGTGTCTGATGTTCTCCTGCTGAGCCTGTGCTACGCCTGAGGCCTGAGAGAGAGGCCATACTAGTATGCCCGTGCCAGATGATCCTGGACTTCATCAACCCGTGATGACCCCGCCATCGTCTGAAGTCTGTCTGAGGTCGGTTTCTGATGTTCTCCTGCTGAGCCTGTGCTACGCCTAAGGCCTGAGAGAGAGGCCGTCCAAGTATGCCCGTGCCAGATAACCCTGGACTGCATCTACCCGTGATGTCCTCCAGCACTCGTCTATGATCCTGAGTCGTGTACCCTTCTCTGATGTGCGGAATCGGGAGCCCGGTCTTATGTTCTGTTTTATGTACTGTGTTTCTTTAAGTAAACTTTATGTTTCTTCTTACCTGAAGTTGTGCGGTGTTGTCTAGTCCTGCAGGTCGCCACCTTGCCCACATGCTCAGCTGCCACGGATCCCGGTCGCTGCCCTTCCCTAGTCCGGGCAGGCCCGGGTCTCCCTCCGTGGTCCAGTGGGTCCACATTCTCTTACCATCTGGGACCCATGCCTCACGTCGTCGTGGACTGGCGGCGTGGGAGCATTGGCTAGCTAGGCAAGCTATGCCATGTCCCGACGCCCCACAGCCGTGGGAAGCGCTACACACAATAAGGAGGCACTTGAACAAAAATGGGCTGCATGGTCAAGTTGCCAGAAGAAAGCCATTACTGCGCAAATGCAACAAAGTATCTCACAATACACAAAACAGCACAGAGACAAGGCTCAAAACTTCTAGAACAAGGTAATTTGGAGTGATGAGACCAAATTTGAACTGTTTGGCCACAACCATAAATGTTACATTTGTAGAGAGGTCAACAAGGCCTATGATGAAAGGAACACCATTCCTACTGTAAAGCACGGAGGTGGATCGCTGATGTTTTGGGGATGTGTGAGCTACAAAGGCACAGGAAACTTAGTCAAAGTTGAAAGAAAGATGAATGCAGCACATTATCAGCAAATGCTGAAGGCAAATTTGCAATCATCAGCCCGGAAGCTGTGCATGGGACGTACTTGGACATTCCAACATGACAATGAGCCAAAACACAAAGCCAAGTCCAGCTGTCATTGGCTACAGCAGAACAATGTGAGGATTCTAGAGTGGTCATCTCAGTCTCCTGACCTCAATATCATTGAGCCACTCTGGGGAGATCTCAAGCATGCAGTTCATGCTGGACAGCCCAGGAATTTACATCAACTGGAGGCTTTTTGCCAAGAAGAGTGGGCAGCTTTACTATCTGAGAAAATAAAGAAATTCATCTACAACTATCACAAAAGACTTCAAGCTGTCTTTGATGTTAGAGGGGGCAATAAACGGTATTAAGAAATGCGGTGTGTGAACTTTTGATCAGGATCATTTGGATGTTTTGGGTTGTCATTATGATTTTAAAAGACAAAACACTGTAGTTTAACAATAAATGGAGTGGAGAAAAAGGTTTGGTGTTATCATTCATATTCTCCGAATAAAGGCCAAGAAAGCAAAAATTCTGCTGGGGTATGTAAACTTTTGAGCACAACTGTACCTCCAATTTGAAATGTAGTATAGTTCTTCTAATTCACTAGGCCGCCTTCCCCATGTGCAGGCATGGCAGTTACTTAGATATCCATGGTTACGACCACTCATATAGTGACAGTTAATTGTTAGTGGTCATAACCATGGATAGCTAAGCTACTGCCATGCCTGCACATGGTAAACTAAATAGGTTATTAAGAGAATACTATTTCTAATTTGAGGGATTTGCTAATATTGTTACTATTACACATTCTACATATTGGGATAGGATCTTGGAGATGGGAATACCCCTTTAATTCTGCGTGGCACTTGGTTTAGATGGAAATTTTACTTTAGTTCGATTTTAATATCATATGTTGCGTATCGGAGCTGGATTAGTAGACATTAGAAGAACATATTCCCAGTTTAAGTGTTAAAAAGAAACTCTCAAAGTATTTGCCCTTTCTTAATTATTCTCTTTCAGCAAATTCACACTTGAGATCAAAGACATCATTTATCAATCTGTTGAATAAAATATAGAGTACAGAACCAATTATTTCCTACCATCGTATGCATTGTAAAAGGGGACAGATTTTTGCAAATGTAGGCTATCCTGACTTATAAAATGTATTTGCCTGGAGCTCAGGCACTGAGTCTCTACGATTGGGCAAAACAGCTGTTTGGGCAAAGGGTGACATGTCTGGAGATCAATGACTGTAAAGGAGAATAACTATTTACTGTACTTAGAGACTAAAAGAACAAGTCAGAACTTTTATTTTTATCAGATTTGTACAGAATGCCACTGCAAATCCTTTTGTACAGCTTTCACCTCCTTGAAAGCTCTATTGGGGCTCTGTATGAAATGTAGTCATGATATGGGCATGTATCTAGTGTTCTTCATCCATACACATATTAGACATCATGTATGTGTGTATGTTTTTTTTAGAATGATAACTACATACATTTACCCATATGTACTGTATATTCAGGGTCGGACTGGCCCACCGGAGAACCGGAGGATTCTCCGGTGGGCCCTGGTATCTGGGGGGCCCTGGCACCTGCTGGCATACAGGGGCCAGTTGCCTAGGGCCCCCGCTGCTCCAGGGGCCCCAGCTGGTGGCGTGTCGCTAATAGCGGCACACCACGCAGCTGCCATGGGGCCACGTGCCAGCGGAGCAGCAGCGGGTGACAGGAGGCAGGAGCCCCTGTACCCGCTGCTAAAGAGAAATGAATATTCACTGCTTCCCACGCCCCCATGAGCGTGGGAAGCAGTGAATATCATTACTTACCTGTCACCCGCTCCAACCGCTGAGCGCCGCTGTGTCATCACGTCCTCTCTTGCTGCGATGTTCAGGCAGAGGGCGCGATGACGTCATTAGTGAGCGCCGCGCCCCCTGCCTGAGCATTCACTGCCGGAGGACCCGAAGACAGCGGCTCTCAGCAGTGGACCCGGTGACAGGTAAATATCGCAGGTGCTGGGGCCCTGAGCCAGTGGTGACACCGGCACCTGTCACCCATAGCGCGCCGGTGTCCCCGCCTGCTCAGGACACCAGCACCTGGCCCCCAGCGACGAGAGGTGAGTATGTCTTTTTTTTTTTTTTTTGCAGCATCTATGGGGGCATAATCTATGGGGGCATAATCTGTGGAGCATTTATGGGGGCATAATCTGTGGAGCATTTATGGGGGCATAATCTGTGGAGCATTTATGGGGGCATAATCTATGGGGGCATAATCTGTGGAGCATTTATGGGGGCATAATCTGTGGAGCATTTATGGGGGCATAATCTGTGGAGCATTTATGGGGGCATAATCTATGGGGCATAATCTGTGGAGCATTTATGGGGGCATAATCTGTGGAGCATTTATGGGGGCATAATCTATGGGGGCATAATCTGTGGAGCATTTATGGGGGCATAATTTATGGAGGCATAATCTGTGGAGCATTTATGGGGGCATAATCTATGGAGCTTCAATGGGGGCATAATCTATGGAGCATCTATGGGGGCATAATCTAAGGAGCATCTATGGGGGCATAATCTATGGGGGCATAATCTAAGGAGCATCTATGGGGGCATGATCTATGGGGACATAATCTATGGAGCTTCTATGGGGGCATAATCTAAGGAGCATCTATGGGGGCATAATCTATGGGGGCATAATCTAAGGAGCATCTATGGGGGCATAATCTATGGGGGCATAATCTAAGGAGCATTTATGGGGGCATAATCTATGGAGCATCTATAGGGGCATAATCTATGGGGGCACAATCTATGGAGCTTCTATGGGGGCATAATCTAAGGAGCATCTATGGGGGCACAATCTATGGGGGCATAATCTAAGGAGCATCTATGGGGGCATAATCTATCGGGGCATAATCTAAGGAGCATTTATGGGGGCATAATCTATGGAGCATCTATAGGGGCATAATCTATGGGGGCACAATCTATGGAGCTTCTATGGGGGCATAATCTAAGGAGCATCTATGGGGTCACAATCTATGGAGCTTCTATGGGGGCATAATCTAAGGAGCATCTATGGGGTCACAATCTATGGAGCTTCTATGGGGGCATAATCTAAGGAGCATCTATGGGGGAATAATCTATGGAGCATCTATGGGGGCATAATCTATGGAGCATCTATGGGGGCATAATACATGGGCAGCAGATGGGGCACAATCTATGGAGCATCTTGTGGGGCATAATACATGGGGCAGCATATGGGGCATAATCTCATTTTCCACCCTAGGCTTATACTCGAGTTGATAAGTTTTCCCAGTTTTTTGTGGCAAAATTAGGGGGGTCGGCTTATACTCGAGTATATATGGTATCTATCTATTATCTATCTATATATATATAGCATTATACCCTATGAGGGGTGTCAGCATTATACCCTATGAGGGGGGGCAGCATTATCCTCTATGAGGGGGGCAGCATTATCCCCTATGAGGGGGCTGCTTTATAATCTATGAGGGAGGCTACCCCAACTCCTGCTACATAATTAAGACATGTACTACCTTATATTATACCCTGATATTAGTGTGTTTTACTGCACAATTTGTGGTCTTGTATTTATTTCTATGTAGCTACATAGTGGGCCCCAAGAATGATTTTCTCTGGTGGGCCCTGTGGTGTTGTTGTGCAGATGAAGGGAACTCCAGAAGGCCACACAGAGATGCTGGATGGTAGGTTTAAACAGCCATACTTTATTTTCGTTCCTCTCTCCTGCTCCCCTTACCCAGGACTTTCTGCTCCTGCCTTGTCTCCTCCTCCCCATTGCATCATTGTTACTAGTGTAACATTTCCAGGGGGTTTAGCTCTAGGATCGCTGTCTGGGTAGACAGAATGGCATGAAAACAGTTCATTCAGACAGCAGTTCTGGTGCAAAACTGGCCGCAACCAGCTTTTTTAAAGTCCACAGCAAACAGATTAAAACAAAGCATAAACAGAAAACCTGGGCTTGTCTAGCCTCTAATTACACTTAGATAGATGGCCCTCTCTATCCGGGACCCAGACTCTACCAGTCTGTGCCCAAAACAACACATATCACATATGTTACCAGTATGGAGCTTCACAGATACTCCTCCTTGTGTCTGAAGGCACCTTCCATGTCCAGACTTGAGAGAGATCCACTCCTATTCAGCCGCTCTTCACACGGATTTGCACTGAGACTACTCCTATGTCCGGGGTCCTTCCTGCACCCAAACTGAGATAGCTCAAACACTCTTGGAGACTGCTTCCTTGTGCCAGGACACCTCTCTGTGTCCAGGCTAAAGACAGCTCTAACACTCTTGGAGACTGTTTCTTGTGCCGAGACACCTTCCTGTGTCCAGGCTAAACTAGCTCTCAGATTGTGTTTGCAGACACCTACTTCTGGTCTCCTAATTAAGACCTGAGTAGTTTCAGGCTTGTGCTGCAAGTGTGTGCTGAATGTGAGGTGTAGTGACCTTTCTCTACCACTAGGTTTACAAAGCCACACATTTCCCTTATACCTAGGTGAAATGTACACCCCATTCATCACATATTCACTCACTGTCTCACATATCCCCTCCCTCTTCTCCAGACCAGAGGGCTGGTCATCCAGACTGGAGGGCTGGTCAACAATCCAACAGAGACAGTGAACTCTGGACCAGTCATGGCCCTCATCAGCTTCATCCTCACCACTGTCATAGCCAACATCAGTTTTCTCTTCATCTGAAGCATCCGCACTACCCTGTACCCTCCCAGGCCTATACTCTCTGCGGGCCTCGGGTATCCTGCACGGTTTCATCTTGACCTTAGGGCCGGGCTCATTTTCGATACAGTGCCTGGCCAGAGAAGTACGACCCGACACATCAGAACACTTCTGCTGACTCTTCCTCAGAAACTCACGTACCTCCTGTCCCTGGTGCACTGACCATGTGTCACCAACTATCACAGAAGGTATAGGGGGTTTTTCACTTTTCTCCAGTTCCCCACTTTCAGGCTCTTCTGGCAGGACATGCCCAGAAGCCCCACCGTCAGTCCTAGACTCTACCTCTTCAGCCACATCACTTTGGTCTCCAATATCTCCATTTATTCCAGCCCTCAAGTTCTCCTTGATAGCGGCATCTGTATACTCAGAACCCGCCGGATTCTCTCTTCCACCACGTTCTGCATCCCATCTGGGCTCCCGTGTGTCTGCAGCGGCAACGGAGTGACACATCGCTTTTACCATTTGTTGGGACGTGGCTCCGATGTAGCCTCCCTGAAAGTGCGCTTGAGCTCACCAATGCCAGCTACTGATCCGGACCGTAACCCGTCCACGCCGCTGTCTTCGGCAGAAACAGATTCCTGGACAGAGTCAGTCCCCATATCTTCAGTCTTGCTCCTCACAGCTTCACTTGAAACCTCAGCTTCTGATGAGGCATCTGGCTTGGTGACCACCACTTCCATGGCTTTTTCCACCTCTGCAGCATCACCTTCAGAGTCCTTGGCATGATGCAGATCCACACCACACACTGACAACTTCTCATCTTCAACAGCATCCACTTGTGCTGTGTTCAGTTTCAGAGTCCTGCCTTTAAAGCTCAGCTCTCCTCCTTTCACCTTAGTCTTCGCCAGGGAACCGGCCAACTGTAAAACATCTTCAGATGCCATCTTCTGTCTGGCTGTAAGGTCAGCATCAGCTTTCTTCTCAGGACTCTCAACCTCCTCTGCTACCATGCCTTCCTCATTTGCACTGGTTGCTTTATGGTCATCAGATAATTCACTATCACTATCTGACCCCTTTTTCTCAGCCACATCTGGCTCACTGTCAGGGCTATACACTTCATTTTCATTCACATCCTGCTCACTGTCAGGGTTATACAATTCATTTTCATTCACATCTTGATCTGGAACCTTAGTTAACATGTCATCCACAACATTAACTTCACCATCTGGTCCCTCAAGTATGTGACTATGTGACAACCCCAGCACTATACTTCTATATAGCTCAGGTACCAGGAGCTGACTCACGACCTCTCCCTGGACTTCAGTGTCCCTATACAATAGGCTATTGTTCATGGCAGCATGAGGAAACCTCTCCTCAGAGCCAGGCTCCTGGGAAACCTCATTTAGAACAATCATATTTTCCTGTGCCGTTTTAAGAGAGGGGTCTCGCCACTGCTCACTCTCAAAATTGTCACAGGACACAGGTAAGTCAGGGACACTCGGTTCTCGAGAACCACCATCCTCGTCTCCCAACATCACCTGCAAAGGAATTTCATCACTATCACAGTCATCATTATTATCAATATCATTATCATGACTATGATCAGTATCATCATCACTATCATGATCATCATCACTATCATTATCAGCATCAGCATCATCATCATGGTCATCATCATTATCATGATCATCATCATCATCATTATCATTATCATCATCATCATCATCATTATCATGGTCATCATCATTATCACATAAGTTTAACGGCCCACTAGCATTGTGTTCCGCCCCTCGGGACTGCGCACCCTCAATAGGAGCTTCATCACACTGTCCATCAGAAACATTTTTCCCCCAGAGATCCTTAGACCGGGGAAAGTCATTACCCAATATAACGGGTTGCACCAGGGTCTTCACTACCCCCACTTCACATGAAACCTCCCCGAGTTTGGGGACCAAGTCCACGGCAGTCTCTGGGTAGACTTTGGTGTCTCCATGGATGCACACCATACTCAGGTGCTTATCAGGGATGAAGTCCCTATCAATCAGGCTGTCACATACGGAAGTCACTGGACTCTCTGAGTCCAAGAGGGCCTGTGCTGGGCAGTCATTTACAACCACCGGGGACCCCTGTGGTCCAGTCTCTTCGGCAGAGGTGGACACACACACAGGTTCTGCGCAGAGAGAGAGGGATCTGCCAACATCACAACACATAGGCTCCCCCTCTATTGGACAGTTGGCTGCAATTTCACGCCAGCTCCAACACTGTCCATCACACTCTCCCACCCACATGTCCCCTCGGGCCTGAACCCGCTTATCAGCATACCCCATGTCCCCAACAGCTGGAACGCTCTTACCGCGAGAGTTCAGCGTCCGGGAACTCTGAAGTGACGACCTCTCAGACGGCTGTACCTCAGGAGGACGTGCTCGGGTGTAGCGGTTCACCATCACCTTTCCAACTCCATAATCAGGCTCGCTGACTGCAGACTCCCAACTGTATCTCCAGTCACGAACTCCCCTGGCACGGGCTGTCACCGTAACACTCAGCCGGGTACGAATCTCCTCTTTCAGCTTGCCATAGTCTTGGCTGTCCTGCTTGCTCAGGTCAGCATATGCCCTTTGGGGCTCTCCAATCAGATAGGGTGCGACCATCATGGCCCATTCAGATAGGGGCAGATTCTCCTTCTCTGCCAATCTCTCAAACCTAGTGAGATATACCTCCACATCATCACGAGGTGTCATCTTTTTCAGGGACCGTCTTACCGCCTTCTTTACAGCGGACAACGCAGGTACCTTCACAACATTACTCTGGGACGAGGTGTTGAGAGCTGCAATCTGCTCAAAAAACAACCGGTCATTCTCCTGCTGCTGCTGCAGGAATTGCTGCTGGGCCTGCTGCATGCGCTGCTGGTGCTGCAGGCGCTGCTGCTCCATGCTCTACTGCAGGCTCCGCTGGGCCTGGGCCAGGTACTCAATGAGCTCCTCCATACTGCGGACTTATCTGTCTCAACCACGGCAGTTTTATGTTGCACATTAACTTGTGCCATTTGTTCAAACAGCGCCTCCATGCTGTCATCCATGCTGTCAGACTTCTCTGTCTTAACAACGGCAGTCTTCACTCAAGACATACACACTCTACAGTCTTTTCCATAGAAAAATTCAGCTCTGCTGTGCAGACACTTTTTTTTTTTTCTTTGCAAAGTCTATTAGGGCTCCTGTCTCTTTAAGACTGCTCCACAGACTTTTCTTTTGCTGCTGCACATTCCACAGTCATTTTCACAACAAGTTCAGCTTTGCTGTGCATACATTTTCTCTCTGCAGACCCTATCAGGGCCACTGCCCTCCCCAAGACTGCTCCAAACAGACGTTTCTGCTGACACACTTTTTTTTTTTTCTGCTGCTATTTCAATAGACTTCACCTTTAATGCTGTCTCTAAGCCTCTGTGCTGCATGCACACTCCAGCACTAACTGTATCAGGCACTGCGCTGCCCCAACATTCTCCGCCAATTGTGACATTTCCAGGGGGTTTAGCTCTAGGATCGCTGTCTGGGTAGACAGAATGGCATGAAAACAGTTCATTCAGACAGCAGTTCTGGTGCAAAACTGGCCGCAACCAGCTTTATTAAAGTCCACAGCAAACAGATTAAAACAAAGCATAAACAGAAAACCTGGGCTTGTCTAGCCTCTAATTACACTTAGATAGATGGCCCTCTCTATCCGGGACCCAGACTCTACCAGTCTGTGCCCAAAACAACACATATCACATATGTTACCAGTATGGAGCTTCACAGATACTCCTCCTTGTGTCTGAAGGCACCTTCCATGTCCAGACTTGAGAGAGATCCACTCCTATTCAGCCGCTCTTCACACGGATTCGCACTGAGACTACTCCTATGTCCGGGGTCCTTCCTGCACCCAAACTGAGATAGCTCAAACACTCTTGGAGACTGCTTCCTTGTGCCAGGACACCTCTCTGTGTCCAGGCTAAAGACAGCTCTAACACTCTTGGAGACTGTTTCTTGTGCCGAGACACCTTCCTGTGTCCAGGCTAAACTAGCTCTCAGATTGTGTTTGCAGACACCTACTTCTGGTCTCCTAATTAAGACCTGAGTAGTTTCAGGCTTGTGCTGCAAGTGTGTGCTGAATGTGAGGTGTAGTGACCTTTCTCTACCACTAGGTTTACAAAGCCACACATTTCCCTTATACCTAGGTGAAATGTACACCCCATTCATCACATATTCACTCACTGTCTCACACTAGGCAGAAACTGAAACAAGAATAACAGCAAGCCAATCACAGATATAGTAACAACATCACATCTCTCCTCTTCTCACCAAACAAAACAACATTATAACTGGATAACGGTCCAAAAGTTCACATTAGTACGAAGGATTTTTTTTTTTCTTTTTACTGCAGAACATAGTCCAAGAGGTGGGCTGGCAGTCTGCGATTTGCCCTCGCTGGATAGCGGTGAGACATCATAGTCCCAGATGAACTTTCTGAGTCCCCTGAGGTATCCTCCCTTGGAACTGCTGAGCTCTGGGGATCCGGCAGGACGTCATCGCTATCTGCCTCGTCTGTTTCTGGGACATAGTCGCAAAGTTTTTTAAAATGGGACACGTTCCTTGTGACCTGGCGACCGTGATCTTGAGCAGTAACCATGGTGCCTTTGACTTGTGTGACCTGAAAGGGTTCAGGATAGTATTGTGATGCAAACTTGTCTCTAGGTCTTAGCCTTTTTACCAGGACCCAATCTCCCACCAATACTTCCGGTGGCTTGCAACGATGACTGCTCTTATCTGCATACCTCTTCATCTTCTGTTTGGATATGGCATCCTTAGTAGCAATTGGGGTTTGAACAGGGCTCTGCGGAACGCTCGGGAGTTTGACACTCATAGGCCTGTTGAACAGCGCAGTGGCAGGTGGTATCCCAGTAGTAGAATGGGGTGTAGCTCTGTACTGTCTAAGAAATCTGTGTAACTCTTGCTGTAAGTCCTTGTGCTCCATGGTAGCGATCCTCAAAGTTTTGTTGATTGATTGCATGAACCGTTCCACTTCACCATTGGCCTGAGGCCAGTAAGGAGTTATTTTCCTGTGAGTGAAACCAAGATAGGTTGCGAATGATCGAAAGTCTGTGCTATTAAAAGGTGGTCCATTGTCGGACTTCACTGTTTCCGGTATGCCATATGCCGAGAAGATCTTGTCTAATTTTGGTATAACAGCCCTGGCAGAGGTTGTCGAAACATGTTCAATGACTGGGAACCTCGAATAGTCATCCATGACAACCAGCAGATAGGAGTGATCCGGTAAAACACAGAAATCAACACTAACAGCAGACCACGGGCCCTCTGGCAGGGGTGTCATTTGTAAGGGTGCGCGTCTATGGTCAATTGTAGTTGCTTGGCAAGGTATGCAATTTTCAATGAGTGCCTCTACTTTTTTGTCTAGTCCTGGAAACCAGACTTTCTCTCTCAGTAATTGCTTTGTTTTCACCACCCCTTGATGAGCCTCGTGGGCCAGATCCAGTACTCTGCTTTGAAGTTTCTGGGGTATCACCAACCGATTGTTACGCAACAGTAGATTTGGATCAGACACGGAGAGATCATGTCGTGCATTAAAGAAGGCTGTCAAGTAGGTTGTTTGATCCGGTGTTTGGAGGCGGGCTTCAGCAAGAAAATTGCTCCAATTTTTAGATCGAATAGTCTCTATAACTAACTGAAGTTGGTGATCGGAATCCACCGTTTGTTGTATTTCCTCCATAGTCATAGCTTTTGGCACAGAATGTGCAACAATAAAATTGATATGTTCCTCTGCAAGGATAGTTGCTGGGATGTCGTCCTTGGTAGTTTGTGGTGTTGGGTGTCTCGAAAAGTAGTCAGCCGGATTACCAGCTCCTGCCTCGTATCTCAACCGAAACTGGTAGTTCTGTAGGCGGAGCAACCAGCGTTCAAGTCGTGGGGAGGCTTTGGAGAATGTTTGTTGAAAGCGAATGAGCGGTTTGGTCGCTTATCACTGTGAATTTATGTCCCATAAGGTACAGATGAAAATGAAGGCATCCCACACAACCGCAAGAGCTTCCCTTTCAGTTTGTGAATAGAGTTGTTCTGTCTCTGTTAAGGCTTTGCTTGCATAGGAAATGGTAGAAACGTTGCCTTCTTGGACACTTGTGTGAGAATTGCACCCAGGCCCACCGGACTAGCGTCCACGATCAGCTCTGTGGACTTTAGAGGGTCAAAATAGGCCATGACGGTGTCGCCAGTCAGACCGGACTTCATGGAATCGAATGCTGCTTGGTGTTCAGTAGTCCATGTCCAAGGAGTGTCTTTTTTCGTGAGTAGTCGCAGGGGTTCGGAGATCGTGGCCAGATCAGGCATAAATCGCCCACAGTACGTGACTAGTCCTAGAAAACTGCGAACCTCTGTCAAATTTTGAGGTTGGCTAGCTGACTTTATGGCAGCAACTTTCTGAGGATCTGCTGAAACTCCTTGCTCCGAAAAGATATATCCAAAGAAGCTTAATGACTTTTGGTTAAACTCACATTTTGACGGATTGACAGTTAGATTGCAGGCTTGCAGTCTCTGAAATACTTGCTCTAAGTGACTGTCATGCTCCTCTTGGGTTGTACCATATATAAGAATGTCATCACTGACGTTTAGAACTCCTGCTATTCCAGATAGAACCTGACTGATTCCAGTCCGACGCTGTGTATATTGATAATTATTTGGACCAATGGCAAAGCAATTCAATTCGGGACACATAACGGAAAATTCCCCTTTCCTAAAACTTTAATAATCTTGGAATTGTAAATTGCCACTTACTAACTGAGCAGAACTGACATTTCTACTGACTGATACTATACTACTGAAGAGATGTTCTACTGAATTGTTCAATACTCCAAAATGTCTTATTGCCCCATACACATTTGTATAAAAATCTGGACGGCTGTCAGCCAAACGATCTTAGGGCCTGTGCACACTTTGCGGATTTCGCTGCGGTTCCGCAGCGGTTTTTGCGCTGCGGAACCGCTGCAGAACCGCACGCGGATTGGGAATTTTCCGCGCGGATTGGGTGCGGTTTAAAAACCGCAGCATGTCAATTCTTTGTGCGGATTCCGCTGCGGTTTTACACCTATTCCATTATAGGTGTAAAACCGCAGGGCAATTCCGCACTAAAAACCACGCCAAAACCGCAGTAAATCTGCGGTAAAACCGCAGTGCGGTTTACCTGCGGTTTTAGCAAAATCCGCGCGGAAAAAAACGCAAGTGAATCCGCAAAGTGTGCATGGGGCCTAAGCCAACATCTCCCATACATACATAAATTAAAGAATAATGAAAAACAATTACAATAATGACATTTTTAATGCACTATTTTTTTTGTTTAAATAAATGTTACAAATCAGCAATTAACTGTCATATTTGCTGTCCCTGTAATCATAAAACACATCCAATACAGTGAACAGATTATTTACCGTGATCAGTAAATTACGTGATATTTTTTTATTCTCTATAAAACTCATAAAAATTTAAGAAAAATGTAATGCTAAGGTCATTGTGGGTATTTTTTTGGTCTTTTTCTCCGTTATTTGATGCAGATTTGAAGCAAAACTTTTAATGCTTTTTGTATCGTACACATAAGCTTTTATTTGCATGTATTTGCTGTCCTGGGCATCTGTCGATCCCTCTTCACTTCACTTTCAAGTTGGGAGGCATGCATTAATCCAATGTGTATGAGGACTTAAGAGCTCATACTCATTTGCATTTAAGTCGGACAAGTGCAATCTAATAAAAAATTGTATTGCACGCTGACTAATGTTAGTCAATGAGTATGTGTTCTTCTGCTATTTTTATCTCAGCTCAGATCAGACTGAGAAAAAATTTTGTGGCCACGTATATCGAACAATAATCACCAATGCAAGTCAATGTGAGCAAGAAAAAAATCGCACGGCACACAGACCATGCATGTGCCGTCTCATTTTTACGCATTCATGTCAAAGGAATTCCCATTTAATCAACCAAGTACTGCAAATTCCCAGCATGGACCATCAGAAAAGAATAGAAAGAATAGATATATATCGATAGATAGAAAGATGTCAGTTAGATATATAATTAGTGCAGTGTGTGTGTAGTTTAGTGTACATGTATTTAGCTAATAAATGTAAAATTAAATTAAAAATTGGTGTGGGGTATCCCTTATTTTTACTAACCAGCTGAGGTAAAGCAGACAGCCGGGAGCTGGTATTATTATTCTGGGAAGCGGACACTATCCATGGATCTTCCCAGCTTATTAATAACAACTCCCAGCTGTCTGCGCAGCCTTTACTGCTTACATAAAAAAGGGGGACTCAAAAAAAAAATTGATATGAGGTTACCCTTATTTTTAATAACCAGCAAAGGTTAAACTGACAGCTGTTGGCTGATTTTAATAGGCTGGGAAGGGGCCATGGATATTGGCCTCTCCCAGACTAAAAACACCAGCTCTCAGCCATCTCAAAAATGCCTCATCCTTTAGATACGCCAATCCTGGCACTTAGTCTCGGCTCTTACCACTTTCCCTGGTGCATTGGCAAGTGTGGTAATAGTTTTGAGGATGATGTCAGCTGTTTTATGTCCGCTAACATCAAGCCCAGGGGTTAGTAATGGAGAGGTGTTTATCAGACACCCCCATTTCGAACCCTGTAGTCAAAATGAGTAAAGATACACACATAGAACAGCCCTTTAATTGAAAAAAAAACACTCCCTGACCCTCTTTTACTCGTTTATTAATATAAAAATAAAAAATCAAAGTAATCTTCCTATGTCTGTCACTAATCCATAGTAATGAGGACCCACGATGATCCCCAACTCTGCTACATCCGGTTGTTGTGATGAGCTTACACATGAGACATGAGACATATGCTGGTACTCTCACTGTGTTCCGGCTGGTGTGCCGAGAGGTCACATGTCTTATGTCTAAGCTCAGCACACCATCCTGATGTAGCAAAGTTGGGTATCGTCGTGGGACTTTAACATTATGTATTAACGGCGGACAGGTGAGGATTACTTTGATTTTTTATGTTAATAAATGGGTAAAATATGGTCGAGGAGTGTTTTTTTTTATTAAAAGACTTTTCTATGTGTGTTTTTATTCATTTTGACTACGGCATTAGTAATGCGAGTGTCTGATAGACAGATACTTCTCCATTACTAACCCTTGGACTTGATGTCAGTGGACATGAAACAGCTGATATCAACCCTAAAACCATTACCACACTTTCCAACGCACCAGGGAAAGTGGGATGATCTGACGCTAAGCGCCAGAATTGGCACATCTAATGGATTCGCCATTTCTGCTGCAGCTGATAGCTGGTGTTTTTAGTTGGGGAGAGGGCCAATATCCAGTGCCTCTTCCCAGACTATTAGTATCAGCTAGCAGCTGTCTGTTTAGCCTTATGCTCGATATTAATAATAGGGGTGACCTCACGTCAAATTTTTTTGGGGTCCCTCCTTTTTTTATAACCAGCAAAGGCTACAGAGACAGCTGATAGCTGCTATTAATAAGCAGGGGAGATCCATGGCTAATAGCCCATTCCCAGAATAATAACACCAGCCCCCAGCTGTCAGCTTTCCTTCCTTCAGCTAGTTAGTAAAAATAAGGGAGATTCCACACCATTATTTTAAAAAATATATTATTTACGTAATAGGTTTTAAAAGCCAAAACACCCTTTAGTGCCACATGAAACGCAATAAAGGGATCTAGTTTATTATATGTAGGGGGCTTGTGACGTAAAAGATCTACAGGATATCTATCTATTCTATCTATCTATCCTATCTATAAATCTATAGATAAGATTTCTTTATTACTTAGAAAAGTAGCTTTAACCCCTTCACCCCCAAGGGTGGTTTGCACGTTAATGACCGGGACAATTTTTACAATTCTGACCACTGTCTCTTTATGAGGTTATAACTCCGGAACGCTTCAACGGATCTTCGCGATTCTGAGATTGTTTTCTCGTGACATATTGTACTTCATGTTAGTGGTAAAATTTCTTCCATATAACTTGCGTTTATTTTTGAAAAATACGCAAATATGGCGAAAATTTAGCAATTTTCAAACTTTGAATTTTTATTCCCTTAAAACAGAGAAATATGTAACACAAAATAGTTAAGAAATAACATTTCCCACATGTCTACTTTACATCAGCACAATTTTGGAATCAAAATTTTTTTTTGTTAAGAAGTTATAAGGGTTAAAAGTTGACCAGCGATTTCTCATTTTTACAACAAAATTTACAAAGCCATTTTTTTTAGGGACCACCTCACATTTGAAGTCACTTTGAGGGGTCTACATGACAGAAAATACCCAAAAGTGACACCATTCTAAAAACTGCACCCCTCAAGGTACTCAAAACCATATTCAAGAAGTTTATTAACCCTTCAGGTGCTTCACAGGAACTAAAGCAACGTGGAAGGAAAAATGAATATTTAACTTTTTAGCCACAAAAATGATCTTTTACAAACTTTTTTTTTATTTTCACAAGGGTAAAAGGAGAAAATGGACAGATAAGGTTGTTATGCAATTTCTCCTGAGTACGCCAATACCCCATATGTGGGGGAAAACCACTGTTTGGGCACACGGCAGAGCTCGTAAGGGAAGGAGCGCCGTTTGACTTTTTCAAACTAAAATTGGCTGGAGTTGAGATTGGACGCCATGTCGCGCTTGGAGAACCTCTGATGCGCCTAAACAGTGGAAACCCCCCACAAGTGACACCATTTTGGAAACTAGACCCCCTAAGGTACTTATCTAGATCTGTTGTGAGCACTTTGAACCCCCAAGTGTTTCACAAAAGTTTATAATGCCTGGGTGTGAAAAAAAAAAAAAAATTCCACAAAAATGATTTTTTAGTCCTAAATTTTTGAATTTTCCCAAGGAAATTGGACCCCAAAAGTTGTTGTCCAATTTGTCCTGAGTACGCTGATACCCCATATGTGGGGGTGGAAAACTGTTTGGGCGCACGGCAGGGCTTGTAAAGGAAGTAGTAACGTTTTGGAATGCAGACGTTGATGGGGGTCATGTTCCGTTTGCAGTGCCCAGATGAGCCTAAACAGTGGAAATCCCCCACAAGTGACCCCATTTTGGAAACTAGACCCCTAAGGAACTTATCTAGATCTTTGGTGAGCACTTTGAACCCCCAAGTGCTTCACACAAGTTTATAATGCCCGGGCATGAAAATAAAAAATCCTATTTTTTCCCACAAAAATTATCTTTTAGTCACTAATTTTTTATTTTCCCAAGGGTATCAGGAGAAATTGGACCACATAAGTTGTTGTCCAATTTGTCCTGAGTACGCTGATGCCCCATATGTGGGGGGGAACCACTGTTTGGGCGCACGGCAGAGCTCGGAAGGGAAGGAGCACCATTTGACTTTTTCCAACCAAAATTGGCTGGAATTGAGATTGGATGCCATGTTGCATTTGGAGAGCCCCTGATGTGCCTAAACAGTGGAAACCCCCCACAAATGACCCCATTTGGGAAACTAGACCCCCTAAGGAACTTATCTAGATCTTTGGTGAGCAATTTGAACCCTCAAGTGCTTCACACAAGTTTATAACGTAGAGCCGTAAAATTTAAAAATCATATTTTTTCCACAAAAATGATCTTTTCACCCGAATTTTTATTTTTCCAAGGGTAACAAGACTCCAAAAGTTATTGTGCAATTTGTCCTGAGTACACTGATACCCCATATGTGGGGGTATACCACTGTTTGGGTGCATGGCAGAGTTTGGAAGGGAAGGAGCGCCGTCTCACTTTTTCAACGCAGAATTGGCTGGACGCCATGTCGTGTTTGGAGAGCTCCTGATCTGCCTAAACAGTGGAAACCCCCCACAAATGACACCATTTTGGAAACTAGACCCCTCAAGGAACTTATCTAGATGTGTGGTGAGAACTTTGAACCCCCAGGTGTTTCACTAAAGTTTATAACGTACAGCCTTAAAATAAAAAATCCTTTTTTTTTTTTACAAAAATGATTTTTTCGCCCCCAATATTTTATTTTCACAAGGGTAACAGAAGATATTGGAACCCAAAAGTTGTTGTCCAATTTGTCCTGAGTACACTGATACCCAATATGTAGGAGAAAACTACTGTATGGGTGCACGTCAGGGCTCGGAAGGGAAGTAGTGACGTTTTGGATTGCAGACTTTGATGGAATGGTCTGGGGGCGTCATGTCGCATTTGGAGAGCCCCTGATACGCCTAAACAGTGGAAACCCCCCACAAGTGACCCCATTTTGGAAAATAGACCCCACAAGGAACTTATCTAGATGTGTGGTGAGCACTTTGAACCCCGAAGTGCTTCACAGAAGTTTATAACGCACAGCCGTAAAAATAAAAAATCCTTTTTTTTTTTACAAAAATGATTTTTTCGCCCCCAATATTTTATTTTCACAAGGGTAACAGGAGAAATTGGACCCCAAAAGTTGTTGTCCAATTTGTCCTGAGTACGCTGATACCCAATATGTGGGAGAAAACTACTGTATGGGCGCTAGTCAGGGCTCGGAAAGGGAAGTAGTGACGTTTTGGATTGCAGACTTTGATGGAATGGTCTGGGGGCGTCATGTCGCATTTGGAGAGCCCTGATGCGCCTAAACAGTGGAAACCCCCCACAAGTGACCCCATTTTGGAAAATAGACCCCACAAGGAACTTACCTAGATGTGTGGTGAGCACTTTGAACCCGAAGTGCTTCACAGAAGTTTATAACGCACAGCCGTAAAAATAAAAAATCCTTTTTTTTTTTTACAAAAATGATTTTTTCGCCCCCAATATTTTATTTTCACAAGGGTAACAGGAGAAATTGGACCCCAAAAGTTGTTGTCCAATTTGTCCTGAGTACGCTGATACCCAATATGTGGGAGAAAACTACTGTATGGGCGCATGTCAGGGCTCGGAAAGGGAAGTAGTGACGTTTTGGATTGCAGACTTTGATGGAATGGTCTGGGGGCGTCATGTCGCATTTGGAGAGCCCCTGATGCGCCTAAACAGTGGAAACCCCCAACAAGTGACCCCATTTTGGAAAATAGACCCCACAAGGAACTTATTTAGATGTGTGGTGAGCGCTATGAAGCCCAAGTGCTTCACAGAAGTTTATAATGTACAGCCGTAAAAACAAAAAAATCTTATTTTTTTTTACAAAAATAATATTTTCGCCCCCAGTTTTTTATTTTCCCAAGGGTAACAGAAGAAATAGGACAAATTTCACAATAACTCTTGGGGTCCAGAGTACGCTGATACCCCATATGTGGGGATAAACTACTGTTTGGACGCATGGCAGAGCTCAGAAGTGAAGGAACACCGTTTGACTTTTTCAACGCAGAATTGGCTGGAATGGAGATCAGACGCCATGTCACATTTGGAGAGCCCCTGATGTGCCTAAACAGCGGAAACCCCCCAATTCTAACTCCAACCCTAACCCCAACACACCCCTAACCCTAGTCCCAACCCTAATCCCAACCCTAACCCTAATCCTAACTCTAACCCTAATCCTAACTTTAGCGCCAACCCTAACCCTAACTTTAGCCGAAACCCTAACCCTAACTCTAATGGGAAAATGGAAATAAATACATTTTTTTTATTTTATTATTTTTCCCTAACTAAGGGGGTGATAAAGGGGGGTTTGATTTATTATTTATAGCGGTTTTTATGATTGGCAGCTGCCACGCTAAAAGACGCTTTTTATTGCAAAAAGTAGTTTTTTGCATCGCCACATTTTGAGAGCTATAATTTTTGCATATTTTGGCCCACAATGTCATGTGAGGTCTTAATTTTTGCGGGACGAGGTGACGCTTTTATTGGTACCATTTTTGAGCATGTGACATTTTTTGATCGCTTTTTATTTCGATTTTTGGGAGGTTAGAATGAACAAAAATCAGCAATTCATGAATTTCTTTTGGGTGAGGCGTTTTTATTGTTCCGCGTGTGGTAAAATCGATAAAGCAGTTTTATTCTTCGGGTCAGTACGATTATGGCGATACCTCATTTATATCATTTTTTTATGTTTTGGTGCTTTTATAGAATAAAAACAATTTTATATAAAAAATAATTATTTTTGCATCGCTTTATTCTGCGAGCTATAACTTTTTTATTTTTTTGCTGATGATGCTGTGTGACGGCTCGTTTTTTGCGGGACAAGATGACGTTTTCAGCGGTACCATGTTTATTTATATCCGTCTTTTTGATCGCGTGTTATTCCACTTTTTGTTCAGCGGTATGATGATAAAGCACTGATTTTTTGCTTCGTTTTTATTTTTTATTTTTTAAGGGGTTCACAAAAGGGGTTAACTAGTGAGGACAGTTTTATAGGGGGGGTCGTTACGGACGCGGCGATTCCATATATGTGTACTTTTATTGTTTTATTTTTTTATTTACAATAAGTAATGAATTTATTGGGGAATATTTTTTTTTTTTTTTTTATTTATTTTGGATTTTTTTTTACACATGTTTATTTTTACTTTTTTTTACTTTTTTACTTTGTCCCAGGGTGGGACATCACTGTATTTCATCAGATCGCTGGTGTGACAGTGTGCACAGCACTCTGTCACACCAGCGATGTGACAGGCAGTGCAGGACGCTTCCTCATGCCTGCTCTCGGCAGGCACTGAGGAAGCCGCCTCCCTCCAGGACCCCAGCGCCATCTTGGATCCGGGTCCTGGGAGGGAGGAAGCCCTCAGAACAGCGCGATCACATCGCGCTGCTCTGAGGGTCTCAGGGGGGCACGCAGGGAGCCCCCACCCTGCGCGATCCTCCCCTGTGCCCCCCGTACACCGCGATCATGTTTGATCGCGGTGTGCAAGGGGTTAATGTGCCGGGAGCGGTCCGTGACCGCTCCTGACACACAGTCACGGGTGTCAGCTGTGATAATCAGCTGACACCCGGCGGCGATTAGCTGCGCTCCCTCCGGGAGCGCAGCTAATCGCCTGTGACGTGCTATCCCGTCCATGGTCAGAATGGCACGGGTTTTATGGACGGGATAGTACGTCTAATGTCAGAGAGGGGTTAAATGACAAAGAATGGCAGTATGTAAAAGCTAATGTTAAAAACGCATTGGATATGGATTGAATACGCTTGCATATGCTCTGTGATAAAAAAAAAACGCATTGTACTTGCATGACACTCATTCTACTTTTCAGGAACAACATCAGAGCTATTTTAATTACGCTGATGAGTGCGAGCCCCAAGGCAGGAACAAGGAATCTCAGCAGAGAAAATCAGTCAAGAGTAGTGTTGAGCGATACTGCTCGATATCTAAAAATATCGTATCGAAATGGTATCGCCGATATCACTAAATATCGTCGATATCCGATTCTGATACCGGAAGTCCCATGTAAGTCTATGGGAACAAAATATCGACATTAAAAAAACCATTCTTGCCTTGTTGGTTAATTGTACATGAAGGAAAACAACAAAGACTAATGTAGAATGTATTGGGGGAGGTTGAGGAGACAATAAAGGCATACATGTTTAACCCAATGCATTGGAATAGCATTAATATATTTTTTTTTGGAAATACGTTTGGATTGACTAACAAATTGACAATGTTGTTAACCTTTTTTCTATTTTGGCAAATATGTATGTTTCACAACTTCCATGCTCTTCACCTTTTTAACTTTTGCCAGTGCCACACTTTCTCCTTCATAATCTTCAGCAGCATCATCTTTCTCATCAAATTATTCTTCATCTTCACCTTCTTAATCTTCTTCTTAAACTTCTTGCTATTCATGTTTTTGTTTACATTACTCATATTGTTATTATTAAACTAATTAATCTTCTTCATATTCAAATTCTTCATCTTCTTCCTCTTCATCTTCTTCATCATATTCTTATTTGTGACAGAGATTCCTGTACTTGTAATCTGTAAAAGTATGAATTGTTCATCCTTCCGTTCTTGCTGTCACAAAAGATTTAAATTACAACAGTATTTGTCCGTGTTCAGTTTAGCCTGCAGCAGCAGCAGGCATTTTCCAGGGGCACCACGAGGAGGAACGGACTCACCCCCATACACTGCTTAGTCTTCTTCTGCTTAGAATTTAGAGCATATATTTTGCTCTTCATTTTGGTCTTATACTTCATGTTCTTCTGCTTTTTGATCTTTTGCTTATTGTTCTTCTGTCTCTTGTTCTGTATCTTGTAGTTTGTCTTAACCTTCTTTGTCCTGTTGGTGATCTTCTTCTGGGTAATCTTTTATTTTTTCTTTGTGATGGTGTTCAGGCTGGTTGGCTTCATGCTCGTCGTCCTTGTTGTCGTCATCTTCTTCTGGGTGGTCTTTAAGGTCGTCTAATTTCCGAGAAACAGCTGACGTTACTGGAACCCTGACGGGTATCAGATGGAGCAAGAGACAATGGAAGTAACGAGGACAAGCTGACTGTGCTGGACCCCGGACGGGTAGCAGAAGGAAAAGAGGCAATGTCACAACCGAGTACCAGCTGACGTTACTGTGACACGGTTACTAAGCAGGAGGTAACTGTGCTCCAAAGCACTACCAAGGACCAGCAGACGTTGCTGGAACTCGGATACGGAGATGGAGGCACCTAGGCCAAAGGCACTGGGGAGAACCACTTGACGGTACTGGACCCGGACGGGTAGCAGAAGGAAAAGAGGCAATGTCACAACCGAGTACCAGCTGACGTTACTGTGACACGGTTACTAAGCAGGAGGTAACTGTGCTCCAAAGCACTACCAAGGACCAGCAGACGTTGCTGGAACTCGGATACGGAGATGGAGGCACCTAGGCCAAAGGCACTGGGGAGAACCACTTGACGGTACTGGACCCCGGACGGGTAGAAGAACGCACCCATGAAAATGTAAGTTGACAGGACGCAAGCCGTCCGCAGTTACCGAATCACACAGTCCTACAGTGGGTGCTTATCCTATTGTCACAATGGAAACCGCCTTTATTTACATATCCCACAGCACACATAGGAATCACCTAAACTGCAGGCACCATAGAGTCGGCTAACCCGAATGCAACACGACAGCACAACTTATTGGAGGATAATTGACGTTCACACTGCCAGGAAACAGCTGTCGTGCTGTAACCAGGCTGGCCAGGAGTCAGTACCCCTGCCAATTACTTACGAGCAACAAATGGCGGTGTTGTAGCCCAGGGAGTAGAGTTCAGGTGGTAGAAAGATGAACATAACAGGAGACATGGAAAACGTTGCCAAACAGTTATTTAATCTGAAAACGGACAGGCAAATTCAGGTGAGATCCATGCCTTGTTCATTTTCAGAAAAGTAAGCCGGTCTACATTCTCTGAGGATAGTCGCATGCGACGGTCTGTTACTACACCACCTGCAGCACTAAAGACACGCTCAGATAATACACTGGCAGCAGGGCAAGCCAGCACCTCCAATGCATACTGGCTAAGCTCTGGCCATGTATCCAACTTAGAGACCCAAAATTTGAAAGGGGAAGAGGCATCTGGGAGTACACTTAGAGGGAAAGCCAAGTAGTCTGTCACCATCTTACGGAAACGTTTCTTCCTGGTGACTGGAGCCGTCTCGGATGGTGTAGACCTTGCAGGCGCTGTCACAAAACTTTGCCACATTTGTAACATACAGTTCTTGCCCTGTGCAGAGGCGCTGCTTCTGCTCCCTCTTGTTGTAGAGGTGTCTACACTGCCTCGACGCACAGAGCTGCTTTGTAAAGCAGTAGCAGCAGCAGCAGCTCTCTCGGCTGGAATGTACAACAGTATGGATTGCACCAGTGTGTCTTGGTACTCCTGCATTTTACGGTCCCGGTTCACCGGTGTGATGAGGGTTTGTAAGTTGTCCCGGTAGCGAGGGTCTAGGAGGGTGTACACCCAATAATCTGACGTGCTGAGAATGTGGGCGATGCGGCGGTCGTTTCTCAGGCACTGAAGCATGAAATCAACCATGTGCTGCAGACTCCCAACTGGCCAACAAAGGCTGTCCTCTGGAAGAGGCGTCATCTCTGTCTCCTCTGCATCACCCCACCCTCGCTCTACATACTGACTAGAGCGTTGTGTACCTCCCTCTGTAGGGATTTCTTCCTCCTCCATTGACTCCTCCTCCTCCTCATCCTCCTCACAAAGTGAGCCCTGCCCAGCCCTTTGTGAGGAACCACGTTGCGCTGACTGTCCTGAAGGTAATTGAATTTGTGACTCCTCATCCTCCACCTCTTCCAAAACCTCTTCCTTTAGTGCTTTCAGTGATTTCTGAAGCAGGCAGATAAGGGGGACAGTCATGCTGACTAGTGCATCATCTGCACTCGCCATCCGCGTTGAGACATCAAACGCACGCAAAACGTCGCAGATGTCCTTCATAGAGGCCCACTCAGTAGTGGTGAAGTGTGAACGGCGCAAATTGCGAGTTGATTGCGCCTGTTGCAGCTGATACTCCATTACTGCTGGCTGCTGCTCACACAACCGCTCCAACATATGTAACGTGGAATTCCACCTGGTGGGTACGTCACATATGATGCGATGTTCAGGAAGGCGAAATCTGACTTGCAGAGCTGCAATGCGCGATCTGGCCATGCTGGAACGTCGCAAGTGAGCGCACTCTAGGCGGACCTTGTGCAGCAGTGCATCAAGATCCGGATAGTCCCTCAAAAAACTCTGCACGACCAAGTTGAGCACATGTGCCAGACATGGTATGTGAGTGAGGTTGCCAAGGCCCAGAGCTGCCACCAGATTTCGGCCATTGTCACACACTACCAAGCCTGGCTGGAGATTAGCTGACAAAAACCACACGTCGCTCTCCTGCTTGATGGCATCCCAGAGCTCCTGCGCTGTGTGGCTTCGATTCCCCATGGGAATTAATTTCAGTACGGCCTGTTGACGTTTGGCCACGGCTGTGCTCATATCGGTCACAACAGGTAAGCGTTCACGGGTCCATGTGGAGGTATACCGTGACGGCTCGTGCAGCGATGATTCTGAGGAACTGGAGTAGGAGGAGGAATCAATGTGCACAGACTGGATTCCTGCAATCCTTGGAGTTGGCAGAACACGTACAGCGCCACTGGCAAGATCTGTACCCGGCTCCACAACATTGACCCAATGGGCAGTGAGGGAAAGGTATCGTCCCTGGCCATGGGTACTGGTCCACGCATCGGTGGTCAGGTGGACCCTGCTACTGACGGCGTTTAGTAGCGCATGTTTAATGTTTCCCTCGACATGTTTTTGCAGAGCAGGGACAGCTTGCCTGCTGAAATAAAATCGGCTTGGCACATTATATTGTGGGACTGCCAATGCCATAAAGTTCCTGAAACTGTCAGTCTCCACCAGCCTGAATTACAGCATTTCAAGGGACAGGAGTTTTGCAAGGCCAGCATTCAGAGCCTGTGCTCGTGGATGGTTTGCCGAGTATGGCCGTCTTTTATCCCATGCCTGTGTTACCGATGGCTGTTTTTTGTTCTGGGAGTGTGACGATGACTGTGAACTTGCTGCAGTGGGTGGAATAACAGTTTGTCTATGGACAACAGTGACCGAGGTTCTTCCATGGAGATCCTGTGAGGAAGCCGAACCAGGTGTGTGAGAGCTGGAGGTAGAGGCTCGGTAGAGGCTTTCATTTATTATGTAATGTTGGTACACCTGTGCAAGATTTGTGTCCTATTTTATGTATTTTGTGTCCTATTTTATGTAATATTTTATGTACTGCTGTTTGTATTGCTGCTGTAATACTGTAATTTCCCCCCGGGATCAATAAAGTGTATGATCGTATCGTATCGAACATGACCTAAAGATGTAGGTGCTGCTTTAGGTTGGCCTACATCTCCAGTGTGTCTTTGGAACTCAGCTACGTGCTTTGTCCGTACATGTTTCCACATATTTGTGGTATTCAGGTTCCTGATATTTTTACCTCTTTTAACTTTTTGCTTACACAACTTGCATTGAACATAGCAAATATCATCTACAAGTCTGTCAAAAAAGGACCAGCAGTGCAAGTCATGGGAGCGCCAATTTTGACAGTTCTAAGAGAACTGCTCCCAACAGGTGCCAAACTGGAGGCTACAGGCAAGCGAGTCTGCAGCCTACCTCTCCCTCCTCTTTGTACCGTTGGGACAATCTCTTCCTCAGAGCTGCTCCCACCACCTTCCTGTTGCTCACGCCATGTTGGGTCTCGGACTTCATCATCTCCACTACCCTCTTCCAACACCTGCTGCTGTTGGATGGTCTGGTCAGCACCATGCTCCACAAAACCTGGCACCTGAGTCTCATCATCATCATAAGATGCGTTCTGCGGTGTGCTGTCCATCGGCACTGGCTCACCCGCCTCTTCAGATTGAGAGAGACACAGCTGTTGCGCATCACTGCATACTCCCTCTTCTTCAAATTGCAGAATGCTGCTTGCCTGTGCCCGTGTTTGCGAGACAACAGATTCTGAGAACAGAAGCAGAGACTCAGCTGGCTCCTGTACAGAACTCTCTGACTGCCTGGGCAATTTGACAGGCGGTGAACAGACAGATGGTTGCTCAACATGTTGTGTTCCTGAGAGGAGGTGGAAGGAATTGAAGTCGATGCATTGGCTACCATCCAACCAACAACGGCTTCAATTTGTTCTTCCAGCAGCAGGGGGGCACGCCGAGCTCCTACCAAAGTGCGCATAAAGGAACGCTCATGGGTAAAACTGGTGGATGCTGTGTCACTGTAATACTATTGTAGGAACTCGAGGATTCTGATAGCGTGGGGCAATGAACAATCAGAGACGGGTTTCTTTGATACAAATAATGTATTTGTGAAACAGCAAAACACCCAAAAACAATATTCAAACAACCCGTAGTGACATGCAATGAGTCCATATATATATACACAAGTCCAGTTATATGAATCCGGATATATAAGTCTTTGAACCTCTATAGCGAGGGTGGTAAAGTTCTTACGACGGAGTCCTCACACAAATGTGACCACAAGGTAAGTCTGATGCACAGATAACGTGGCTGGATTTACACACTGCTGGTGTGTGAAGAGTCAGATCCAGGTATGCAGAAAACACAGGGAGGTCCAGGAACAAGTTAATCTCAGTTGTGGCTTAATTCAGTGAAGTCCAACAACAAGTTCATATGTCAGTAAGGTTCCAGTAACAGTTCCAACAGCTCTCACCAGAGGTAATGCACAAAGGGTTAAACAGCAACAGTTCAGAAACACAGTTCTTATCAGATGGAGTGAACCAAGGGTTAAATTCCCAAGTCAACAGTTTAGTGATAACACAGTACTTTGTGCAACTTACATATGCAGAGAATGTCCAGAGCCATGGGTAGAAGCTGCTGTGGCTGAGAAACACCTGAAGATAAGGCTATGCACTTTCCTGGTAAACACACAAAAGATCTGTGAGGAACAAAGCAGCTGGGTTGCAGGGAAACGGAAGCAGAATATTCCAGCAGTGAAACCAACACCTGAGCCAGGCTTTAAACAAACGAACAGGAAGTAGGGCACACAAAACAGCAAACTCCATTTTAACAAAGGGCAAAATCATTGACAAAGTTACCTAGAAAACCCGGAATACTGACATTACTCCCCCCCTAAAGACGGCCTCGGACGGTCCTGGACCAGGCCTGTCCGGGTATCTCCGATGAAACTGAGCAATCTTCAGAGGCGCATTGATGTTACTTACTGGTTCCCAAGAATCATTTTCAGGAGAGTAACCTTGCCATCTAACTAGATACTGAAGCCGGTTTCTATGAAGTCTCGAATTAACAATATCCTGTACCACGAATTGTTCTTCGCCATCAACCAACACTGGTGGAGGGGGAGGTACGATACGTCCCTGAAACGTGTTGGAGAGAGCTGGTTTTAATAAGGAAACATGAAATACTGGGTGTACCTTTAAAGTCCGTGGTAGCTTCAACCGACAGGCAACAGAGCTCACAATCCCAGTGATCTTGAATGGACCGATGAATTTCTGTCCCAGTTTCTGCGAAGGAACACCCAATTTTAGATTCTTGGTGGACAACCAAACTGAGTCTCCTACCTTATACATAGGTGCTGGTTTCCGGAATCTATCGGCCGACTTCTTGTAACGCTCCTGTGCTGTGGTCAGGGAGTCCTTCAAAACTTCAAGATTACGTTGCAACGCCGTCACTCTGTCTTCAACCGCTGGTACCGAAATCGTAACCGGAGACCTAGGCAAAATACTTGGATGATAACCCAGGTTGGCAAAAAAAGGCGTTACCTTCGTGGAACTGCTTTGGGAGTTGTTGTACGAAAATTCCGCTAGAGGAAGTAGCTTCAGCCAATCGTCCTGCAAATGACTGACGTAACAGCGTAGATATTGCTCCAAGGTTTGATTTGTCCGTTCGGTCTGCCCGTTGGTCTGAGGATGGTATGCAGAAGACAAGCAAACATTAATGTGGAGCGCAGAACAAAATCCTTTCCAAAATCTAGAGGTAAATTGTATTCCCCGGTCAGAAATGATGTCATCTGGTACCCCATGCAGCCGGAAAATGTTCTGGATAACTAGATCTACTGTCTCTGTAGCTGAGGGAAGACCAGCACACGGAATGAAATGAGCAGCTTTCGTTAAACGATCTACTACCACCAAAATAGTATTTTTACCACCAGAGGTGGGTAACTCCACAATAAAGTCCATCGAAATAGACCCCCAAGGGCGAGACGGTACAGGTAGCGGTTTAAGAAGACCAGTAGGTGAAACGCGAGGAACCTTGTACCGGGCACAAACTTCACAAGAGCGGACATAGTCATTCACATCCTTCAAGCAGGTAGGCCACCAAAAAAAACGAGTTAACAATTCCTGCGTCTTCTGTACCCCCTATGACCAGCCAATTTAGAGTCGTGGACCAATTTGAGAACTCGAAGTCTTACAGCCTCTGGGACATAAATACATCGATCTCTAAGCCACACACCATTCCGAAGGACAAGATTCACATTGTCAGGTGGAGCTGCAAGAAATACGTCACCGTCATAGGCCAGCTTGATCTCCTGCCACAAGTCCCGGTTCCGGAGCACTCCAACGAAATTGGCCTCCGACAAGATGGTCTTCGACGGGGTCCCAGGCACGGAATCCACGGTATGGATTCGGGATAATGCGTCAGCTTTCCCATTACGTGAACCTGGGCGGTACGAAATAATAAAATTAAACTGGTTCAAGAACAAACTCCACCTAGCTTGTCGAGGAGAAAGACACCTGGCAGACTTAAGGAATTCCAAATTGCGATGATCCGTGAGTACTACTACCTGCTGAGTTGCCCCCTGCAAATGGTGTCTCCATTCCTTAAAGGCAGAAATAATTGCCAAAAGTTCCTTATCTGCCACATCATAGTTAAGTTCTGCAGAAGATAACCTACGAGAGAAGAAGGCACACGGGTGCAGCAAACCTTTGTCTCCGGTACGTTGTGAGAGGATAGCTCCCAATGCACAGTCAGACGCGTCCACCTCCACGATAAAAGGCTGTGCAGGATCCGGATGCATCAATATTGGAGCCGTGGTAAAACTACCCTTCAGGCGATCAAAGGCTTCCTGAGCTTGCGAAGACCATTCAAACTTCTTCCCCTTCTTGGTGAGGAGAGTGATGGGACGGACAATTTCTGAAAAATTTCGGATAAACCGTCTATAAAAGTTAGCAAAGCCAATGAATCGTTGTACCTCCTTAATGTTTCCTGGTACCGGCCAGTCCAAGATTGCCTGGATCTTGCTGGACTCCATATTCAATCCCTGAGGCGAGATAACATAGCCTAAAAATTGAATTTCAGAACAATGGAACTCACACTTTTCGAGTTTGATGTACAAATGATTATCTCTCAAACGTCTAAGTACGGTCTTGACATGTTCCTGATGTTCCTGTAAGGAGTCAGAAAAGATTAAGATGTCATCAAGGTAAATTACCACATATTGGTCCAATAAATCCCTGAAAATGTCGTTGGCTAAATGTTGAAAAGCAGCAGGAGCGTTACAGAGTCCGAATGGCATCACCAAATATTCAAAATGTCCATACCGGCATCTAAAAGCTGTCTTCCATTCGTCTCCGGGCCGTATACGGAGTAAATTATATGCCCCACGAAGATCTAATTTGGTAAATACCTTGGCCTGGCGAACTCTTTCCAACAATTCTGGAATTAGGGGCAACGGGTACCTGTTACGAATGGTTACCTTATTTAACTCCCGGTAGTCAATGCAGGGTCTTAGAGTACCATCCTTCTTCTTTACAAAGAATATTGGAGCTCCCGCTGGTGAAGAAGATGGTCGGATAAACCCCTTGGCTAAATTCTCATCTATATACTCTCGTAAAGATTTTAATTCCGGAGCCGCCAACGGGTAAACATGGCCGAAAGGAATCGCTGCTCCAGGAAGCAATTCTATGGGGCAGTCATACGGTCTATGTGGGGGAAGTTGATCTGCCTTCCTTTTATCACAAATGTCTGAGAATTCCTGATATATCAGAGGGAGAGTAGGTACCTGTATCACCTCTTCCAAGTTCTGGGTAACTGGAGCCGCTACAGTTGGACTGATGGTAGAACTGCACTTCGGGAGAAAGGTTATCTCCTTGGTTTCCCAATTGATGATTGGATTTTGTGACCGTAACCAGGGAATTCCTAAAATTACAGGAAAATGAGGAGAAGATATTAACATGAATGAAAGTGTTTCTTGATGGTCTGGTTCCATCTTACACTCCAGAGGCACTGTCTCCCGATCTACTGGTCCAGAAACTAATGGGGAACCATCCACCGTTTCCATAGTGATTGGTGAAGCTCTTAGTTGTGTCTTTATACCATGTTCCTTTGCAAAAGAAGAATCCATGAAATTCCCACCTGCTCCAGAGTCTATCATGGCAGAACTTGATATCCACTGTTCCTCCCACTGAATCTGTATAGGAAGAGAACAATGTGAATATTTCTCCCTTGATCTTTAGGGGAAGTCGGCATCAGTATTGGGGGAAAAACCGCATCTAGATGTAGACTGGTTTCCGAAACTTCAGACTCAGCGTCTGTGTTATCATAATCCCCTACTACCGCCAACACCTTGTTGGGTCGCCTAGGACATTTAGGACAATTGATGAGGAAATGGTCCGATTGACCACAATAGAAACATAAGCGCTCACGGAGACGGTGTTCGCGGCGTTCATTATTCTCACGTCTCTGCAGTGAGTCCACCTGCATAGGCACCTCCTCAGCCTCTCGCGGGTTTTTGCCTGTGGTTTCCCTGGACGGAAGAGAGTAATTAGTAATGCGATTTACAGCGGCCCATTTTTCTTGTCTGCGTTCAGTTAAACGGATATCAATACGTACACAGTGCTGTATAAACAATTCAAACTCCTGTGGAGACTCTGAACGAGCTAGCTCATCCTTGATTGCATTTGACAAACCTTTTCTAAAGATTGGTAATAAAGCATTGTTTTCCCACTGGGTGTCCACCACTAACCTTTTAAATTCAGTAACATATTCTATGACTGACTGTTTCCCCTGGCGTAAGGAAAGCAAGGCAGATTCAGCGGTAGCACGGCGGTTGGGATCGTCGAACATTTGCGCCATGGCTGCAAGAAAATTGTCCAAATTATTTAGACGGGTATCATGACTTTCAACCATAGGATTTGCCCAAGCCAGTGCACGTGATGTCAACAACATAATAATACATAGAACCTTAGATCTATCAGACCGGTAGTAGGAGGCATGTACATCAAAAAATAATATACATTGATTAACAACCCACGGAATTGACTTCGGTCACCATTAAAACGGAATGGAGGCAATTTGGGCATACTGGTGGATGAGGTAGGCTCAGTAGGTAAGGCCTCCAGGACTCCTAACCTAGAACGTAGATCTTGGAGAGCCTGACCAAACCCCTGTGCATTGTGGTTAACCCGAGACTCCAAGTCTCTAATCTGATTGAGTGCAGCCGCCACCTCCTGCTGCAAGGAGTTAACTATGGTGAACAATTTGTCTGCCCGTGTCTCCGTCATTGCCCCAGCAGAATCCTCTTTTTTTAGGCTGGAATATCCTGTAATACTATTGTAGGAACTCGAGGATTCTGATAGCGTGGGGCAATGAACAATCAGAGACGGGTTTCTTTGAATGCAAATAATGTATTTGTGAAACAGCAAAACACCCAAAAACAATATTCAAACAACCCGTAGTGACATGCAATGAGTCCATATATATATACACAAGTCCAGTTATATGAATCCGGATATATAAGTCTTTGAACCTCTATAGCGAGGGTGGTAAAGTTCTTACGACAGGGGTCCTCACACAAATGTGACCACAAGGTAAGTCTGATGCACAGATAACGTGGCTGGATTTACACACTGCTGGTGTGTGAAGAGTCAGATCCAGGTATGCAGAAAACACAGGGAGGTCCAGGAACAAGTTAATCTCAGTTGTGGCTTAATTCAGTGAAGTCCAACAACAAGTTCATATGTCAGTAAGGTTCCAGTAACAGTTCCAACAGCTCTCACCAGAGGTAATGCACAAAGGGTTAAACAGCAACAGTTCAGAAACACAGTTCTTATCAGATGGAGTGAACCAAGGGTTAAATTCCCAAGTCAACAGTTTAGTGATAACACAGTACTTTGTGCAACTTACATATGCAGAGAATGTCCAGAGCCATGGGTAGAAGCTGCTGTGGCTGAGAAACACCTGAAGATAAGGCTATGCACTTTCCTGGTAAACACACAAAAGATCTGTGAGGAACAAAGCAGCTGGGTTGCAGGGAAACGGAAGCAGAATATTCCAGCAGTGAAACCAACACCTGAGCCAGGCTTTAAACAAACGAACAGGAAGTAGGGCACACAAAACAGCAAACTCCATTTTAACAAAGGGCAAAATCATTGACAAAGTTACCTAGAAAACCCGGAATACTGACAGTCACTGAGGGCGGCAGCAGCCACAGAATCCCCACGTCCTCTCCCTGCTGAAACTCCACGGCCACGACCACGTGCCTTACTCACTGACTTCTTCATCTTGGTGTCAGATTTAATAATGATTACGCAGAAGAGTACAGAAAAATGTTAATTGAAAGGCTACTTGTAGTGGAACCAATGTTAATCACATTACGCATTGGAGATGAAAAGGATGAGCACTACACTGAAGAAAACAGCATGCTTACATCTGGAGGATCATAAAAAAAAAACCAGTGAAGTGACATGAAACAAGTTCCATTGGAAGGTACTCCTTTGTCTACTTCTATAGTGTTTGCAACCAATGTATTGTATACGGATGGAAGCGCGTCACACTAATAGATTATATTTTAAATGGAATGGAGCAGAACCAATTGGAGATAAATGAAAAGGATGAGCCACTGAGACACGCTCAGCAGAGTACAAGCAGCAGTGCTTGAACAAGTAACTGGAGCGTGATGTGCACTCAAAAAATAAAAAACACAGACTGAAGTGAACACTGAAACACAACTGTTCACAATCTGTGAAAGGCTACTCCTTTGTCTACTTCTATAGTGTTTGCAACCAATGTATTGATACGGATGGAAGCGCGTCACACTAATAGATTATATTTTAAATGGAATGGAGCAGAACCAATTGGAGATAAATGAAAAGGATGAGCCACTGAGACACGCTCAGCAGAGTACAAGCAGCAGTGCTTGAACAAGTAACTGGAGCGTGATGTGCACTCAAAAAATAAAAAACACAGACTGAAGTGAACACTGAAACACAACTGTTCACAATCTGTGAAAGGCTACTCCTTTGTCTACTTCTATAGTGTTTGCAACCAATGTATTGGATACGGATGGAAGCGCGTCACACTAATAGTTAAATTGCATGGAGCTGCAAGAATTACACTGAAGGAAAAAAAAAAGAGTCTGTGAGTGACATGTGCAGATGCCTACAGACAGCGTTGCATGCAGAGCAAACTGCAGCGTCACCTGCACTCACACACACCTTGCAGAGCTGTTAAAACAACACTGCAGGCAAAAGGAAGCTTTACACAGCGGTTGGTGCTAGCCTGCCTACAGCACAGTACACTAAATCGCAATCTCTAACTGTCCCTCAGAGTCAGCACAGCAGCGTTCTGTCCCTTACTGAATTCACAGCACAGTGACGCTAAAATGGCGGCGGCGCCTTTTATAGTGCATTCTGACATCATTTCAGCATCCAATCACAGCCATGCCATTAGTTAACATGACCGCAGCAGTACAGGATGTGCCCACACTTCTTAGGATTCCTCATTGGCTGACTAAAATCACATTGCCTCGCAAAGAATTATGGGAACTTCCGATTCCGGTATCCGATAAGACGAAAATATCGAAACGAATTATCGAAAGGCCGATAGAGCTAATATCGGCCGATACCCGATATTTGCAGTATCGTATCGCTCAACACTAGTCAAGAGACCACTCTAGACTAGTTCTACTGATAAATTTTGTATTCTGAACTGCTTTCTTTTAGCGTCTCTACATGTTATATCGTAACCCCTTTACGACCTTACAGGTACATCCAAGATTGCCTCCCCCTGGTTAATGCTGGCTCCGGCGATGAGCCTGCGACTTTTCCGGCACATGTCAGCTGTCGCGATTCAGCAGCGGCTGTTAACATGTTAAATGCCGCTGTCAATCTCTGATGTGGTTGTCATCGCCAACTGATATGAGCGCCGCCCAGTGGCTGGCACTCATAGCAAATTAGTATTTTAGCTACACAAAGCAGGGCTGCAGACCTGCTATGTGTATAAGTGATCAGGAGTTGGCAGCTTCTAGTCTTCCATGGAGACTATTGAGGCCAGTAAAAAGTAAAAAAAAAGTTTTTAAAAATATTTTAAAAAATAAAAAATTATAAAGGTTAAAATCACCTCTCATTTGTTCTATTCAAAATTAAACAATTAAAGAAAAAGAACAAAAATACACATATTTGGTATCACCACGTTCAGAATTGCCCAATCTACCAAAATCTAAAAAGATTTAATACGATTGGTAAATGGCAATGTAAAAAAAATCAAAAGTCCAGAATTGCGTTTTCTTGGTCGCCTCAACATTGCACTAAAATACAATAATGGGCGACCAAATTGATATCAATAAAAAGTCAGATCAGCACACAAAAAATAAGCCCTCACCCAGCCCCAGATAACGAAAAATGGAGGCTCTACGTGTATCGGAAAATGGAAACATTTTTTTTTTTTACAGACTATGGATTTTGTTTTCACTGCTTATATAAAAAAGAACCTTTACATGTTTGGTATCTGCGAACTTCTAATGACCTGGGGATTTGGTAATATAAAAAGCCAAACTAGAGTTTCAGAGTAAGACATTTCTTTCTGTTTATGGCTGATAGCTGTGCTGCTGTAAAAAATATCTCAATAAAGTCCATATAAGAATAATTTATAGTTATTTAGTGTTATATATGAATTATTTGCATTGTACATTCCATGATCTATGGTAAATTGCTTAACATTGTCCAAAACATAAATCCCTGTACTGAGATCATGTGGATTGCTACTGCTGTGTTTTTAGACACACATGTGCACAGAACATCTAAGAAAATCCTACATCAATCGATTTCTGCATGTAACTGCACAGACAACGTGGCCTGGAACATGGATATGAATTTATAAGCAGACGCCAATAGCTTGGGACTACAGCACAGTCACGGCATGGATAACATTCCAGTAACGTCACTAAAATGAGCAAAGTGTGCGCTAAACTGTTAACAGCTGGATTCTGGCATTATTGTTCTAACCCCTTCCTGACGGCTAATTTCCATTTTAAGGGTGAGTTTCCACGGTCAGGAAACGCTGCGTGTTTGGCGCTGTGCGTTGGCGCAGCGCCAAACACGCAGCGCCAGATGTTACAGCATAGTGGAGGGGATTTAAAGAAATCCCGTCTGCACTATGCTAACAACACGCAGGCGGCAGACCTGCGTAAACGGACATGCGGCGCGTCTTTTCAGACCGCAGCATGTCCTAGCGTATTGCGGCGACGCTGCGTCGCCGCAACGGAATTTCACACAGGGCTATGTAGCCCTGCGTTCTTTCCGGAGGCGTTCCGGAGGTGTCCTGAACACCTCCGGAAAGAACGCGCGTCAGAAAGGGGGCGGGGCTTAGGACGGAGCGGAATTTCCGCTCCGTCAAATGCGCTGTGGTTCCGGACCGTGGAACCACAGTAGTTTCATTTTTTCCTCCCCTTCTTCCAAGAGCCATATCTTTTTTTACTTTTCTGTCCACATAGATGTATGAGGGCCTGTTTTTACACTTTTAAACTATACCATTCATTTTATCACACTGTATACTAGAAAACAGGGAAGAAATTTTAAGTGCAGTGAAATTGTGGAAAAACGCAATTCTGACACTGTATTTTGGGAATTGGTTTTACTGCGCGCATTATGTGGTAAAAATGGCCTGGCAATATGATTTTCCTCATTAGTACAATTATGGTGATACCAAACTTGTATAGTTTTTTTATTGTTCTAGTGGTGAAAAAATGTATAAAGAAAAAAAATTTGATTGTGTTGCTATTTTCCAAGATTTATAACGTTTTCATTTTTCGGCCAATGGAGCAGTGTGAGGGCGAGACATTTTTATTGATACCATTTTAAAAAAGATACGTTTTGATTGCTTCTTACAGTTTTTTGTTGTATTATGACAACCAAAAAAAACACAATTTTGGTGTTTTCAATTTGTCTTTTTGCTTGCGGTGTTAACCAATTGGGCTAATCATTTTTATATTTTGATAGATCAGTCTTTTATGGCCAAGACAATATCACATGTGAGTATTTTTTATCTTTATTCTTTATGGGGGAAAAAGAAGGGTGAATCGAACTTTTAGGTTTTGGGGAGTGTTGTAGATTTTTTAAAACTTTTTTTTCCATTTTTTACTGTATTTAATAGTCTCCTTAGGGGACTTGAACCTGCATTTGTTTGATCACTTGTACTATATACAGTAATACCTCAATATTGCTGTATGTAATAAAAAATCACAATGTCCTTTAAAGCCTAGCTGAAGGCTGGGTTTCAAAGGAGCAATGTGATCACAGGCATCGTCAAAAGAAAACCCAGCTGTCATACTAACCATTGGCGCTGCACTGCACTCGTGGTAGATTCTGGCTGTGGGTAAGGGTTGGACTCATCCTGTGAACCCGCTGAATACACCCACTGACTTGCGCCGTATATGTACATACATCAAAAGTGGCCAGTTTTTACTCTTATTTTATCCCTGCTTCTCCTCCAAGTATTCGGTTGGGCCTTTTCTGTTAGTGTAACTTTTTATAGTTTTCACCAATGGGTCAGTTGTCACAAGGTAATAATGTACAGCAGTCTAAAGACATACCCCAGAGAAACCTGTGAACGCCGCCCCCTTGTAAAGATCATATCAATTAGCAATGAATAAAAAGGACCATATCTCTGGAACTATATGGCAGATTAAAAAAAACAACAAAAAAGCCCAAACAGCAAGGATAAAATAGGAGAAACAAATGGCCGCTTTTGACATGGTGACAGTTCCTCTTTAAATCAAATACTAGGCTCAATTTTACATCAGATTCAATCGGTTCCAATGTTTATTGACTTCCACAAAATGTTGCAATTTTAGTCTACTATTTTAATTAATAATGAAACTATTATGATATATTTTTTTCAAGAAATGAGTTGAAAAAACAGTGTTTAGCACAAATGTCTTACTCTTGTAAAGGTCCCCTTAGAGAATGTTCCGACAGAGCAGGATTGGTGAATATTTTTGGTGCAGATTTTACACATAAAGATATAGTCAATATACAGTGGGTTCGGAAAGAATTCAGACCCCTTTAAATTTTTCACTCTTTATTTCATTGCAGCCATTTAGTAAATGCAAAAAAGTTAATGTTTTTTTTTCTCATTAATGTACACTCTGCACCCAATCTTGACTGATCAAAACCAGAAATGTAGACATTTTTGCAAATTTATTAAAAAAGAAAAACTGAAATATCACATGGTCATAAGTATTCAGACCCTTTGCTCACACTTTTATGTACGTCACATGCTGTCCATTTCCTTGTGATCCTCCTTGAAATGGTTCTACTCCTTCATTGGAGTCCAGCTGTGTTTAATTATAATGGATAGGACTTGATTTGTAAAGGCCTGTCTATATAAGGCCTCACAGCTCACAGTGCATGTCAGACCAAATGAGAATCATGAGGTCAAAGGAACTGGCCAAGGAGCTCAGAGACAGAATTGTGTCAAGGCACAGATCTGGCCAAGGTTACAAAAGAATTTCTGCAGTGCTAAGGTTCCTAAGAACACTTTGGCCTCCATAATCCTTAAATGGAAGAAGTTTGGTACCACCAGAAGTCTTCCTAGACCTGGCCGTCCAGCAAAACTGAGCAATCGTGGGAGAAGAGCCTTGGTGAGAGAGGTAAAGAAGAACCCTAAGATCACTCTGGCTGAGCTCCACAGATGCAGTAGGGAGATGATAGAAAGTTCCACAAAGTCAAGTATCACTGAAGCCCTCCACCAGTCAGGCCTTTATGGCAGAATGGCCTGACGGAAGCTTCTCCTCAGTGCAAGACATATGAAAGCCCACATAGAGTTTGCTAAAAAAAAAAACACATGAAGGACTCCCAGACTATGAGAAATAAGTTTCTAGTCTGATGAGTCGAAGATAGAACTTTTTGGTGATAATTCTACGCGGTATGTGTAGAGAAAACCAGGCACTGCTCATCACCTGCACAATACAATCCCAACAGTGAAACATGGTGGTGGCAGCATCATGCGATGGAGGTGTTTTTCAGCTGCAGGGACTGGACGACTGGTTGCAATTGAAGGAAATATGAATGCAGCCAAGTACAGAGATATCTTGGATGAAAACCTCTTCCAGAGTGCTCTGGACCTCAGTCTTGGCCGAAGGTTCACCTTCCAACAAGACAATGACCCAAGCACACAGCTAAAATAACAAAGGAGTGGCTTCAGAACAACTCTGTGACCATTCTTGACTGACCCAGCCAAAGCCCGGACCTAAACCCAATTGAGCATCTCAGGAGAGACCTGAATATGGCTGCTCACCAACGTTCACCATCCAACCTGACAGAACTGGAGAGGATCTGCAAGGAAGAATGGCAGAGGATCCCCAAATCCAGGTGTGAAAAACCTGTTGCATCATTCCCAAGAAGACTCATGGCTGTACTAGCTCAAAAGGGTGCTTCTATTCAATACTGAACAAAGGGTCTGAATACTTATGATCATGTGATATTTCAGGTTTTATTTTTAAATAAATTTGCAAAAATTTCTACATTTGTTTTTTCAGTAAAGATGGGGTGCAGAGTGTACATTAATGAGAAAAAAATGAACTTTTTTTGCACTTACAAAATGGCTGCAATGAAACAAAGAATGAAAAATTTAAAAGGGTCTGAGTACTTTCCTAACCCACTGTATGATTACAATATTCAAATCTAACCCATATTTAGTGCATAAAACTGCAGAAATAAGACCATGCTGCTAATTTTCGAATTTGTCACAGTAGTCCCAAAGAAAGCTGTAATGCTAGACACTTCTTTACTTAAACATATCACTTAAAAACCTGGGAAAAATAAAGATCAGTCTCAGGATATCAAGAGATTCCACCAGTAAAAATGAAAACATTATTTTTATCAAGTAAATACATAAAAACAAATACTGAATAAAATGACAGGGATAGAAAAACCTCCAAAATGAGATCCCACCTACACCTACCACTGCTCCGCCTCGCTATTTCAGGGGGCAAAACTGCGTTGGGATGGTGGGACACAGAGCCTTGGACCTCTTAGGTGGCGCGTTTGCTATAGGTAATATGCCATTCACATATTGCTTATATGTACGCTACATTGAGGTAATACAATACATGACATCACTTCATCGTTAGCCATTTAGGTGGGATTAATTTACCCATTCTAAAGCACAGCACTGGCACTTTAGATATCTATACACTTGGCTCTCTTATGTATATGGACCTTTATACTGGTTTTTCTATGTGGGAAATTCTGTGTCTCATTTTGGAGGTTTTTCATTCTCTGTCGTATTCAGGATTTGATTTTACGTAATCACTTAATTAAACAATTTTTTTAATCTGGGATACGTATTTATTATTCCTAGGTTTTTGGGTGAATCAAGAAAGGCACATCCAGCCCATGAATGGCAGCGCTTCCCAGGACTCACATCCAAAGATGATATTTCATATTTTTTTATTTCATAAGTTAAAATGGAGGAGATACAACGCGTTTCGGATACAGTATATATCCTTCATCAGGTATCATAAAAGCACAGTACAAATCCTAATAATATAAAATTCAGTAACACTTATATATAGTTGCAAACCTTTTTTTAGAAAAAAAAAAAGCATTCAAACTCTCTCTTTTGAATGTTTTTTTTTTTTTTTTTTCTTCTTGCATCTATGCTGTCAAAGTTGGTGGGTGTGCTCCTGAACTTGGTCCACTCCCTAAATCAAGTGTCTGAGACTGGGATAAAAGGTTTGCCACTATATATAAGTGTTACTGAATTTTATATTATTAGGATTTGTACTGTGTTTTTATGATACCTGATGAAGGATATATACTGTATCCGAAACGCGTTGTATCTCCTCCATTTTAACTTATTAAATAAAAAAATATGAAATATCATCTTTGGATGTGAGTCCTGGGAAGCGCTGCCATTCATGGGCTGGATGTGCCTTTCTTGATTTACTCATCCTGTGTGAGCCTGAATCTGGCTCTTTCACTTGGATCCACCCGAGGCAAGCTGCAAGCCCTGTCTATTGAAAAGTATCCCAGAAGGATTTTTGAGGATACACAATCTAAAGCCATATTAGTCTTCTATCAGGTGAGTGCATAAAATTGTGCACACTCTAAAGACTATAATATTGTTTTTACGCACTTAGGGCGCCGCGATTTGTCTATTCTTCTCTCCCAAACAGGGTTTTTTTTTTTTGTAGGTTTTTGGGTGATATAATTTTGAAATCTGCAGCATGCTTTTTTTTTTACAGAAATTCTGTATATTTTAACCTTGAATTTTACCATTTGGAATGTCGATTTGTGGCAGCAGAAAATCTGGACTCGCCATAACACTTTTTGTGGAATAAAACTACATTTTTAGTTTCTGTAGGGAAAAATATATTGTGCACCATAGCATATGGGTATGTCTAGGCAAGGATATGCTGCAAATTTTTCTAAACGGGTATCCAGCAGCAAAATCTGCAGTGGCAACATCATCACCAAATTCTGTGGATTTTTGTTGTGGAAATAATACGGATTTAATACCCATTTCACCATATGTATTGCAAAGGGTGAAATAAGAGCAAAAAATTCACAGCATGAGTTGATATGCTGTGGATTTAAAATCCACTGTGCTGGTCCATTTTACATTGTGGATTTTCTCTGCAACATGTAGATAAGAATTTGTCAAATCTCATCCCCATTGCTGGCACTGTAATAAGCAGCAGACTTTCTGTCTGAAAAGTCCAAAGCATTTCTGACCTGCATGGATGAACTCTTAATTTACTCTTGAGATTTTTCAAAGCCGAAGTGTAGCATTGACTATTGCTCCCCATTTCACTGTATTTTGCAACTTTGGATCAAAAAAGATTTTTTTTTATATATTATGTATTGCATAATATAGTATATAACCGGTTTATTGCAATTTTCACTTTTGCACATGATAATTTTATTCAAAATGTCATACTTTAAGCCGTGTAACCTTATATTGTATCACTTTTACTATCATTGAAACTCATTGTAAAAAACACAGTGCTGCAGTAGGATTTTTCAGCAGCACCCATTTGTATTGGAAAGAATAATCAATTAGAATTAAAAGCCATAAATCCGAGTGAAAAAATGCAAAAAATATCAATTTAAGAAATGCATAGTGCACATTAAAAATATACAATACTAAAGGAGAATTTTCTGCCAATAGACTAAAATGTACAGGTCAAAACCAGCTTGGAAACAATTGTAAAAAAAAACAATTTAACTAAAAGCCTCCAATGCTAGAAGTTTCTACAGCATATAGGCTATTTAGTAATGTATTTAATCAATTTTACTTATTTATCTAATGTCTTTATCATCTCATAACTGTCATGACAGATAATGAGTAAGAGCCACCCCATATAAAGAATTTACGGCATTAAATAAATCTAATATATGACAGCTGGATTCTAATCTCCATGTTTGTTTCCGTAAAGAGAATCCATGAGAAGGGATTTAATCATCTTTATTAGCATAAATTAAAGATAATGTAGGAGCAATTACAGTAAGTCATTTTCCTTGCACATTTTCTCCACATTTAATCATTATTTTAGCATTAAATATCTGTTTAAAATCTTAGTTGGCATGGAGACCAAGTGACAGACCACTGAAAAGATATTTCACATCCACTCTCCAGCTGTAGTTTGCCATAATTGGTATATGCGGATGTCAATAGTATTGTCGGATGTCAACATTGAACATTTGGATATAGTGGATGCACCAATTCTACCACCAAAGTTATACTTATGTAATGTGCAGTAGTACAATCCTAATGCTCAGGGTATCAGCAATCGTTAGATCACTAGAACTGTGAAATGGGCACCTAAACACCAAGTAAAAGCTGGATTTTTAACTTTTGTACAGGATTTTATTTATTTGATGTCTTGTGATAAACGGCACTGCATATCTCTCCATAGGAACATGAATTTTTACAATTTATAGGTGATAAAGGACATTTTGCGGCTGAAACTTTGCAGGTTTTTAATCTCATGTATGTTTTGATGAAAAAGAAGTTTATTGAGGATTTTATGTGGGTCCTTGGATACTCCTTGTTGGATTTACTAGCAATACGGTGCAGATATCTCAAGCGAGCTTGGAGCTTAGGGAGTGATTCATGGGGATCTTCCACTGCAATTACAAAGTGTGTGTGTCACAAAATACTAGCATTTCTTGTTATAGGAAAGATGTGTATCTTCGTACCGTGTTAGCCAGTAGATAGAAAAATATTTAGACTTGAGAGTCCTCAGTGGTTGATACCTTTTAATGGCTAACTGAAAAGATGGTAACAAATTGCAAGCTTTCGAGACTACTCAGGTCTCTTCATCAGGCATAGACTAATACAACATCTGAAGAATCACATATTTATACACAAAATAGCACAGAAAAAATGCAATAGGTAGGACAAGTGACATGAAGCAGAACTGTCATTATGGCAGAGGGATTAACATAAATATGACTAGTTCATAGATAAGGAGTGAAGGTTTTATTACCCTCTGATTGGGGTCTGGTATTGTGTTGTGATGACCCTAAAAGGTCAGGGAGGCAGATTCCTTAATTGTTGTAGAACGACATAAAACTCTGGGATATATTCATCCCAGCACTAAGAGTGTCAAAGGTCATCATAAGTTTATATTCCCAGACTTTTCTATCCTTCTCAGATTTGAAGTTAGATTTTAATACAAGTAATTCCATATCTGTCATGCTATGACCGGGCATACAAAAGTGTTTGGCCACAGGTAAATCCATTCTTTTTTCTCTTATCGTGTGGCGATGAGAATTCATCCTTGTTCTCAGTTTTTGCCCGGTCTCCCCCACATACAGACCCCAGTTGGACATTTAGTACATATAATTAGGTACACCACATTAGATGTGATGCAGCTGAAAGTACCTGGTATCTTGTAGTCCTGATGGGAGTTGGGGATCTTTATCCTGTCCGTGGTCATTATAGATGTACAGGTCTTGCATTTCTTTTGTCTGCAAGGAAAGGTTCCTGCAGCTGTTGGGAGGACAGGGAGCTTCTGACAATGATGCTTCTTAGATTTGGGGGCTGCCTAAAACATAGTAGTGGGGGTCTGGAAATATGGATTGTAATCGGGCATCTTTTTGTAGTAAAGGTTGTAGTTTCCGTGCAGCTCCCCTTAGCATCTCCAGACTTGGATTGTAGGTGACCACTAGAGGCACCCGGTTATTTTCTTCTTTAGCTTTGTAATGTAGCAGGTGATTCCTTGATATTCTGGTGGCTCTTGTAATTTGGTTTTCAATTGTTCTTGGATGGTAGCCCTGGTTCAAAAAAGTCTTTCTGAGGCGACCAAGGTGTTCATCTCTATCCATGGGGTTGGAACATATACGGTTGTATCTGATGGCTTGGCTGTAGACAATAGAGTTTTTTATGTGTTTAGGATGGAAACTGTCCCATTTAAGATATGTTGGACGGTCGATTGGCTTCTGATACAGGGATGTCTCTATTTCATTGTTCTTTAGCTTAATGGTGGTGTCTAAAAAGTTAATTTCAGTACTGGAGTAGTTAAGTGTTAAGTTGATGGTGGGATGAAATTGATTGAACTGTTCATGGAACGTCTTTAGCTGTTGTTCAGACTCCGTCCAGATGATTAAAATGTCATCAATGTAGCGGTAAATTACAAGAGCCACCAGAATATCAAGGAATCACCTGCTACATTACAAAGCTAAAGAAGAAAATAACCGGGTGCCTCTAGTGGTCACCTACAATCCAAGTCTGGAGATGCTAAGGGGAGCTGCACGGAAACTACAACCTTTACTACAAAAAGATGCCCGATTACAATCCATATTTCCAGACCCCCCACTACTATGTTTTAGGCAGCCCCCAAATCTAAGAAGCATCATTGTCAGAAGCTCCCTGTCCTCCCCAACAGCTGCAGGAACCTTTCCTTGCAGACAAAAGAAATGCAAGACCTGTACATCTATAATGACCACGGACAGGATAAAGATCCCCAACTCCCATCAGGACTACAAGATACCAGTACTTTCAGCTGCATCACATCTAATGTGGTGTACCTAATTATATGTACTAAATGTCCAACTGGGGTCTGTATGTGGGGGAGACCGGGCAAAAACTGAGAACAAGGATGAATTCTCATCGCCACACGATAAGAGAAAAAAGAATGGATTTACCTGTGGCCAAACACTTTTGTATGCCCGGTCATAGCATGACAGATATGGAATTACTTGTATTAAAATCTAACTTCAAATCTGAGAAGGATAGAAAAGTCTGGGAATATAAACTTATGATGACCTTTGACACTCTTAGTGCTGGATGAATATATCCCAGAGTTTTATGTCGTTCTACAACAATTAAGGAATCTGCCTCCCTGACCTTTTAGGGTCATCACAACACAATACCAGACCCCAATCAGAGGGTAATAAAACCTTCACTCCTTATCTATGAACTAGTCATATTTATGTTAATCCCTCTGCCATAATGACAGTTCTGCTTCATGTCACTTGTCCTACCTATTGCATTTTTCTGTGCTATTTTGTGTATAAATATGTGATTCTTCAGATGTTGTATTAGTCTATGCCTGATGAAGAGACCTGAGTAGTCTCGAAAGCTTGCAATTTGTTACCATCTTTTCAGTTAGCCATTAAAAGGTATCAACCACTGAGGACTCTCAAGTCTAAATATTTTTCTAGCATTTCTTGTTCATTCCTTTTTGAGAAGGAGGAAATGTGCTAAAAAAAATAGTAAAACTTTTTTCACCAATTTTTCTCTTTTTTTTACTGGACACATGGTGTAATAGTGGCTACAGAGCGGATTAAGCAGAGCGCGTACAAGTTGCTCGAGCACAGCAGACATTATTGTGATTACATCCCACACAATTAGTAACCTGCTCTTCGCTATTGTTGGTGTGTGTTCTTTTTCTGCTGTGCCGCTGCCTGCTTATGGTTGGTCTGCATCATACAGGGAGAAGAAGTACAGGTGATTTGTGAAAACTGTCTGATGACACCCACTTGGATTTAAAGCATTAACTCATTAGGTGCCAAAAGCTTTGATTGCTTTCAAACCACATATCCAAGCCCTCGCCACCTCCTGCCGCCTCAAACTCAAAAATATTTCCCGGATCCGCTCATTCCTCAACCATGAAACCACAAAAACACTAGTGCATGCCCTTATCATCTCCGCCTCGACTACTGCAACCTCCTACTGTCTGGCCTCCCCTCTAGCACTCTGGCACCACTCCAGTCCATCCTACACTCTGCTGCACGACTAATCCACCTGTCTCCCCGCTATTCCCCAGCCTCCCCCCTATGCCAGGCCCTTCACTGGCTCCCTATTGCCCAGAGGCTCCAGTTCAAAACCTTAACCATGACATACAAAGCCATCCACAACCTTTCTCCCCATACATCTGTGACATGGTCTCCCGCTACCTACCTACACGCAACCTTCGATCCTCTCAAGATCTCCTTCTCGACTCCCCCCTCATCTCTTCTTCCCACAACCGCATACAAGACTTCTCCCGGGCTTCCCCCATACTCTGGAACTCCCTGCTGCAAAACATCAGACTTTCACCAACAATGGAGACCTTCAAGAAAAACCTGAAGACCCACCTGTTCCGACAAGCCTACAACCTGCAATGATCCTCAGTGTACTGAACCATCGTACGACCAGCTCTACCCTTTCCTAGTGTATTCTCACCCATCCTGCAGTCTGTGAGCCCTCGCGGGCAGGGTCCTCTCTCCCTCTGTACTTGTGTGTCCCTTGTCCAGCACATGTTTATTGTACCTGTCTATATTTTTCCCCTTTTCATATGTAAAGCGCCATGGAATAAATGGCGCTATATAAATGTATAATAATAATAAAATTGCTAGTAATATCCCAATGAAGAGGCAAAAATAAAAAACATATATAAGTAAAAGGTTTTATTCCACTCAGTAGCCACTATTACATCAGGTTTCCAGTTCAACATAAAAAATTTGGTGAAAGGTCCTCTTCAAATAAATCAGTCATTTATCTGTGACTGTATATTTTGGTACACCTAGTTTAGTAGCTGGTTGGCATTGCTGGCTTTTTGGATGTGTTCCTACCTACCTGGCATTTCTACCTAAGTCATTTTTTTGGAAGAGGGTAATAATCATGTGAAAATAGCACAATTTAAAAAAAAATCCATAAATGGGTGACTGGAATTTTTTGTACATCAATTTTAATAGCCAAACAAATCCAGACAATTAGCTGTGACTATTTTGCACAATTCAAATACCTAGCTGTGTTGGTTTCTCTGTCAGCCTTGGAGGTAGGGGAAATGGCAGCTGAGGTTGTACTGACATTCTTGAGTCAGGGCAAATCTAGAGGTTGGAATCAGAAGTAGGGAGCAAAGTGCTCAAGAAATTTTCCACACTGAGACAACTGTCGTGCGAGTCAGGGATGATGATAGTGTCTTGATCAAAAACCTAAGAGGAAGATCATGGTGATGAGATGATGTCATCAAAGTATGAGGGTTTTGGTGTAAAGAGCAGAGTCAACAGCACACCAAAAGATCTTCCAGGGTTTGGCGTAGACTACAGATCTAAGCATGTAAATTTCAGCATGTCCTTGCAAAGGAAATTTCAGTAATTCTCCTGGACTTACAGGCATTGACAGAACGGTTTACCTGATCACAAAAGAATAAAAGGGATACTTTTTCAATTTTAAAATACATGAAAAGTCTGTCAGTTTCATTGTGCTATTAAACGGGCAGTTGGTTACTAATGGGTCACCATCCGTTCATATAATGAAGTCACTTTCACTTTACTAAGATGTGTTTGCATGAAAGTTTGGGTGCCATCCTAACAGACCTCGGAATGTTACAGTTCTCTTTTCTCAGAAGCCAAAGAATTTGCAGTATTTACAATTACGGTAGCTACAAAATTATTAAAAAAAAAAAACTGTTGAAGATGGTAAATTTAAAATGTCAAAAAAATACAAAACGGAAAATGGGCTGATGCAGAAGTTTGGGCACCCCGCATTGTTAGCACCTAGTAACACCCCCTTTTGAACTTATCACAGCTTGTAAATGCTTTTTGCAGCCAGCGAAGAGTCTTTCAGTTCTTGTTAGAGAAATTTTCATCTATTCTTCTTGGAAAATTCCTCCAGTTCTGTGATATTCCTGGGTCGTCTTGCATGTACTGCTACTTTGAGGTCTACACAGATTTTCAACGATGTTCAGATCAGGGGACTGTGAGGGCCATTGTAAAATCTCAGCTTGTGCCTTTTGAGGTAGTCTATTGTGGATTTTCACTTGTGTTTAGGATCATTATCCATTTGTAGAAGTGATCCTCATTTCAACTTGAGCTTATTTACAGATGCTGTTATGTTTGCATCATGAATTTGTAGAAATTTCATTGAATTCAATCTTCTCTCTACCCGTGAAATGCTACAACAGAACTCCAAATCATGATTGATCCTCCCCAATACTTAATGGTTAGCGAGATGCTCTTTTCCTGAAATTCTGTACCCTTTTTTCTCTACACATACCTTTGATCATTGTGACCAATGAGTCTTTTTTAACCTAATCGGTCCACAGGACTTGTTTCAAAATACGTCAGGCTTTTTAGATGTTCTTTTGTGCATTTCAGACACTGAATTTCATGGTGAGGACACAGGAGAGTTTTTTTCTGATGACCCTTCCATGAAGGCCATATTTGTGCAGGTGTATCTGAACAGAAGAACAATGTACCACAACTCCAGAGTCTGCTACATTTTTCTGAAGGTCTTTTGCAGTCAAGCGGGGTTCTGATTTGCCTATCTAGCTCTCACTGAAATGTTGCTTCTTCTTCCAGACCTTATCTTGACCTCCACTGTTCCTGCTAACTGCCATTTCTTAATTACATTTCACTCTGAGCAAAGGGCAACTTGAAAACACTTTGCTATCTTTTTATAGTCTTCTCCTGCTTTGTGGACCTTCATCATTTTCATTTTCAGAGTACTAAGCAGCTGCTTAAAAGAACTCATGGCTTCTGTTTTTTGGCACAAGGTTAGAGGAGGCTGGGTTTTTAGTTTTTATAAAGATGGGAAATTTGCATCACCTGGCCTTTCCTAACGATGACAGTGAACAAGCCATAACCCTAAGGGACTAATTAAGGTCTGAAATCTTGGTCAAAGTTATCTGCTCACACAAATCTCCAAAGGTGCCCAAACTTTTGCATCTGCCCATTTTCCTTTTTGTAATTTTTAAAATAAAAAATGACTGTATATATATATATTTCTTAGGTCAACCGGTTTGACCTAAGAAACACTGATGTGGGATGATGAGGTTGAGGTCAGGGCCCTGTGAAAGCCAATCAAGTTTTTCCATGCCGAAGTCACACAACAGTGCCTAAATGGACCTTGCTTTGTGCAGTCGGTCATAGTCATGCTGGAACAGAAAAAAAGGCCTTGTCCAAACAGATTACATGATGATTAAGAGGTAGGTCCGAGTTATACATAGAAATTGGATCTACTTATTAATCATCAGTCAAATTGCCACAAGTAAATGAAATCAAGCTCCTGACCACGCAGTCTACCTGTACAAGCATTTGTGAAAGAATAGGACGGTCCTAAAGAGCTCCAGGACCTTTATGACATTGGTTTCCATGTTTGTGTATATATATATATATATATATACATATATATATACAGTATATATATATATATATACAGTACAGACCAAAAGTTTGGACACATCTTCTCATTCAAAGATTTTTCTGTATTTTCATGACTATGAAAATTGTACATTCACACTGAAGGCATCAAAACTATGAATTAACACATGTGGAATTATATACTTAACAAAAAAGTGTGAAACAACTGAAAATATGTCTTATATTCTAGGTTCTTCAAAGTAGCCACCTTTTGCTTTGATTACGGCTTTGCACACTCTTGGCATTCTCTTGATGAGCTTCAAGAGGTAGTCACCGGAAATAGGTTTTCACTTCACAGGTGTGCCCTGTCAGGTTTAATAAGTGGTATTTCTTGCCTTATAAATGGGGTTGAGACCATCAGTTGTGTTGTGCAGAAGTCTGGTGGATACACAGCTGATAGTCCTACTGAATAGACTGTTAGAATGTGTATTATGGCAAGAAAAAAACAACTAAGTAAAGAAAAATGGGTGGCCATCATTAATTTAAGAAATGAAGGTCTGTCAGTCCGAAAAATTGGGAAAACTTTGAAAGTGTCTCCAAGTGCAGTTGCAAAAACCATCAAGCGCTACAAAGAAACTGGCTCACATGAGGACCGCCCCAGGAAAGGAAGACCAAGAGTCACCTCTGCTTCTGAGGATAAGTTTATCCGAGTCACCAGCCTCAGAAATCGCAGGTTTACAGCAGCTTAGCAGATTAGAGACACATCTCTACAACAACTGTTAAGAGGAGACTGTGCAGCAGGCCTTCATGGTAAAATAGCTGCTAGGAAACCACTGCTAAGGACAGGCAACAAGCAGAAGAGACTTGTTTGGGCTAAAGAACACAAGGAATGGACATTAGACCAGTGGAAATCTGTGCTTTGGTCTGATGAGTCCAAATTTGAGATCTTTGGTTCCAACCACCGTGTCTTTGTGCAACGCAGAAAAGGTGAACGGATGGACTCTACATACCTGGTTCCCACCATGAAGCATGGAGGAGGAGGTGTGATGGTGTGGGGGTGCTTTGCTGGTAACACTGTTGGGGATTTATTCAAAATTGAAGGCATACTGAACCAGCATGGCTACCACAGCATCTTGCAGCGGCATGCTATTCCATCCGGTTTGCGTTTAGTTGGACCATGATTTATTTTTCAACAGTACAATGACCCCAAACACATCTCCAGGCTGTGTATAGGCTATTTGACCAAGAAGGAGAGTGATGGGGTGCTACGCCAGATGACCTGGCCTCCACAGTCACCAGACCTGAACCCAATCGAGATGGTTTGGGGTGAGCTGGAACGCAGAGTGAAGGCAAAAGGGCCAACAAGTGCTAAGCATCTCTGGGAACTCCTTCAAGACTGTTGGAAGACCATTTCCGGTGACTACCTTTTGAAGTTCATCAAGAGAATGCCAAGAGTGTGCAAAGCAGTCATCAAAGCAAAAGGTGACTACTTTGAAGAACCTAGAATATAAGACATATTTTCAGTTGTTTCACACTTTTTTGTTACGTATATAATTCCACATGTGTTAATTCATAGTTTTGATGCCTTCAGTGTGAATGTACAATTTTCATAGTCATGAAAATACAGAAAAATCTTTGAATGAGAAGGTGTGTCCAAACTTTTGGTCTGTACTGTATATATATAAAAAAAATTATATTCAGTTGTGTTTTTCAATTACAGTTAACAGCATTTGCACATAATATAATGGTGAGATTATGCAGCTTGCTTGGTAGCGTCTACTTTTTCCAGCTGGTAAAAGTAATGCTGCCTTGGGTTCAACATAGATGTGAAAAGCCACATAGCAGCATAACCTAATGAACTGTCATATGTTTTTATTGTATATAGTATTTACTTCTACCTATATCGATTGCTTTTTATCGATTGCTCAACATTTTTCTCTAAGGCCAAACACATAAATGTGCGTTCAAAGAAGACAATCAGTCTCAAATGTTCCTGGAAATGGTATCAGTGAAAGCAGAATAAACACGCCAAGATTTGTGTTATGCTAAAAAGCCGGAAAAAAAGTTTTATAAATTGGAGGCACACATCCCATATCTCTTTGCATTTATGCCAGCTTTCACATTTAGAGCTGAGAGGGTTTTTTTTCCTAAAGCATTTCTGCATGGTGAAAAGGGATTTTATTTTTGTTTGTCCTTGTTAATATTGGAAAAACAGGCAAGCCAAGCAACACTCAATGCCCATGTAAGTGTCATACATTTACCAAGTCTACTAATACTATACAGATACCCAAGAATTAAAAAGAACATACACGTCTATTGAAGTTCATATATTACTATACTTTGTCTTAATCAATGAAAAAGTGAATAAAATATCTAATTTTCCTTTGAAAACGCTTTACTTCAAGAGTCCCATGCGATTTGAGAGGATGACTACTGTTATTTTCCTCCATTAAAGCGATTAAATATTTGATATGTCTATCTGCAGTTCCACTTTTGCAGACATGGGTAGGGATCGATTGTTATATTTTAGCATTAGATGATTAAGACAGTATATCTGTACATTGAGAGTAAGAAAGTAATAGAGTTGAAGCACCAACAGAAAGCTTTTTTACCAGTGTTTAGGCTCTTTTTTGGAATGATGATACAACCTCCAACTTGTCAAAATTCAAACGGTGATGCAAAGAAAAAAGACTATTGATGATGATCGCAATAGCAAACGAAAAGGAAAGTCAGCACTCACCATTTTTTTAAGAAAATTCAGTCCTTTTTCATTTTCATTTGAAAATGGATGATTGACAAAAAGTGCAATAGTGCTAGCAGGGTGGCATCAGATGCAGTGATATCAACAAGAGAGACTTGACGGCAACAAACGTTTCGCCCTGAATTTCTACTTCTACTGGACCAGTAGAAGCGCAAATTCAGCACAAAACGTTCACTTTCTGTCATGTCCATAATTCCATAATTTCCCTCGGGATCAATAAAGTGTATTGTATCGTATCGTATGTCTCTCTTGTTAATATCACTGCACCTGATGCCGTGCTGCTAGCACTATTGCACTTTTTGTCAATGATCCATTTTCAAATGAAAATTAAAAAGAACTGAATATTCTCAAAGAATGGTGAATGCTGACTTTCCTTTTCATTTGCTATTGCGATATCTATACATTGGTTTTTCATACAGGGCTGGCTCCAAATTTTTGTGGGCACTCGGCGAATTTGTCTCAGTGAGCTCCTTTAACAAATACCACGATACATGATTCACAGATACGCAGAGAAATATAGGTATGGTACAATACGAAAGATTTCACTTACTTGTTACATCACATTAGTGGTATATATTGTAAATTCTACAATAGCTCAGAAACCAGGGAATCCTCATAGTGCACAGTGCTTACGCTGGGGGGATCCAAAAGTTTTCATTTTAGGCCAGACAGTATAGTCCTCCATACAGTATTATGGGTCCCACATGGTTCTCCATACATTATAATGGACCCTATATATTGCTCCATTCAGTAAAATGGGACCCATATATAACTCCATACAGTATAATGAGCACCATATATTGCTACATACAGTACAATGAGCCCCATATATTGCTCCATACAGAATAATGGGCCCCATATAGCACTCTATACAGAATAATGGACCACATATAATGCTCCATACAGAATAATGGACCCCAAATAATGCTCCATACAGCATGGGCCCATATAATGCTCTGTTGTGAATGCTCTGGATTCTGAGTTGGGGCTCCCTCTGGTGGCTGCTGATAGTAATGAAGCTGCTTTGACTGACAGAGGCCCTTCAGCTGAGGATTCAGCTGCAGACGATTGGCAATCTGGGAGTGCTGACTGGGGAGATATAAGTGAGCAGCTTTTCCATGATCCTTGCCGGTGATTAGTTCTTCCTGCTCTCTTTTGGAAGTCAGCTTGCTGCTTGCCTTGTCCTACAACTTTCAAATAAGTCTTTTGCTGTTTACTTCAGTGGCTTGTGTTTTTGTCTATCTCAGTTTTCTGCCCTATTGGATTGTTCAGCCAGGTTTCCCTGTGAGGGCCTGCGCTGGACACTGGTTTTCATTTGCTATTGTTTATGCATTTCAGTTCCCTGTTATTTCTGCATTCGCTGAATTGCTACCTGTTCACACCAGAGACAGTTTATGTATTTTTGTTCTCTGTTATTTCTGCTGTTTTGCTGCCAGTGTACACCAGAGTCTGATCTAGCGGGGAAGAGATCGTGTGATCTCAGTATTTTTGTGTATCAGAAGCGTTGGAGTTTTTTCTAGTGTTTTTTCCGGATTGCAGACAGTATCCTTCCTGTCCTTTTCTATCTAGACAGTTTGGGCCCAGCATTTGCTTGTGCTATTTTCTGCATGTGTCCGTATTTCATCTTGTCTCACCGCCAATATATGTTGGGGGCTATCTATTCCTTTGGGGCTCTACTCCAGGACAGTTAGCTTTCCCCTTTCTCTCTGTAAGGCTTAGTTAGCTCTACGGCTGTGTCGAGGCATCTAAGGCACCGTAGGCACGTCCCACGGCTACTTCTAGTTGTGCTGGCAGTTTAGGGGTCTGCAATCCGCTAGTTCCAACTTCTCTGGGTGTCTGGTCACTTAGCCTGTTTTTGCTGCTGTCCTCCTCGGCTACCATATCACAACAGAATCACCGGCCTAACCGTAATCCTAGGGTACTCAAAAGAAGGAAAGAATAGTATTAAAAAAAAAGGGGGGGTTTCAGAATTTTTTTTTTTTTTTTGCATATTTTTTCCTCTTTTTCTCTGGGGGCCATAGGAGGATTTTTCATTCTTCAATGGAGATTGTGCAGTTGTCTGGTCGTGTTGAGCTTCTCACTACTGAAGTTCAGGGAATTTCTGCCTATCTCACTCAGTTTTCTGATATGGAACCTAGGATTCCTCTGCCTGATTTATTTCTGGAATCGGTCTAAATTTTTGAACTTTAGGAATAATTGTAAATTGTTTTTTGCCTTGAAACCTAAGTCCTCGGGGAACGCAGCACAGCAGGTTCAAATTGTCATCTCCCTGTTGTAACCCTCAGGACTCTGCGTTTTCACTGACACCTGTGGATCCTGTGTTGGCTAATGTTGATGTGTTTTTTCAAGCTCTGGGATTATTGTACGATGAACCTAATGTTATTGATCAAGCTGAGAAAACCTTGTTGGCATTGAACCAGGGTCAGGAAACAGCAGAGTTATATTGTCAGAAATTCCGAAAGTGGGCAGTCCTTACTAAATGGAACAATGATGCCCTAGCGGCTCTTTTTCGAAAGGGTCTGGCAGAGACCGTAAAATGTTGTGAATATGCTGAAGGCGGCTTCTGAGCTGGAGCTCCCTCCGGTGGTTGCTGAGGGTAATGAACTGATTAATGAATGGCCTTCAGCTGGCGCTGAATGGTAGGATTTAAGTGGCCTGAGTTCCCAGCAGCCTTGCCGGTTATCAATTGTTACTTCTGGTCTTGTTTGAAGCTCTGCTAGTTTCCTGCTCTCCTTCAGATAAGTGTTTTGCTGTTTTTTTTTTCTCTGTTTGATTTTCATTGCTGGTTTGCTGCTTGCAGTGGACTGCAGCCTGTCCCCTTTTGGGGGTCTGGCGCTGCAATTGTGCTCCGTTTTTGTCTGTACTTTTGCTTTGCTCCTTTGTTACTTTTTATTTGCTGAATAGTGTTTTGTTACAGCAGAGATCTGATTTAGGTGGATGAGATCGTGTGATCTCAGGTTTTTTGGCAATCAGAAGTGTTGGTATTTTTGTTAGGGTTTTTGTTGGATTGCAGTCAGAATTCTTTCCTGTACTTTTCTGTCTAGACAGATTGGGCCCCAGCGTTTGCTCATTCTATTTTCTGTATGTGTCCGTGCTTTCTTCTTGTCTAGCCGCCATTACATGTTTGGGGGCTTCCTGTTTTCTTTGGGGATCTGCTCCGGGGCAGATAGCTTTCATCTTTCTGCCTTTAGGTGTAGTTATCTCTCAGGCTGTGACTAGGCGTGTAGGATCAACGTAGGAACGCTCCACGGCTACTTCTAGTTGTGTGGTTAGTTCAGGTTACTGCAATCCAATAGGTTCCAGCCTCTCTGGAGTATTACCGCTTTTGCTATTTTTTTGCTATTTCTCCTCAGTTACGAAACATAACAGTAAAGGATGTTATGGTGGGATTTCCTGTCCCCTCTGGTCTCAATGACTCTATGTCATTGGCCATTCAAGTTGACAGACGTTTACGTGGACGTAGAAATGTCCGAGAGGTGGTGATGCCTTGTAAGAAAACCTCTGAGCCCATGCAGTGTGATGGGGTTGTTTCTGGAGCTCAGCGTCGAGAATTTTCAAAGCACCATCCTCTTCACCCTTGGGTGCCAGCTATTTCTTTGTGGCCAAAAAGGATGGTTCATTGAGACCATGTATTGACTATCGTCTCCTTATTAAGATCACTGTTAAATATCAGTTTCCGTTACCCCTGATTTCTGATTTATTCTCCCAAGTGAAAGGTGCTAGTTGGTTTACCAAGCTTGACCTTAGGGGGCGTATAATCTTATTCGCATTAAGCACGGAGATGAATGGAAGACTGCGTTTAATACCCCTGAGGGGCATTTTGAGTACCTAGTGATGCCTTTTGGGCTCACTAATGCCCCTTCCGTCTTCCAATCTTTCATGAATGATATTTTCCGGAATTTTGTGAATAAGTTTCTGATTGTTTATTTGGACGATGTTTTGATTTTTTTCTAATGACTGGGATTCTCATGTGGAGCATGTTCGGATGGTGTTCCGTATTTTGAGAGAAAATGCTTTGTATGTCAAGGGATCAAAATGTCTCTTTGGTGTACAGTAGGTTTTGTTTTTGGGATTCATTCTATCTCCGTCCGCTATTGAAATGGACCCGGTCAAGGTTCAGGCCATTTCTGATTGGGTGCAGCCCTCTTCATTGAAGGCTCTTCAGAGATTTTTGGGTTTTGCTCATTTTTACCGTAAATTTATAAGTAATTTTTCTGGTATTGTGAAACCACTGACTGATTTGACCAAAAAGGGCTCTGATGTGGTAAATTGGTCTCCAGGGGCAGTTTCGGCTTTTCAGGAGCTTAAAAGGAGATTCACTTCTGCTCTGGTTTTGCGGTAACCTGATGTTTCTCTCCATTTCAGGTGGAAATAGATGCTTCTGAGATTGGTGCAGGAGCCGTTTTGTCCCAAAGGGATCCTGTAATCTCTTCTAAGATTAACCCTTGTGCCTTCTTCTCCCGAAAGTTTTCCCCAGCTGAACGTAATTATGATGTGGGGAATCGGGAATATTGGCTATGAAGTGGGCATTCTAAGAGTGGTGACATTGGTTAGAGGGAGCCAAACATCAAGTTGTGGTCCTCACTGACCACAAGAACTTGATCTATCTCGAATCAGCCAAGCGATTGAATCCTACACAGGCCAGGTGGGCCTTGTTTTTCATGTGTTTTAACTTTGTGGTCTCCTTTCTCCTGGTACTAAGAATGTTAAGGCAGATGCCCTCTCTAGGAGTTTCCTTGCGGATTCTCTTGAGGTGACTGAGCCTACGGCCATTCTGAAGGAGGGTGTGGTTCTTTCTGCTATCTCACCCGATTTGAGACTGGCCCTGGAGCAATTTCAGGGGGATAAACCGGAACGTTGCCCTGCGGGGAAATTGTATGTCCCAGACCAATGGAGGAAGAAAGCTATGTCTGAAGTTCATTGCTCTGCGTTGGCTGGTCATCACGGTATTTTTGGTACTAGTGTCACGCTGTATAGCAGATATATATATGTGATGACAGTAATCTATATCAAAAGGGCAACATACTATATAACATGCGCATAGATATATGATAACATAGAATTACCTGACAGAATGTCCAGTGGGTCAATACGGAATCCGTTATACGCTGTCTCCGGCTAGAGGGTGACCGGGGTCTATGCTGACCCTAAACTGGGGTCCTAACTAATCCCTCTACCTGGAGGTACTGTTAAAGGTACAGAGGTCCAGGCCACCAGCGTAAACCCTGTCTCCTATCAATCCCTGCCAACTGTAATCTAGTCCTAAGAAGGACCCTGATTACCACCAAAGGGAATGAACAGGTAACGGTTAATGAACAGAAAGACATACAAGAAAGACAAGAAATAAAGTAAATAAAGTCTTACATACAACACTCACACACAGTAGGAACACCTAAGGTCTCAGAGATAAACTATAAGCTATAAGAGTAAAAACAACTAGGAACTCTTAGCTTAAGTATTCTCAGAACCGATCCAGTCTGCTAGACTACATGAATGCTTTCACCGGCATCTAACACCCAGACTGGCAGCTATATAAAGGAAGCTAATTAGAACAAAATCAAAAGCAGCCGGGTGAGGCTGGACCTAGTCTTAGCAAAGAGCTAGGTAAAATTAACTCCCTCATTACCAAACACAAAGAAACAGCAACTCAGCTGTGAGAAGTCAGAGTGTGTAATCGCGACGATCCTCGTGGCGATACACCCATGACAGTACCCCCCCCTCTACGAGGGGACTCCGGACCCTCAGGGCCAGGTCTGCCCGGGTGAGTTGTGTGAAAGGTCCGAACCAATCGATCTGCGTTAACATCAGACGCAGGGACCCACGTCCTCTCCTCAGGACCATACCCCCTCCAATGAACCAAGTACTGAAGGGATCGGCGACTGAGACGTGAGTCAATGATTTTCGACCCATGAAATTCCACGTTATCATTGACCACCACTGAAGGAGGAGGTAGAGGTGACGGTATGACTGGTGCCACATACTTTTTAATTTGTCAGACAACCCTTGACAAAACTGGCTCCTAAGAGCTGGGTCATTCCACTGAGTATCTGTTGCCCATCTACGGAACTCAGAAGAATATTCCTCCGCTGGACGATTTCCTTGCCGCATTTTACGTAACTTTGTTTCAGCAAGGGAAACTCGATCCGGATCATCATATACCAGACCCAGGGCAGTAAAAAATCGATCCACTGACTGGAGATCTGGGGAGCCTGGAGGAATAGAGAACGCCCAAGATTGAGGGTCCCCTTGTAAGAGCGAGATAACAATTCCCACCCTCTGCTCTTCACTCCCAGATGACCGAGGCCGCAGCCGAAAGTACAATTTACATGCCTCCCGGAAAGTAAAAAATTTGTCCCGCCCACCAGTGAACCTGTCCGGGAGAGCAACCTTAGGTTCAGATCTGGTTTGCTCCGGGGGGACAAAACCTTGGACTTAATGTCTGCCAACTCCATGGACAACCCCTGCAACTGCCGGGCCAGCTGGGCTACTGGATCCATGACAGCTGGGGAGAATCTTTAGTATGGGCCGGTGAAAATGTCACGCTGTATAGCAGATATATATATGTGATGACAGTAATCTATATCAAAAGGGCAACATACTATATAACATGCGCATAGATATATGATAACATAGAATTACCTGACAGAATGTCCAGTGGGTCAATACGGAATCCGTTATACGCTGTCTCCGGCTAGAGGGTGACCGGGGTCTATGCTGACCCTAAACTGGGGTCCTAACTAATCCCTCTACCTGGAGGTACTGTTAAAGGTACAGAGGTCCAGGCCACCAGCGTAAACCCTGTCTCCTATCAATCCCTGCCAACTGTAATCTAGTCCTAAGAAGGACCCTGATTACCACCAAAGGGAATGAACAGGTAACGGTTAATGAACAGAAAGACATACAAGAAAGACAAGAAATAAAGTAAATAAAGTCTTACATACAACACTCACACACAGTAGGAACACCTAAGGTCTCAGAGATAAACTATAAGCTATAAGAGTAAAAACAACTAGGAACTCTTAGCTTAAGTATTCTCAGAACCGATCCAGTCTGCTAGACTACATGAATGCTTTCACCGGCATCTAACACCCAGACTGGCAGCTATATAAAGGAAGCTAATTAGAACATAATCAAAAGCAGCCGGGCGAGGCTGGACCTAGTCTTAGCAAAGAGCTAGGTAAAATTAACTCCCTCATTACCAAACACAAAGAAACAGCAACTCAGCTGTGAGAAGTCAGAGTGTGTAATCGCGACGATCCTCGTGGCGATACACCCATGACAACTAGAGATTTGGTGAGTCTACTTTATCTCATGATGTCAGGAATTTTGTGCAGTCCTGTGGGACTTGTTCTCGGTCCAAACCTTGCTCTTGCTCTAGTGGATTGTTAATGCCATTGCCTGTGCCCAGGAGGCCATGGACCCAGGGGCGGAACTATCGTGGAAGCAGGGGAAGCAGCTGCCACAGGGCCCGGGCTAGAAGGGGGCCCGTCCCTGCTGCAGCTGCTTCACCTACCACCACGGTAGTTCCGCAAGCTGCCGGTGGTGTGAGCAGAGGCGTATCTAGGGGGGGGCAGCCGGCAGGGGGGCGCAGTCGGGCCGCCTAATGCGGCGGTCCGCAGTGTCTCCCCCGCGGCTGTGTTCTGCCGCCCCCGGCCTGAGAGTCGGCGGCTCCCTGTGCCGGCTGTCAAGCTGACAGCCGGCGCAGAGAAGCTGCTGTGTGCCGGCTTCCTGGGATCAATTGCACTGGTCTGCGTACAATTAATTGACAGACGTCCAGTATCAGATGTGAAGCTCTGACCACCGGTCAGTCAGCGCCTGCAGCGTGATAGGTATTGATCACGGCTGACGGTCATTTCGACTGTCAGAGCCCAAGTAAGGGGAGAATTGTGTGAGTGGTGTGCTATATGGGTGAAGGATTAGAGTAAATGGGGGAAACATTACTGTGTGGGTGAGTGGGATGTGGTTTATGGGGGGGGTTTAGGAGTGGGGATGGGGGATACATTGTGTGGGGGGGATTTAGAGTGGGGATGGGGTTCTTTTATGTGTGGGGGGTTTGGAGTGGGGATGGGGGATACATTATGTGGGGGGATTTGAGTGGGGATGGGGGTTCTTTTATGTGTGGGGGGTTTGGAGTGGGATGGGGGGATACTTATGTGGGGGGATTTGGAGTGGGGATGGGGGTTTATTTTATGTGTGGGGGGATTTGGAGTGGCGATGGGGGTTATTGTATGTGTGGGGGGATTTGGAGTGGGGATGGGGGTTTATTTTATGTGTGGGGGGATTTGGAGTGGCGATGGGGGTTATTTTATGTGTGGGGGGATTTGGAGTGGGGATGGGGGTTATTTTATGTGTGGGGGGATTTGGAGTGGCGATGGGGGTTATTTTATGTGTGGGGGATTTGGAGTGGGGATGGGGGATTTATGTGTGGGGGGATTTGGAGTGGCGATGGGGGTTATTTTATGTGTGGGGGATTTGGAGTGGCGATGGGGGTTAATGTGTGTGGGGGATTTGGAGTGGGGATGGGGGTTATTTTATGTGTGGGGGATTTTGGAGTGGGATTGGGTGGGTTTATTTTATGTGTGGGGGGATTTGGAGTGGCGATGGGGGTTATTTTATGTGTGGGGGATTTGGAGTGGGATGTGGGTTATTTTATGTGTGGGGGATTTGGAGTGGGATGGGGGTTATTTTATGTGTGGGGGGATTTGGAGTGGCGATGGGGGTTATTTTATGTGTGGGGGGATTTGGAGGTGGGGTATATGGGGGGATTTGAGGATTATGTGTGGGGGGATTTGGAGTGGGGATAGGGGATACTTAATGCGTGTGGGGATTTGGAGTGGGGATGGGGGGATTTAATGTGTGTGGGGGGGATTTGGAGTGAGGATGGGGGCATTTAATATGTGTGGGGGGATTTGAGGGTACTGAAGAGTATGTATGAGGAAACATTATGGGGGATGGGTGCAGACAGTATGGGGAGCGAACGGGTGAATGTATGTGGACACAGTATGGGGAGTGAGGGTGATGGGATGTGTGCAGACACAGTATGGGGAGTCAGGGTTATGTGTGAGCAGACAGTATAGAGCGTGAGGGGGTAAATATATGAGGAGACAGTATGCTGAACAGGGGGGATGTGAGAGGAGACAGTGTGAGGAGGGAGGGGAATTGTGTGAGGTGACAGTATATTGCAGATATTTTTATTTAGGGGCATTATAATGACTCTGCTGTCTTTAAGGGCATCATGTGGAGAGTTGGTGCAGAAGAGCGGAGAAGATGGAAGTCTGCAGACACGGCTGTGGATGAGAAAACTTATCATAGGATCTGGAAAAGATGAAGAAAAGGAGAACGACTCCAGATACAGCGTCATCTATAAGGTACCTGGATGTAAATATTATTTGTGAAATTGACTAATTCTCATGTCTTTATTTGTTAGGAGCATTAAAGGGGTTCTCCAGGTCTGTGTCACATAGAATGACTGCAGACTCAGCACAAACCTGGACAGCCCCTTTAATGCTCCTAACATAAATAAAAACATGAGAATTAGTCAATTTTAGAATTCTCACAGTGCGCACTGCACGCTGTTAGGATTCTCTCGTGCCGGTGATTTAGGCTAAGTGCACACGATCAGGAATAATTGCGTTTTTTTCGCGGTTTTTCCGCGGTTTTCCACGGTAAAAACGCGATAAAAACGCAAGCATTAAGCATCCTATACATGTTAATTGATTCCGCATGTTTTGGCCACATGTTGCGTTTTTTTCCGCGAAAAAAACGCTTCGCGGAAAAAATAGCAACATGTTCATTAATTTTGCGGAATGTAAGCGGTTCATGTGCGGTGGTACCCAGGGTCTGGAGGAGAGGAGACTCTCCTCCAGGCCCTGGGTACCATATCCCTGGTAAAACAATAATTAAAATAAAAAATAATGATATTCTCACCTTCCGGCGGCCCCCGCAGCCTTCCCGCGGCCCCCGCAGCCTTCCCGCCTTCAGCGACGCTCCCGGCAACTTCCGGTCCCAAGAGTCCTTTGCGAGAATCACCCAGATGGCATAGCGGTCTCGCGAGATGCTTCGTCATCGGTGTGATTTGTCGCAAAGCACTCCTGGGACCGGAGTTGCCGGGAGCGTCGCTGAAGGCGGGAAGGCTGCGGGGGCCGCCGGAAGGTGAGAATATCATTATTTATTATTTTTTTTTATTATTTTTACATTAGATCTTTTTACTATTGATGCGACATAGGCGGCATCAATAGTAAAAAGTTGGTCACACTTGTCAAACACTATGTTTGACTCGTGTGACCAACCTGTCAATCAGTTTTCCAAGCGATGCTACAGATCGCTAGGAAAACGCTAGCATTCTGCAAGCTAATTACGCTTGCAAAACGCTATTATTCTGGCGGGAATCAGCATACAAAAAACGTGCGTATTTCCTGCGGGAGAAGTGCGGGATTGCCGCGGAAATTTCCGCGGCAATTCCGCAACGTGTGAACTTAGCCTTCCATACAAGCGGTCACATGCTGACTAGACATGTGTGGCCTCACTCAATGAAAATGAACGGAGCGAGGCCGGGCACGTCTAGTCGGAATGTGGCCAGAAGTATATAAATCACATGCTTATGCTGACATGACCGTGTACTCTTGCCACCGGTAATGGAGAATCCTAAAAGTGTGCAGAGCATTCGTTGTGAGAATTCAGAAGCTGCAATGTCAGGATTCAGCTCTGCAGGTTCCAGCAGTCATCTCATGGACACTTCACTCATATGCGATTTTTATACTTATGGTCCTGTGACAACCAGCTTCTCTTCCTGCTTCTCTCAGTTTTTAACTGAACATTGAGAGCATTAGGGAGAGCAGCTCGAGGGTACATGACTAAGTGTGCAAATCGCATGTGTGCTTGGGGGGGGTGCCAAACCGAATTCTTGCCCCGGGTGCCAGAAAGCCTAGATACACCTCTGGGTGTGAGTCTGATATGGGGCCCGCCGCCACCTCTGGCGCCGCTATGAGAGGAGGTGGGACGGGCCCCGAGCAGTCCGGCACTTCCACGTCATGTGACGTAGGGGCGTGCGCGCGCTCTCACGTCACATGCAAGGCTGGCGTGGTGGACGTCGGAGCGTCGAGGACGGAGCAGCGCGCGGAGCAGAAGAGCTGGAGGACGCAGTCACCTGAGGATTGGCAGATTGGTAAGTATGCTTGCTGAGGCTGACTCTCTTTTACAGGGACGCGGCAGCTGCAGATTCCCGTCCTGGCACTTGAGGAGAGGGGGGAGAGCGGAGGGGGAGGTGTGAGTGTATCAGGGGCCTCAGGCCCCAGGACACAGCGGGCCACATTAGAGGCCTCAGGAAGCAGCAGGCCCCTAATGGGGCCCTAGGAAACAGCAGGCCCCATTAGGGGCCTAGGTCCAAAGGAAGCAGCAGGCCCCATTAGGGGTCTAGGTCCAAAGGAAGCAGCAGGCCCCATTAGGGGCCTAGGTCCAAAGAAAACTGCAGGCCCCATTAGGGGCCTTGGGCCCCAGGACACTGCAGGCCCCATCAGGAGCCTAGGGCCCCAGGAAACTGCAGGCCCCATCAGGGGCCTAGGGTCCCAGGAAACAGCAGGCCCCTAATGGGGCCCTGAAAACAGCAGGCCTCTTTACAGTGCTGCAGATGGCGACCAAAATGGTCGCCAAAGCGGCTAAAAATTTGCAAATGGCGACTGGATTATTAAATCCATTCGCCGTTTGCGATTAGTGATTTTTAAAAAAAATATATATATTTTATAAAATGGTGGCCGGAGGCGGTGGGGGGGCCCATTGTGAAGTTTGCTGTGGGGCCCTGCCGTTCCTAGTTACTCCCCTGCATGGACCCATATCTCTATGTATTTTATTTCCGACCTCCCTGTCTCTCAGAGAATGACCGTTATCTGGGTGATCTGTGATAGATTTTCCAAGATGATCCATCTTGTGCCACTGCTGAAGTTGCTATCCTCTTCCGAGTTGCTGCCCTTGTTTTTTCAGCAGGTGGTTCGGTTGCACGGCATTCCGGAGAACATTGTGTCTGACAGAGGAGTCCAATTTGTTTCCAGATTTTGGAGGACCTTTTGTTCTAAACTGGGAGTTCAGCTGTCTTTTTCCTCTGCGTTTCACCCTCAGACCAATGGGCAGACTGAGAGAACAAACAGACCTTGGAAACTTATTTGAGATGTTTGTGTCTGCGTATCAAGATGACTGGGTCTCTTTTTTGCCCTTGGCTGAAACTTTGATGTTCCCTTTTTTCTGCAATTTTGGGTTTCATCCTCGGTTTTCTTCGGGGCAGGTGGAGGCTTTTGTCTGTCCGGGTGTTGACTCTATGGTGGAGAGAATGCAGCAGATTTGGGATCAAGTAGTGAATAAGCTGTCTCTCTCTCAGGAGAGGGCCCAATGGTTTGCCAACTGGCATAGGACTGATGGTTCTCGGTTTAAAGTGGGTGACATGGTTTGGTTGTCCTCAAGAAATATCCCTATGAAGGTGGCGTCTCCAAAATTTAAGCCAAAGTTCATTGGACCTTATAAGATTTTGGAAATTCTTAATCCCGTTTCCTTCCGTTTGGCTCTTCCAGGGACATTTAAGATTCACAACGTCTTCCACAAATCTTTATTGAAAAGGTTTGTTAAGCCAGTGGTTCCTATGGCTGCGCCCCCTGAGCCTGTTTTGGTTGAGGGCAATCTAGAGTATGAAGTGGAGAAGATATTGGATTCTCGTCTGGCTAGATGGAGACTCCAGTACTTGGTTAAGTGGAAAGGTTATGGTCAGGAGGACAATTCTTGGGTGTTTTCTTCTGACATTCATGCGGAGAGATTGGTTCGCGCCTTTCACCGGGCTCATCCTGATCGGCCTGGTGGGGCAGGTGAGGGTTCGGTGACCCCTCTTCAAGGGGGGGTACTGTTGTGAATGCTCTGGATTCTGAGTTGGGGCTCCCTCTGGTGGCTGCTGATAGTAATGAAGCTGCTTTGACTGACAGAGGCCCTTCAGTTGAGGATTCAGTTGCGGACGATTGGCAATCTGGGAGTGCTGACTGGGGAGATATAAGTGAGCAGCTTTCCCATGATCCTTGCCCGTAATTAGTTCTTCTTGGTCTCTTTTGGAAGTCAGCTTGCTGCTTTCCTTGTCCTGCAACTTTCAGATAAGTCTTTTGCTGTTTACTTCAGCGGCTTGTGTTTTTGCCTATCTCAGTTTTCTGCCCTATTGGATTGTTCAGCCAGGTTCCCTGTGGGGGCCTGCGCTGGACACAGGTTTTCATTTGCCATTGTTTATGCATTTCAGTTCCCTGTTATTTCTGCATCCGCTGAATTGCTACCTGTTCACACCAGAGACAGTTTATGTATTTTTGTTCTCTGTTATTTCAGTATCTGCTGTTTTGCTGCCAGTGTACATCAGAGTCTGATCTAACGGGGGAGAGATCGTGTGATCTCAGTATTTTTGTGTATCAGAAGCGTTGGAGTTTTTTCTAGTGTTTTTTCCGGATTGCAGACAGTATCCTTCCTGTCCTTTTCTATCTAGACAGTTTGGGCCAGCATTTGCTTGTGCTATTTTCTGCCTGTGTCCGTATTTCGTCTTATCTCACCGCCAATATATGTTGGGGGCTAACTATTCCTTTGGGGCTCTACTCCGGGGCAGTTAGCTTTCCCCTTTCTCTCTGTAAGGTTTAGTTAGCTCTACGGCTGTGTCGAGGCGTCTAAGGCACCGTAGGCATGTCCCACGGCTACTTCTAGTTGTGCTGGCAGTTTAGGGGTCTGCAATCCGCTAGTTCCAACTTCTTTGGGTGTCTGGTCACTTAGCCTGTTTTTTGCTGCTGTCCTCCTCGGCTACCATATCATAACAATGCTCTATACAGAATAATGGACCCATATAATGCTCCATACAGAATCGTCCTACATAATGCTCCATACAGAATGGGCCCCATATAATGGCCATAGAGAATGGGCCCCATATAATGCTCCATACATAAAAAATAAATAATGAAATTCTTACCTCTCCTCATTCTCCGCTGGCGGCAGCTTCCATCTCCTCAGCTCCCTTGTCTTCAGATTCTTCTGGCTCTCTGCACTGCTCAGAGCAGAGAGCATGCTGTAGTGACATCAACGCGCCCTCTACCCTGAGACGTCAGAGTCAGAAGATGCGGAAAAGACAGGACCTACAGCCAGCTGGGAACAAGGAGAGGTGAATATTTCAAACAGTTTAAAGTACAGGGTGCACCCAGGGTCAGTGACGGCGAGTGGGGCCCCTTGCTTGCTTAGGGCCCAGGCACTTGCCCAGGTGCGCTGGGTGGTGATGCCGGCCCTGTTTCCATATACACTATTTATATCACTCAAGCCATTGATATGGAATAAATTGTGATTTTTAATATCTTGTTTTTTCGCGTCTGTTAGCTTCCATGATGCTTATGAGTCTAGAGAGCTGCAATGTCAAAAAGGGTACATCAAATCAATACATAGTAGTCTCAAAAGAAAAGGCAGGAAAATGTTTAGCTCTAAGTGGTTTTCAGAGAATATAGTGTTTTTACCATAAATACATAAATATTCTCCTTTAACAAGCAACTTACTTTTTTATAAACATTTTGTCCCAGGTTCCAACTGCAAATATGTATCAGTACACACATAATTCATGGTGGTGACATATACAGAATATATAGAGCACTAGACCTAATAGACAATGTGGTCATAATGGATATGACATTACTAGGTACCGAACTAATGTATTATTCTGTACATTTAGCATTTCTCCCTTGAACAGTTCTGGGGTTTACCAAAGAGACTTTAAAAGGAAGGTATCATATAAAAAAAAGCTATTAGCATGCAGATATGGGGTTAATCTGCAAGTTAATAGCGTTCTGAAACTGCCTGGCTCCCACACTGAGAGTCCCGCTGCCGGAAGGAAATGAACTTTATTCCTCCCGGCAGTATCGGGCTTTCAGTCACGGGGGTGGGCCAGCACAACTTCAGTCACCGCTCAGTGCATATTTGTAACTACACCCCTGACACTGACTGACAGCCAGCTCTAACGCTGATTTGGCTGTTAGTCAGTGCCGGGGCATGGATTTAGCCGCCATTCGCTATGTACTGACCAATGATTGAAGTCACGCTAGCGCAACCCTATGATTGAAAGCCCAAGACTGCCAGGAGGAATAAAGTTAATTTACTCGAATGCAGGCACCGGGCAGCTTCAGAATGCTATTAACCTGCAGGTTCACCCAATATCTGCAGGATAATAGCGTTATTTTACATGACAGGTTCCCTGTAAGCAGTCATATCCACCCCCAGATAATAAACAAAGTACAATATATCATCTGCCTTCATCCATAAAATAGCTTCTTTTTAACAATAAAACTTATACTATATTTATATTTCTTGTTTACAGATGCGCACAACTCAGAAGGTCTCGGTATGGCCAGTGGGCCTTGTTGGTGGGCGACGGTATGAACGTCCAATTGTAGAAAATGGAAAGGTTGTGGGTTGGTACACAGGATGGCGAGCAGACAGACCATTTGCCATTGACATGGCAGGTAAGCTGTATATGGTAAAATGTATGCACCACCCTTGCTTATTCCATGTGATATTCTTCAAAAATTGTTAACCCTCTGCTATATCTTAGTAACACATTATGCTGTAATACAGAAAATCAACTATTAAGGCTCCTGTAGGATGCAGCAAACACAGGATAAGGAACTCGATAAAGGAAATAGCTTTCTGAAATAATAGAGAACATCTCTATGCATCTAGTGGCTACTATAGTTCGTTAATTACATCCAGAACTTTTGGAGATTAATAAGAGACCATAGAAAATATCATAAGTCATATTACAAGACTCGTTAAAGGGTTGATTGTGACTTGTAGGATCGCAACTTCCAATAGGTGGCGCTATAGAGTACAAGTCCTCTTTTTTTGAAGAGGCAATTTGCACATAGAAAATAAAAGCGCTTATATTGACATTATGTGAAGATAAGAAACTAAGAATTTCCTTAAAACTAGAGAGGAAGGTTTCATGCAATAAAAGTTAGAGAATGAGGCTGTGTTCACATGTAGCAGTCATACTTCGGCTGAACACTGCAGCAGTCCGATTGTAATGGTCACATTTTTTGCAGGCGATACAGCTGTTTCCTGCAAGTTTCAGTGATTTTGTAGCCAAGCAGTAGAAAGACCACAGCAGCTCAGGGCTGTTGCAAATTTCAGCTGCAGCATAACTACTGCATGTGAACACAGCCATAAAGCTGAAGAGCTAAATGAAGCCTTCTTAGAGACAACCTTTCAATAGTTGTGTCCTTCGTAGACTAATACCGTGGTTACTGGGCTTGTAACTATCTTTTTAGGGATCCAGCACTCTGGGAAATTCAGTAGATGAATAAAATCACTTCTTTATTTTCAAAGAAAAAATATTAAAAATCAAGCACATGGAACAGGGAAGAGATTCTTACGCGTTCCGAGTGTGCGCTTAATCATAGCAATCATATAACCAATGGTTATTTTGGTTGAAAGCACAGTCTCAGATGTAATCCCTGCTATTCTTTTTGATTGACTGGATATAATTACCACCAAGACTATGCTAAGAACCATGACTATTCGTTACTTCAACACTGCCCAGATGACTACAGGCGAGCAGCACACAGCAGTGTTATAACATCAATTTCTCAATAAAGCTAATCCATAATACTAGAGACTGCTGATGGAAGAGCACAGCACCAGTTCTAGATAATTTTCTCATTCCTGACAACACTATGTAGTAAAAAAAAAACAATACATATGGAATTTGTATTTTTAACAGGTGTTTAATATTTACAATCCAATAAATTGTATTGGTTTTATAATAAAAGGAAATGGAGAAATGATACAGAAATAATAAGGGTCATTCAATAATATACGGTATGTTATATTTAGAACAATATACAGTAAAACATTATACACTTTAGTTCTTTCCTATATGTCCAATAATAAGCGTTAGACACTTCAAAATCAATAATTCAACATAATCTAATATGGTTTGTTGCCGTTATATAGCAAGCAATTCCAACTCTGTATCAAAATTTAAAAAAATGAATAAAAAAAGACAGGGAAAAAAACTCCAAAAATGAGGAAAAAACACACAGCAAAAATAGGTATGTGGTAAGAAGTGGTGGGACAAAATGCTGGGGTACTAGCCACAGAACAGAACCCACCAATGCCAACACTGTTTGTGTAAACAATCGAAAACCTAGCCTGCAGAGGAAAGTGGTCTGCGCTGTAAAATACTGAAAAGTGCTAGAGAATGCTAGGGAGCTGACAAATAGGGCTACCTAAAAAATGCTCTATACTGTACATGGTTCCCGTATAGGGCACTGAGAACAGATGAGTACCAGGGAATGCAGATGCCGTGGTGTGTCTAGATGCAGTCAGTACCAATATATATAACATGCAGTTGTGCTCAAAAGTTTACATACCCAGGCAGAATTTTTGCTTTCTTGGCCATGTAGAGGAGGTTCATTATTTTCTCAGATGGTAAAGCTGCATAATATTTTTGGCAAAAAGCCTCCAGTTCCTGTAAATTCCTGGGCTGTTTAGCATGAACTGCATGCTTGAGATCTCCCCAGAGTGGCTCAATGATATTGAGGTCAGGAGACTGAGATGGCCACTCCAGAACCTTCACTTTGCTCTGCTGTAGCCAATGACAGGTCGACATGGCCTTGTGTTTTGGATCGTTGCCATGTTAGAACGTCCAAGTATATCCCATGCTCAGCTTCCGAGCTGATGATTGCAAATTTGCCTCCAGTATTTGCTGATAACGTGCTTCATTCATCTTTCCTTCAACCTCGCCCAAGTTTCCTGTGCCTTTGTAGCTCACACATCCCCAGAACATCAGTGATCCATCTCCGTGCTTTACAGTAGGAATGGTGTTTCTTTCATCATAGGCCTTGTTGACCTCTCTCCAAATGTAAAGTTTATGGTTGTGATCAAAAAGTTCAATTTTGGTCTCCTCACTCCAAATTACCTTGTTCTAGAAGTTTTGATGCTTGTCTCTGTGCTGTTTTGCATATTGTAGACAAGATGCTTTGTGGCATTTGCACAGTAATGGCTTTCTTCTTGCGGCTCGACCATGCAGCCCATTTTTCTTCAAGTGCCTCATTATTGTGCATCTTGAAACAGCCACACCGCTAGTATTCAGAGTCCAGTATTTTAGCTGATGTTGTTTGTGGGCTTTTCTTTGCATCCCAAACAATTTTCCTGGATGAAATTTTTGTTGGTCTACATGACCGTGGTTTTGTTTTTACAGAGCCCCTAATTTTCCACTTGTTAATCACAGTTTAAATGCTGCTGACTGGCATTATCAATTCCTTGGATATCATTTTGTATCCCTTTCCTGTTAATACAGTTCAACTACCTTTACCCGTAGATCCTTTGACAATTCTTTTGCTTTCCCCATGACTCACAATCAAGAAACATCAGTTGCTGGATGAAAGATACAAGAGTCTGTCTGGATCCCAGAAACTCACTCAACTTTTATGCACACACACTGATTACAAGCAAACAGGTCACAGGTGAGGATGTTACCTTTAGTAGCCATTCAAACCCATTTGTGTCAACTTCTGTGAATGTTATCATGCCAAAATCACCAGGGTATGTAAACTTATGATCAGGGGAATTTTGATGTTTTGGGTTGTCATTGTGATTTAAAAAGAGAAAACACAGTAGTTTGACAATAACTGGCTTCACTCAACCATAACCATGAGTGGAGAAAAAGTTTTGGTGTTATCATTCATATTCTCTGAAAAAAAGGCCAAACAAGCAAAAATTTTGCCGAGGTATGTAAACTTTTGAGCACAACTGTATAATATATATATATATATATATATATATATATATATATATAAATATATGTATATACAGCTATAGACCACTTTCAAATGTTCAGTTTGTCTGATTTTTTGCTTTATAGATACATTTTTGAGTAAAATGTAAATTGTTCTTTTAGTCTATAAACTTCTGACAACGTCACCGAATTTCCAAGCAATAAATTTTGTATTTTTTTTCTGACAAAGAAAAACGGTCGAAATTAAAAAAACAAAACAGTGCTTTAAGACCTCAAATAATGCAAAGAAAACAAGTTCATAATCATTTAGAAACAACAATACAAATTTTTTAACTCAGGAAGAGTTCTGAAATCAATATTTTGTGGAATAACCATGATTTTTAAAAAACAGCTTTCATGCGTCTTGGCATTCTCGCCACCAGTCTTTCACACTGCTTCTGGTGCAAAAATTTAAGCAGTACTTCTTGTTTGATGGCTTGTGACTATCCATCATCCTCTTGATCACATTCCAGAGATTTTCAATGGGGTTCATGTTTTTAGAATGGACTGCCCATGACAGGGTTTTGATGTGGTGGTCTCTTAATTTTTGCCAGAGCTGTACATACTGTATATATATATATATATATATATATATATATATATATATATATATATATATATATAATCGTAACAAACCATATTAGATTATGTTGAATTATTATACACTCTAGGTATTAAAAGAGAATAACTGGCATGTGAAAAGAAAAGTAAGGAAAGGAAGAGGGTTGACGAACATGGGGAGGGAAAGGAATATAAACTAGGTAAAATATAAAACATACAGGTCATAATAATAAAACATTATTATAGTAATCATAGGTATATTTTAACTTTCTATGTATAGGTAATAAATCCTCAAGAATTAAATACTTTTCCTAAATAGAGGAAAAAAATATATATTTTAACAATAGGGTTGAGCATTCCGATACTGCAAATATCGGGTATCGGCCGATATTGGCTGTATCGGAATTCCGATTCCGAGTACCGATATTTTCGTCATATCGGATACCGGAATCGGGATGTCACTGTCACTGTCAGTGTCCGTCTGTCGGGTCTGTCAGGAGTCAGCGGCACTTACCTGGCAGAAGATCTCCGGCGGTCACGTCCTGGACTGCTTCATGGCCGCCATCCTCTTCTCCCCGGCGGTCACATGCAGTTTCTCGCGATAACTGCAGTGACTGCTGGGTAATCCCGGCCGTAAAGCAGTCAGTCCGATGACGTCACCGCCGGGGAAGCAGGTAATCAGCTGTGCTGCGTTGCAATGACAGGCTCTGCCTGTCATTGCGATGTAGCAGAGCTGGATCGTCGTGGGACTGTCGTTACGGACTGCGTCGGACAGGTGGTATACTGTTGGTTTGTTTTTTTTCTTTTTTTACAGGAGATCGATGGCGTCGCAGGAATGAGAGAGTAATAAAAAAATGAAAACTGTGTTGTCTCTTTTATTTCATTAAAAGACTTTTTTCTTGCTGTGTCTTTTTTTTACACATTTAAAAACTTTGGGATTAATAATGGATCGGTGTCTTATTGACGCCTATCCATTATTAACCGGGCTTATTGTCACCGTGCAATCAACGGTGACATTAACCCCTTATTACCCCACTTGCCACCGCTACAGGGCAGTGGGAAGAGCCGGGTAAAGTGCCACAATTGGCACATCTTTTGATGCGCCAAATGTGGGGCTGCTGTAGCCTGGTATTATCAGGCTGTTGAGGGCCAAAATCCATGGGCCTTGACAGTCTTTTAATACCAGGCCGCAGCAGTCTGCATTTTACTTGGCTGGTTAACAAAAATAGGGGGACCCCTACGCCGTTTTTTTTTCGAGGGGATCCCCTATTTTTGTTAACCAGCCAAGCTAAGCAGACTGCTGTGGCCTGGTATTATCAGGCTTGCAAGGTCCATGGATATTGGATCCTTACCAGCCTGAAAAACCAGGCCTCAGCGGTCTGCTTCATCTGGCTGGTTAACAAAAATAGGGGGGACCCCACGCCAATTTTTTTCGAGGGGATCCCCTATTTTTGTTAATCAGCCAAGATATGCAGACTGCTGTGGCTTGGTATTATCAGGCTGGCAAGGTCCATGGATCTTGGCTCCTTAACAGCCTGAAAATCCAGGCCTCAGCGGTCTGCTTCATCTGGCTGGTTAACAAAAATAGGGGGGACCCCACGCCATTTTTTTTTCGAAGGGAACCCCTATTTTTGTTAATCAGTTCCCTCTGACGTCACTGATGGTGTCCCTGGCTGACCTGAAGTGAAAGTGGAAAGCAATCAATTAAGCTTTCCACTTCCTCTCCTGTCAGCCAGGAGAGGAACTCATTCATTTGGGGGTTTACTGTGAGGCTGCAGCATTAGCTGCGGTCCCTGCAGTAAACATTAACCCTTTCTGAAGGATTACACCGTGGGACCTGACTGTGCATCGGATTGGTAAGAATAATTTTGCTTTATTATTTTATTTTTATTACAGGAAATGGTTTTAGCAGGTAAATAAAATATGGTCAAAAACTGTGTGATTATTTCATTAAACTTCTTTTTTATTAAAGTGTGTGTGTTTGATTTTTCTTTCATACAATAGGATTAATAATTGATAGTTGTCTAATTGACAGCTCTCAATTATTAACCTGGCTTAAAGTGACCTTTCAATTGCAAGGTCATTTTAACCCCTTATTAACCCATTCGCCACCGCTACAGGGCAATGGGAATAGACGGGCAAAGTGCCAGAAAGGGCAAATCTAATTAGAGATTTGCCCTTTCTGGGGTGTCTGGGGGCAGATGTTAAGTAGCCGGGGGGGGGCCAAAAAAAATGGTCCCTCTCTGGGCTATTATTATCTGCCCCCACTCACTGGCTTTGTCTGTCTGGTTGCGAAATAGGGCGGGAGCCCACGCATTTTTTTTCAGCAATTTTACACCTCATATATATATATACATGTCATTGAATTTGTGACACATATATATATATATTTATATTTATAGTTCATACACTTCTACATAGTATAATAGCCGCTAATTCAATTGCCGGCTTTTGTGAAAATGCAGAACCCGACATGAAATGACACTTGGTGTACATAGGGTTAACCATGTCTTTTCATGTAGTTTGATATCTGATTTGCACAAACAATTACATGAGCGTAAGTGTGCAAAATTTCACACCTGTAGGGGTTAATTAAAGGTGTAAATTCGTAGCAAAAAAGTCCGTTTTTTTACAACGAATTTACACCTTTAATTAACCCCTACAGGTGTGAAATTTTGCACACATAGACTGATGTAACTGTATGTGCAAATCAGATAGCAAACGACATGAAAAGACATGGTTAACCCTATGTACACCAAGTGTCATTTGAAATGACACTTGGTGTACATAGGGTTAACCATGTCTTTTCATGTCGTTTGCTATCTGATTTGCACATACAATTACATCAGTCTATGTGTGCAAAATTTCACACCTGTAGGGGTTAATTAAAGGTGTAAATTCGTAGCAAAAAAGTCCGTTTTTTTTACAACGAATTTACACCTTTAATTAACCCCTACAGGTGTGAAATTTTGCACACATAGACTGATGTAATTGTTTGTGCAAATCAGATAGCAAACGACATGAAAAGACATGGTTAACCCTATGTACACCAAGTGTCATTTCATGTCGGGTGCTTCTGTCTTTTCACAGAAGCCGGCTTTACCCGGCAATTGAATCAGAGGATATTTTACTATGTAGAAGTGTATAAACTATACATATATGTATATATATATATGTCACAATGACATGTATATATATATATATATATATATATATTATATATGTATTCTATGTGTGTATATTTAGTGTTTACAAGGAAAGAAAGAGGTTTTTTTAGTTGCGATATTTTGTTCCCATAGACTTACATGGGACTTCCGGTATCGGTATCGGGTATCGCCGATATTTTAATGGTATCGGCGATACCATTCCGATTCCGATACTTTTGGATATCGGAAAGTATTGCTCAACTCTATTTAACAATTTAATAAGAAATCGGCTCAGATTTTTTTTTATTAAATATACTAAATGTTTAGGGGTTTAGTGGGGTTGGAAAATATTTACTCTATAGGTGCCAGGAATTTTTACATTTATTAAAATTGTTGATATATTGGGAGGTTTTTCATTTTTTTCCCATTTCCATGCAATGAAATAATTTGAAACAGATATGATATATGAAATTATATGTCTGAATTTCATTGATAAATCTTCTACGTCAAAAGCCAAATCAACCATTTGTGGAGTTAATTCTACATTTCTCTCCATTATCTTTTGAATCAGAGAAGATACCTTTAACTACAATTTATATATTACTGAATAACTCCAAACTATATGTAATAATTCTTCATTTTGCTCACAATTCTCCAAGTAGGGGATTGACTTGGTTATATTTTATTGGCTCTCAGCAGATTAAAGTACAATCTAGAGATGATTTTAAAATATGTCTCAGGTGTTACCACATCTTATTGACTTTTGATCATTGGTCTAGATGAATAGATTTGTGAAGACTTTTTTCCCAGTTACCGTAGTTAATATTTCGAGAACTTGAGAAGATACCGTTTACTTGGCATAAAATGGGTAACTTCCTACACTAAGATTTAGCCTCACATGTCCTAATAACATATTGGATGGAATACCTAGGGATATATTTATGCATTCTGTGAACTTGTAAGAAAATAAACATTAGGTTTTCTGTAGGAAGACAACAAAATGGAAAAAATAAATATAATTGTGATAAATAAAAGCTCATTTAGAATGGTCTATTCATGTAGCTATAATTATTACTAAAGTATGTGGTTGAGTTTTTAACATTTATTACACTGATATTTTCAGTATACTGTAATAGCCAGAACTTTTGAGACTGATACAAATGTTGGTTCTCTTAAAGTTTGTTGCTTCAGTGTTTTTAAATCTTTAAGTCAGATTTTTTCTGTGGTTACTGAAGCATCACCAATCAGTGCTTGGAGTTTATCACAATTTTGGTGATTTTATTTGTAAACCCACATTTTGAGGATTGACCACAGGTTGTCAGTGGGATTTAGATCTAAGGCCAGGGTGACACTAGCGTATAACAGGGATGAGTGGTATGCAAGAAAACATCGCATAGCACTCGGACCAGTGTTAATCAATGGGGCATATCACACCTGCTATTATTTTCTCATGCCGAATCGGCATGCAGGAACAATCGTAGCATGCTGCGATTGTCACCGACACTCGGCGAGTCTCGGTGCACTCGCACCCATATAAGTCTATGGATGTGAGTGACACAACGAACATCACTCTGATATCATCCGAGTGCTGTGCGATATACGCCAACCCTGGCAATGGAGGAGATCAAGAAATTAGTTTCTCCTCCTCCGCAGCAGCTGTGCTCCAATCCGCTCTGTGCGAGAGGCTCGGAGCACAGTTGCATGACACTAAGATCACGCTCGCAGCAGAGCAGGAGCCAAGAGTCATTAGCATATCGCATCCGATGCTCTCACATTGGATGCCATATGGTAGTGTGACCCCCGCCTAAGGAGGCTCCTGGCTATGGACCAAAAAAATAATATTGTGTTCACTGAGCTATATAGTTATAATTTTGGCCTTCTGACACGGTGCTCCATCATGATGGAAAAAATATTGTTCATCACCAAATTAATCCTGAGTTATTGGGAGATGTTGCTCGTGGAGGATATTTTGATACTATTATTTATTCATGGCAGTGTTCTTAGGTAAAATTGTGAGTGAGCCCACTCCCTTGGATAAAAAGCAACCCCACACAGGAATGGTCTCAGGATGTTTTACTGTTGGCATGACACAAGATCCATGGTAGCGCTCATCTTTTCTTTTCCAGACATTCTTCCAAATTTCCCAAACGGTCTGAAAGAGACTTCATCATTGAAAATAACAATCCTATGCTGCGTAATCCTTGTACATACTGTACCTGAATCCTCACCTATTTTCTCAGATGAAGCCTCCTTCAGACTTTTTGGGACATCTGAAAGAATGATTGTCCAGAGAAGAAAATGTGTGTCATGCCAAAAGTAAAACATCCTGAGACTATTCATGTGTGGTGTTGCTTTTTTTTTCCAAGGTAGTGGGCTCAGTCACAATTTTCTCTCAATTTTGCCACAATGAACAGTGTCATGAATAATGAATGATATGAAAACATCTTCAAAGACCAACTTCTCCGTTGACCCAGGAGTAAATTGCTGATAAACATTACTTTTTAGAGTATAATGGAGCAACATGTCACAAGACAAAAGTGATAACTAAGTGGATCGGTGAACAAAAGATTGAAATTGTGGGTAAAAAGCCAGGAAACTCCCAGAAGTTCATCTCTTTGAAAACCTGTGGTTAATCAATCTTCAAAAAACAGCTGTAGTTACTGAAACATAAAAATAGTGATAAATTTCGAGCACTGATTAGTATGTATAACTTTCATTTTATGATTGTTACGCCTATGACAGCTGATAAAAAGCAAACCTGGAGCATGGTTTATGCTATATAACCTCATTTATAACATTATTATTATTATTTATTTATATAGCACCATTTATTCCATGGTGCTGTACATGAGAAGGGGTGACATCAAAATACAAATATCACTTACAGTGAACAAACTAACAATGACAGACTGATACAGAGGGAGTTGACCCTGCCCTTACGGGCTTACATTCTACAGGATTAGGGGAAGAAGACTGTACATTGGGGGTTGCAGTAGCTCCGATGTTGTTGAGGTGGCAGCGTGGTCATTACAGCCTGTAGGCTTTTTTGAAGACATGGGTTTTCAGGTTCCGTCTGAAGGATCCAAATGTGGTAGATAGCCGGATGTGTTGGGGCACAGAATTCCAGAGGATGGGGGATAATCGGGAGAAATCTTGGAGGCGATTGGGTGAGGAGCGAATAAGTGTGGAGGAGAGGAAGCCTTTGAAGGACCGGTGATTACGTGAGGGAAGATATTGGAAGATTAGTTTGGAAATATACGGAGGAGAAAGGTTATAGATGGCATTGTAGGTCAGTGTAGTAGTTTAAACTGGATACTCTGGGAAATTGGGAGCCAGTGTAGGGATTTGCAAAGAGGGAAAACAGGAGTGTAGCGAGGAGAGAGATTAATTAGTCAGGCAGCAGAGTTATGGACCGACTGGAGGGGTGCGAGTGTGTTAGAAGGTAGGCCACAGAGGAGGATGTTGCAGTAGTCGAGGTGGGAGACGATCAGGGCATGCACAAGCATTTTGGTAGAGTGTGGGTGGAGGAAAAGACAGATTCTGGAAATATTTTTGAGCTGGAGGCGACAGAAGGTGGCGAGAGCTTGGATGTGAAGTTTGAAGGATAGGGCAGAGTCAAGGGTTACTCCAAGGCAGCGGATTTCCGGGACAAGGGAAAGTGTGATTTTATTTATTGTGATAGATAGATAGATCAGGTAGGGAAGATATGCGAGATGGAGGAAAGATAATTAGTTCAGATTTATCCACATTGAGCTTGAGGAAGCGAGAGGAGAAGAAGGAGGATATGGCTGATAGACACTCTGGGATTCTGGACAGCAGAGAGGTGACATCTGGGCCAGAGAGGTAGATCTGAGTGTCATCAGCATATAAATGGTACTGGAAGCCATAGGAATTTATGAGTTTTCCCAAGCCAAGGGCATAGATTGAGAAGAGAAGGGGTCCTAGGACAGAGCCTTGAGGAACACCAACAGAAAGAGGGCGAGATGAGGAGGTCGTGTGGGAGTAGGAAACTCTAAATGTGCGGGTGTTAAGGTATGAGGAGATCCAGGGTAGGACAAGGTCTTTGGAAGAGAGGATTTGTAGTAGGAGGCAGTGGTCAACTGTGTCGAAAGCAGAGGACAGGTCTAGGAACATAACATAATTCTTAATAGCATAAACACAAGTATACAAATGGCATTTCTTATAATAAACTGCAGTAAATTTGACATTTAATACAAAACCATAGTTTTACATTTAGCAGAATGAACAGATCGTAGTCAAATGTTTTCAAGGTAGACAGGAGGCCAAACCTTCCAAGACCTATGACAGATGTTACGCTGTTTGCATTGAGTTTTGAAGCATGGGTGACTCATCATAAAAATGTACTGGATGTGATATTTGGGTGCACTTAACACAGCTTGTAACCGTGCATGGAAACGTTCAAATGACAAATAGCCATTTGGCTCTGTTAGCAGATGTCCATTTGATAAGAAGAGAGGACTTTATGTTCCAAGTACAATAATCTTTGACACTTATCTATTTGCCTATTGTGTAAATTTCATCTTTTTATTCTTTTTAGCATTTACCTTTAGCACCACGCAGGCACATTATTATTTAGCTGCATGTGCTGTCATATCTATACAATGTGGCAAATGAAAGCTATTTATATTTAAAGAAAATACCGCTTATCTGGGCCGGCGATGTACCCAGTGGGCTGCTCTCTGCAAATGTTATATGGTCAAGACCCCCTTGTTGTTGCCGCTGATTGTATTGGTTTCTGTGGCAGAACATGGCAGCCATCATTTCAAAGGACAGCTTACTCTATGTAAATTGCTTGACATGCAGTTCCTTCATTATACGGTATTGTCGTTACTACTCCGGCTGTATGAGGTTACACACCTTTATGGTTCTATTCAGAATTAATGCTGTGAGACAAGTGATTTGCTAGTAAAGCACTTTACATGTCTAGCTTATGTAAGCTAACTAGAAGCCTTGAGGCAAGAAAATAGGAGAATTCTAATAATATGACGCCTCTGTAGTCCTATCTGTCACTACTGGATAATACAGATGTGTCCTACCTTAATTTTCTTCTTGGCTTGACATATCCTAAGATAAGTAACATGAGGCGACAAGCTTTTGAAAAAAAATCTTTGATATTGTCGGGTGATAGCTATGGTATATGTGTGGCCAACTAGTGGTTGTGATGTGAATTGTAGCTAAGAATTTTGCTACCTTGTAATAATGTATTCAATGTGCATAATGCAAAACTGTAGTCTTCACAGGGAACCAAACACAACATTTCTTACATATGGAAGTTGGAAAATGGCTGTATAGCAGCCTGTCCCCTGTTAGGCTTGCAAGGGCCAGAATGTGTAGTTGCAGCGGCTAACACCAGTGAAGAGAGTCCCTTGGTGTGTGAGACCATGTTTCTTGACTTGGTCTTTCTTCTAGACTGTTTGGTATTAAATGGTGCTGCAAGGAAGGTCCCCATAACTATGCAATGAAAGATATGAAAATAAACTCTTGCCTCCTGATGAGTATATGCACATATTCCAGGGAAATATTAAGCAAAGGTATCGGGGAAGGTGGGGTTGGAGATACAATGGTAATAAAAGTCATGTGATCAATTCAAAAGTTGATAAATCGCACAGATGATCCTTATATAAAACATAGTCAAGGAAAGACTAAATCCATATAGATTAAAGTGCAGATGCATAAGTATATCTAAGCATGATAATGTAAGATTAAAAGGCATGATCCATAACATGTCAAATTAATATATCAAATAAATATTTTATGAGGTCAAATAAATGTCATAATAAATAGTTACCCAAACCAGCCTTCAAACATATGCACCATGATAGGCGTTTCACACACTGCGTCCTCAGGGGGACAGTGTGGTGTTACAAAGTTATGGGCCCTGGTTTGAATGGAAAGAGTCACTCCAGGCTAAGAAAATAAACTGTGGTTTACTGACGAATCAGGTGTAACATATATTCATTAGGTAGCAGGAATCACACTTGACTTTTACATCTTCAGTACTATACAGAGGTTCATGCTTTGTGGTTGCTGATGGAGGCATATATCTTATGAATAAGTTACAATAACACAGCATGCCTCAAGGGATCCCCCATCTTAAGTTAGATTCTTCCTTAGTTTACTTCCATGCAGTACTCGTGCTCCAGTATATATGGCCCATATGCAACCACCGTCCCTTCACACTTCTGTGCCATCTCAGAGACCCCACTAACCCATGGTAATACCCTCAGACATCCAGCTTTCAATACTCCAGAAGCTGAGCTGACCAGTCTTTTGCTTTCTCCTTCCTTGCTCTCGAAACACCCTGGTTTGCCTGCTGTTTCCATTTCCTTCTGCCAATTCTTACATTTGTGACTTGCTACCTATGTCTCTATCATTTTCCTTACACACCAGAATGGTGGTGTTGGCAGTCATTAGACCACTTTGTTCTCCTTATCTCACCACTCTCTAATACCTCGCTGCAAATAGTAACTTTTCTTTCCTTTTGCTTCCCCAAAATCTCCTCCTAACTACTGAACCTGGATAACTAATAACTCTCTCCTAACCTGTGACTGCAACATTAGTTTTACTTCCCTAACATCATGTGCAGAACATACTAATACTGTGAACAATTTCACAAAAAAAATCACATATATAAAGAGCAGTAATATAGTAGTCACAAAATCTTCAGGGGATGCTGGTCACTTTCCTTTCTTTTACACCCTAATAAATATTATGCCATTTTGCTGAGGTCTGATATACCTTAAATTTGGAAGAAGCAGTCCTAATCCAAGGTACATCACTTGGTAAAAGCAATCCAAAATCAAGGTCTTAGAATGCCTTCGAAGAAGCCGACCAAGTGCATTGACACACCCAGTGCACTTGCAGCCTTATTTGTATGCAATTACTACAATTAGTTTTCTCATAATTGGCACATCAGATCTCAACAAAAAAGGTGAAATTTTTATTAAGAGACCAGTGAGTACTCTACCATACCATTATTTTTTCCATACATAAAAAAAATACTGACTGGTTCATTTTAATGAAATTCACAAAAAGGTATGGAGTGGAGACATCTGTCTAAAAAATATTGAACTGTACAGTGTTATATGATGCAATGGATGGACATACATTGATAGTATATCTAATTATGAGCACTGTGTTATATCAAACTTCTGAAACTATAGCTTCCTGACATCAAATAATTTCTTTTGCATACCTTTATAATGCTGTACCTCTAATTATAAATATCATGAAGTAAATTAAATTTGGTGCCTCCAAATTGCATAAGATGTTGTCCCCACAGCGTATTATCTGTCCCTCTGCGCTATGTAGAATTAGAAAATCCTTAACTTGAACCTTTCTGCCTTAATTCCTCCTAGTTATAACAGCTAAAAAATGTAAGCACTTTTGTTTCCAAAAAGCATTTTTCTATCTTGAAAATAACATAGAGCGCTTCAATGGGAACTGGCCATGGTTCTGAAATATTACAAGCTTTACACTGAGCCCTAACTCTTTTTCTACATCTGTTATTGTGTATTTTTGCTTTTATATGCAAAATGTTAACATTTTATTGTTACCCATGCTTTTATTTTTCAATAATACATGAATATACTCTGACTAATGCATAGCAAATGTATAAGAATAAAGAGTAAAAGTATCCTGAGGTTATATAATGTGACGCTGCAGACGGATGGAGCTCTAAATGCTTGGCTTAAGGGAAAGTCACTGAAATACATCAGTGGTAGATGAAGGCAGAAAAGCTTCAAAATTGATCTCATCAATCTCAAAGTGTAAAGTTAAGCTTACTTTCTCTCTCTCTGGCTGTCAGACGACCATGGTTGACTGATCTTTTGTATACATGCACAAAATGCTCCTGTGCTCGGAACTCAAAGAGTGAGCTTCACCAACATGTTCCCCAATGCATGTACTATATGCCTTACATGTCAATCGACTTGTCCTAATGCCATGCATTTAAATAATACATGTATAATCTGCATGTTCTGATTTACAATGAGACAAACATAAATTTATGGTGCTACATAGCTACTGACCATGTCTCTTAGTAGGCAATCTGTCAGTTTGTCTTCCTGTGACATAAGAACAACTGTTTACTGGCTCAAATGTGTGAGTAAGTATGTATAAATGACCTGTCTCCCTAACGGAAATCTCGTGTAGCCGCCTCCCGGAATTTGTACATGCACTGTAAAGTCCTGATGACACAGTGAGATCAGCATTATGGATCTTCTCATGTGTCTCTGAGAAGACAACTGGTGCAGGGAGTGATGGTACCTATGATTTCCATCGGGGAAGGAGGGCCCCCCAGATAAGAGTGACCTGTCAATCAGGGAGTAAAGGACAGTGAAAGGCAGGAAAAATTGGAAAGAGAATGTAGAGCTGTAAGTGCAGGGCCAACCCCCCCATTGGCATAAAATTTGAATAGAGGATTACTTGGAACACAAAAGATGGATTACAAAAAATAAAGTGTGGATTGATTCTAGATTTCATTGACGCAAGATAGATGTGTTTAGTTTGTGTTTCCCATTAATGATTGACAAGAAGCCTCTTCTATCTAGTCAAAATTAAAGGCATTTCCCAGTAGTACTTTAAAATGAATGGCCTATTATTAATATAATTTCATAATTCATATTTTCTTATCATTGAGGGTCCACCTCCCAGCACCCATAAGTGAACAGAAGAGCTTGCAGTACCATTCACAGCCAGTAAACCAAGTATGGATCTATGCTACTTCTGATGCATAGCGGATCCTTCAATCAGATGATTTGTCTGAGTGCTAGGAGCCGGACCCTCATTTTCTTATACTGATAACCTACCCTGAGAAGAGGACTTTAATGTAAATGTCCCAGAAAACTCCAGATCATGCAAGAATTTTCAATTTCATTTTACTTATTAAGTTGTGACTATGATAAAAAAAATGACTAGTATAAATCATTCAATCGATGGTCCATAGGTATCATTATAATCACAGGCTAAAATGGCCGCTTCGGATTCATAAATGTTAAGAAGAGAATCAGAACTGTGCTGCAAGATGAGGACATGCTTTCCCAAAGACTTCTTAGTAAAACTGCTTGAAGACAATCTGTCAGGTGATTTTTGTGTAGTACCCTAATAGTATAATGAAATGTGGCTTGGGCAGCCCTTTCAGGATATGTAACTTTTATTTCTCCACGTGGCCCTGTTGTGTTCCTGTAAGCCCCGGAAAAATGTACTGTCTCACGCCAGCAAGACAAACATATGTAAATTGGAAATGAATATTCACCCCTTCCCCCACTGATATTCCCACCCATCCCAGCCGGGGATTCAGTCAGTCTACCGAGTATCACATCGCAATCCTCGGGCTGGCTGGCTGCTCTACTGACATGAGTGTGACAGTATGTATTTCTATGTAGCTTTCACCCTCAGTTCAGGAGAGTCCTAGGATTGCGATGTGATCCTCAGGCATACGACAGTCAGACTAAATCAGTGACCAGTGCAGAGGGATGGGAGGAATTATGGGCAGGGAAGGAGTGAATATTCATTTATCATTTACATACGGGAGAAAATAAATTTGTCCAGGGCTTACAGGAACATAACAGAGCCACGTAGAAAAATAAAAGTTACATAACCTGAAAGGGCTGCGCAAGCACTGTTTCAGAATACTATTAGGATACTACACAAAAATCATCTGACAGATTCCCTTTAAGTGGTTGAGGGTCCATTCCTTACTGTGCTTTGGTGCAGCAGTCTCCCTTAAGTAGTCCTCAAACTCTTCTAATGGTGACTTCTAATATTCCTATAATTTACAAACAGGGTGTATTGCATCCTTTATTACCAATGCAATTTACATTTTTTCTCTTGATATCTGGGTACATCATATTTCAGTGGAAACGTTATTGTAAAACAAGCTTTTCCTGAGAACACCTGAGAGTATCTCTTTATTTTTCGATTTCTCGCCTTGTCTCTTAGGAGTCTTAAAAAAAAAGTCATTTCATGCTTGAAGTTTATAAATGAAATACTAAACAGCTAACAAAAAATAATGAATGAAGTTACTCAAGACTAGCCAAGAGATGACATATTGTTATGAACGAATGGCAGAAAAATAGCCATTTTATCCACTTATGGAACTGCAGACACAGACATGCCATAATATATTATTTTGGTTTCAGAATTAGAATGGTTCTAATAAATCATTAAATGTCTTCCATTTATAAGAAAAATACTGACTGCATTAATAATGAATAAAACTCGTAGTAACCAGCAAATTAGACAGGATCCAACTGCACTGGCAACTGTCTGCATCTTCTATTGTTACACTTCCAGTAAGGGAAGGATGATGGATGAGGTGTATAGAAAAGATTCATTTGAAGTACGCAGGAATTATTAAATCTGAACAATGTGATGTTTCTGGAAATTGCCAAACATTAATAATCCATAGGTCTTAGCAAGACTTACCACCCTGAGCTCCTCATATATACTGCGTGTGCAATGGCTTCATGAGAAAAAAATCAGTTTATCTGCACAGGAGGTAAAGGTGAGGAAGGGTCATTTATTTGAAAATGTCCCTTAGCACAGAATGAATTTGTGCCTTCTAAATGACAGAATTCCCACTCCTTGGGCCACCTTTATCACAGAAGTGACATGTAAAAATCCCAGGAGGTGAAGCACAGAGTGACAGAGTCTATTGACTGCTCCTTTCCTCTTAATAAATGAATACAAGCATGTTGCTACAATTCCCTTTGTCTGTTTTGTTGTGAACCTTATATGATTCTCCCTGGCAGAAAATTCCCTGCAACAACTGCTCTCATAGATATTGCCATTTACAAAGTTTTACATAAAACATCAAACCCCTCTAATGCCTCTTTCACATTTCCGGCGGGCGCCTAGCGGCGCCCCCGGCATTTTGCCGCAGTGCCGCATCTGAAAATCTGATGCGCCGCATGCGGCTTTTTTCGCATTGACATGCATTAGCGCCGGATGGCGCCGCATGTCAATGCGTTGCATGCGGTTTTGTCCGGATGCGGCGCAAATGTACATTGCGGCGTCCGGACAAAACGCTGCATGTAACGTTTTTTGTTTTTGCCGGATGGTTTCTTATCTCTCCAAGCATCAGAAACCATCCGGCAAAAAAACGCATTTTGGCCGCCGGAAGTGTGAAAGGTTTTCACATGCGGCGCTGCGGCAAAATGCCGGGGCGCGCAAGGCGCCCGCCGGAAATGTGAAACTAGCCTAAGATAGTCGCTTATTCTGAAAACTTGTTCTAGTGACCATTAGAATTTATGGTTTAGGTTAACTGACATCATTGCCTTAAATAACCAATATGATTGATGGTGATTACGACTTATCTATTTCCATATGAATAGGCAATACCATCCTAAATGAACTGATGCTATAAAACAATGGGTATTACGATAGATATACAGCTAGGTGAGAACACCCCCCTTAGCCGCACCGTTTTTGACAGGCATACTGTGTCCAATCATGGTGAATTGAATTGGTCAGAGAAAAATGTTTTACTTTTCACAACTGAACAATCCAGTACCAATTGCAACAGAGTGTGGCACAAAGTAAAAAAACATCTATACTTACCTCCTGAATCAATGATCCACCTTGCTTTCCGCCATGTGTATCATAGAATCATAGAATGGTAGAGTTGGAAGGGACCTCCTGGGTCATCTGGTCAACCCCCTGCTCAAAGCAGGATTCACTAAATCATCCCAGACAGATGTCTGTCCAGCCTCTGTTTGAAGACTTCCATTGAATGAGAACTCACCACCTCTCGTGGCAGCCTGTTCCACTCATTGATCACTCTGTCAAAAAGTTTTTCTAATATCTAATCTGTGTCTCCTCCCATTCAGTTTCATCCCATTGCTTCTAGTCTTTCCTTGTGCAAATGAGAATAAAGATAATCCTTCTACAATATGACAGCCCTTGAGATATTTGTAGACAGCTATTTAGTCTCCTCTCAGTCTTCTTTTTTGTAAGCTAAACATTCCCAAATCCTGTAACCGTTCCTCATAGGACATGGTTTGCAGACCGGACACCATTCTGGTCGCTCTTCTCTGAACTTGCTCTAGTTTGTTGATGTCCTTTTTAAAATGTGGTGCCCAAAACTGGACACAGTATTCCAGATGAGGTCTGACCAAAGAGGATTAGAGGGCAATAATGACTTCACGTGATCTAGACTGTATGCTTCTGTTAATACATCCCAGAATTGTATTTGCCTTTTTTGCTGCTACATCACACTGTTGACTCATGTTCAGTCTTTTTCACATGTGCTGTTGCTTAGCCCTATTCCTCCCATTCTGTACATGCTTTTTTCATTTTTATTTCCCAGATGTAGTACTTTGCATTTTTCTCTGTTAAAAACTGTTAAAAATTCTGTTAGTTGCTGCCACTGCTCCAGTTTATTTATATCTTTTTGAATCCTCTCACTCTCTTTAGTGTTAGCTATCCCCCCTAGCTTTGTGTCATCAGCAAATTTAATCAGTTTACCCTCAATATCTTCATCTAAATCATTAATAAAGATGTTGAACAATACAGGGCCCAAGACAGAGCCCTGTGATACCCCACTTGATACATTCTTCCAACTGGATGTGCAGCCATTTACTACCACTCTTTGGGTCCTATCACTAAGCCAGTTATGAATCCACCTAACAGTTGCCTTGTCCATTCCATACTTAGTCATTTTTTCAATAAGGATTGTGTGAGATACTTTGTCAAATGCTTTACTGAAGTCAAGATATACTATATCTACAGCATTTCCCTGATCCACCCAGTCAGTGATTCTGTCATAGAAGGAAATTAAATTAGTCTGACATGACTTATTAGTTACAAACCCATGCTGACTCTGGTTAAGCACTTCATTCTTGTCCAGGTACTTACATACATGTTGTTTAATAATTTGTTCAAAGATCTTTCCAGGTATAGAGGCTCTACAAAATATGAAAAAAAGATACTTAGCTCATTATTTGGCCAATTCATGCATGCCCAGCAGCCAATGTGGTGAAACTTACAAAATTCATTCTCACCCACAATTACTTTGAATTTGATGACAAGATATATCTACAGGAGATTGATACAGCAATGGGAAGTAAAACGGCTCCACAGTATGCAAATCTTTTAATGGCCAAGCTTGCCCTCATGTCCCATCATGCCTCTGGCCTACTACAGTTACATTGATGATATTTTAATTATCTGGATGGAGTCTGAGCAACAGCTAAAAATGTTCCACGAACAGTTTAATCATTTTCATCCCACCATCAACTTAACACTCAGCTACTCCAGCAGTGAATTAACTTTTTGGACACCATCAGTAAGCTACAGAACAATGAAATAGAGACATCCCTGTATCAGAAGCCAATCGACCATCCAACATACCTTAAATGGGACAATTTCCATCCATAACACATAAAAAACTATTATCTACAGCCCAGCATCAGATACAATCATATATGTTCCAACCCCATGGATAGAGATGAACACTTTGGTCGCCTCAGAAAGACCTCTTTGAATCAGGGCTACTATCCAAGAACAATTGAAAACCAGATTACAAGTGCCACTAGAATATCACGGAATCACCTGCTACATTACAAACCTAAAGAAGAAAATAACCGGGTTCCTCTAGTAGTCACCTACAATCCAAATCTGGAAGTGCTAAGGGGAGCTGCATGGAAATTACAACCTTTAGTACAAAAAGGTGCCTGATTACAATCCATATTTCCAGACCCCCCACTACTGTGTTTTAGGCAGCCCCCAAATCTAAGAAGCATCATTGTCAGAAGCTCCCTGTCCTCTCCAACGGAAACCTTTCCTTGCAACAAGAAAAAATTTAAAACCTGTCCATTTATAATGACCATGGACAAGATAAAGATCCCCAACTCACATCAGGACTACAAGATCCCAGGTACTTTCAGATGCAGCACATCTAATGTGGTGAACCTAATTATTTGTACTAAATGTCCAACTGGGGGTCTGTATGTGGGGGAGACCGGGAAAAATCTGAGAACAAGGATGAATTCTCATCATCACACAATAAGATAAAAAAGAATGGATCTAACTGTGGCCAAACATTTTTGTGTCCCTGATCACAGCACCATGGACATGAAATTACTGGTATTAAAAAGTAACTTCAAATCTCAGATAGATAGAAGGGTCTGGGAGTATAAACTTATGACGACCTTTGACACACTCAGAGCAGAAATTAATGTGTCTCATGAATTTATGTCTTTTTACATCAATTAAGGAATTTGCTCCTCATTACCTTGTGGGGACATCACAACACAGAACCAGACCCAATCACAGGACAATAAAACTTTCACACTCCTTATGTATGAACTGTTCCAAAATTTATGGCCACAATTGTTTATCCCTCTCCCATAATGACAGTTCTGATTCACGTCACTTGTCTTATCTATTGCATTGTTTCTATGCTGTGTGTATAAATATGTGATTCTTCAGATGTATTAGTCTACCCTGATGAAGAGACCTGAGTAGTCTTGAAAGCTTGCAATTTGTTACCATCTTTTCAGTTAGCCATTAAAAGGTATCAACCACTGAGGACTCTCAATTCTAAATATTTTTCTCTCTACTGGCTAACATGGTACAATGATATATATCTTTCCTGTTTCAGCAGCCAATGGTGACTTTTTTGATATATGTATACATAGGCCCTCTGACTGAGCACTCCACCAATCAGCCTGTGCCGGTTTTAATTATAGCAGGATCCTACATACCCATAGAAATGTAGGTTATCAGCCTTGGAGAGGACTCACATTAGGATAGGTTTCCAGCAAAAGATCGCCTTGTCGTGGCTGCTGGGCATGCATGATTTAGCCAAATTATGTGCTAAGTATCTTTGTTTTTTACTATTTTCTAGAGCAGTAATACAATTAAAATTTCATATATTTCATGCTTACATGCTATGGTGTTACAGAGCGCAACTGTTAGTTATATACTGTATGGAGATGGGTACTCTTAGTATGCACCTGTTCAGACCAGTATTCTGTTTGGAAATAACGGTCAGTCTTTTGATATGATGATAGTCATGTTGAAAGATGGCTCCTGGGACATTTCTACAGTCACTCATGAATGTCTCTTCATGGCGTTGCCCAGGTGGTCAACAGACAAATATTTGGGTATCATTATGTGCAAGACAAAACTGGGAGTCATCCCTGAGGATACATCTCCATTACCATCTCACACTGCACCATGATAGCCTTTGAGAGCAATGGCTTGACGTCAATAGAACACCTATAGCAAGACATCTGTCTTGAAGCTCAGTATCATGCAAAATGCATTTTGATGGTTTGTGTAGACATTGATGCCTTAGGTTTGGTATGCGACATCTAATTTCACTGGCAGTACAGAATGAATAGCCATGCGCCTTTCTTTGAATCTGAGGAACCACATGGACAACACAATGAAGAAGCTTTCATGAGGAACATAACTCTGGTCCTACTCCCATTATTATAGTGTGGGGTGGAATAACATACTGTAGCTGGACTCTTTTAGTCTTCATTCCAGCTACACTAACAAATCAACCGTACATTGATTTGGTTGTGGAACCAGTCCAGAGCTACAACAATTTATTCAAAGTGTACCAGGAGCTGTTTTTCAAGTTTCCATGACTTTTCCCTTTGATGTTGCAAATTCATTGTTGAGGGGTGTATTATGTATAAAGAGACTGGACTGACAACATTTATAGCAGTGAAAACAAAGGGATATATAAAAAATGTCTAGTATTCTGCTATATTGTGACAATTGAATTATGCCAATGATCATCAGAAAATAATTCCACTTATTTGAAAATAATTCTTAAGAGTTTTAGAATGTAATTTTCTTACAATATTCATAGTCTGATGTGCTCTGCTTCCTGAAATAACTAACGGCTGAAGAATAACTTTTGAATTATAATAGTAAACTTCAAATATGACAGCGATAATATTGGATTTCCACAAAAGGCAATGTAAAAGAACATACATAAATCTACAGGAAGTTTGCAGGAGCTCTGTTGATGTTGCAAACAGTGTAAATAGGGTGTTGTTATCACACAACAGATATGCTTGGTGAACAAACCTACAGAAAGTGCCTGCCAGTAACAGCCCATCAGACCTTTATATACTGTGTTCTTCACAGTAGCTGAGTTACAAAAAATTACACAATTACTGAATGTTAATATGGTAAGCCAAACTATGCAAATTTTGGACACATCTCAATCCATACTCATTTCCCATTTCTTTCTTCCCTGGCAAGAGATGTCAGAGTGGCTGTGACAGTGAGAGAAATTCAGCAGATGCTTGAAACTGCAAGGTGTAGACCCAAATCCAGGACTGTCTCCTGTATCCTGGACAGTTGGGACAAGAGATGAGCGGATCAATTCACGGGACTCCGGTTCAGCGTGGCATCCCGAGCGGCTTTTGATTTACCAAAGCCAGAGCAACATCACCTGGGCATCCTGATCATCTCTAATTAGGACCCATGGATTTATTTTTTGTTCATTCATTCGCAGTCGGAGCAACCAGATCTTTCTCATCTTTATGTACAGTGGCATGTAAAAGTTTGGGCACCCCTGATCAAAAATACTGCTATTGTGAACAGTTAAGCGAGTTGAAGATGAAATGATCTCTAAAAGGCCTAAAGTTAGAGATGACATTTTTCCTTTGTATTTCAGGCAAAAAAAATATACATATCAATTTTTTTTTTTAAAAAATACAAAAAGGAAAATGGGCCGATGCAAAAGTGTGGTCACCCTTGGAGATTGGTGTGCTCAGATAACTTTGACCAAGGTTTCAGACCTTAATCCCTTCGCCTGGAAGCCTGTTTTCACCTTCCCGACCAGGCCAATTTTTACAATTCTGACCATGGTCACTTTATGAGGTTATAACTCTGGAATGCTTCAATGAATCCCACTGATTCTAAGAATGTTTTCTCATGACATATTGTACTTCATGATACTGATAACATTTGTTTGATATGACTTGTGTTTTATTTGTGAAAAAAACAGAAATTTGGCAAAAATTTTGAAAATTTCGCAATTGTCAAACTTTTAATTTTTATGCCCTTGAATCAGAGACATATCGCACGAAATAGTTAATAAATAACATCTCCTACACGTCTACTTTACATCAGAACAATTTTTGAAACATAATTTTTTTTTTGTTAGGAAGTTAAAAGAGTTAAAAGTTGTCGAGCGATTTCTCATTTTTACAACAACATTTCCAAAACCATTTATTTAGGGATCACATCACATTTGAAGTGACTTTGAGGGACCTATAAGACAGAAAACACCCAAAAGTGACATCATTCTAAAACCTGCACCCTAAAGGTGCTCAAAACCACAATCAAGAAGTTTATTAACCCTTCATGTGCTTCACAGGAATTTTTGGAATGTGGAAGGAAGAAATAAACATTTACTTTTCTTTCACAAAAATTTTCCATTAGACCTAATTTTTTTTACTTTCGCAAGGGTAACAGGAGAAAATAGACCCTGCAATTTGTTGTGCAATTTCTCCTGAGCATGCTGATACCCCATATGTGGGGGAAATCTACTGCTTGGGCACACAGCAGGGCTTGGAAGGGCAGGAGTGCCATTTCACTTTTTGAATGTAAAATTTGATGGAATAATTAGAGGACGCTATGTCGCATTTGGAGAGCCCCTGATGTGCCTAAACTGTGGAAACCCCCTACAAGTGACACCATTTTGTAAACTAGACCCCTTAAGGAACTTATCTAGATGTGTATTGAGCAGCTTGAACCCACAGGTGCTTCACAGAAGTTTATAACGTAGAGCCTTGAAAATTAAAAAAAAAAATCACATTTTTCACAGATAAATCTTTTTTAGCTCCAAATTTTGCATTTTCATAAGAGTAACAGGAGAAATTGTGACCCACAGCTCCACTATACACAGTATATTTCCCTACAGCTCCCCTATACACAGTATGAAGGGCTCACATCTTACAAATATACAGTATATCAACATCTTACATTATATACAGTATGATGGGCACACAGGTGGCTTCTCCCCACCCGCTGACAGTAACTGAAAGTGTCTTCCTTCATGCGCATATACCAGAGACTTGTGAGTCACTGTCACCGGGCAGGGAGAAGCCACCAGGGACCTGTCTGTAGGACTAGTGTACAGTGCCGCTCGGTCCATAGCAACAATTAAAAGTATGTATTTCTCTGAAACGCCACAGCTTTACAGAGACAAACATGTCTGTCTGGGACACTACAGCTGGTGCTGATACAGGCTGCACAAACCATGAGCGGCAGGTATCCCCTTATCAAGAGAGCTTTAATAACTTTATTATAATATTAATTTGCTTACTATGACAGCCATGGTTACTGTATTGGGGTTTGTTATACTCACAGGCTGGGCTTATAATAAGACCCCAGCAGTAAGAATAATGTGCCCCCTACCTCTCCATCTCCAGCCCCCCATACAGCACCTATTACCTGCAATATAGTGCAGAACACTAAACACTGTAATAATAAGTATAATAATAAGGCCTCCTGCCCCGTCCTCCCACCACCACCCCTTCAGCTCCAACCCTGCCCCATCCTCTCACATAAACCCCAGTGCCCTGTCCTCCCTCCACCACCCCTTCAGCTCCCACCCTGTCCCCATCCTCTCACATAAACCCCAGTGCCCTGTCCTCCCTCCACCACCCCTTCAGCTCCCACCCTGTCCCCATCCTCTCACATAAACCCCAGTGACCTGTCCTCCCTCCACCACCCCTTCAGTTCCCACCCTACCCCATCATCTCACATTCACCCAACAGTGCTCTGTCCTCCCTCCATGACGCCTTCAGTTCCCACCCTGCCCCATCCTCTCACATACATCCCACAGTGCCCTGTCCTCCCTCCACCACCCTTAAGCTCCCTCACCCCATCCTCACGCACACTCCACAATGCCCCATCCTCCATTCACCAGCCCTTTAGCTCCCACCCTACCCCATCCTCTCACATTCACACTACAGAGCCCCATGCTGCCTCCACCACCCCTTAGCTCCCATCATCCTCAGCTCCCACCATGCCCCCATCCTCACACATTCACCCCACAGTGCCCTGTCCTCCTTCCACCACCCCTTCAGTTCCCACCCTACCCCATCATTTCACATTCACTCTCCAGTGCCCTGTCCTCCATCCACCACCCCTTCAGTTCCCACCCTACCCCATCCTCTCACATTCACCCGGCAGTGCCCCGTTCTCCCTCCACCACCCCTTCAGTTCCCACCCTAACCCATCATCTCACATTCACCCAACAGTGCTCTGTCCTCCCTCCATGACGCCTTCAGTTCCCACCCTGCCCCATCCTCTCACATACTCCAGTACAGTGACATTGACATAACTGAATTTAGTAAACCTAATAAATTCTGGCCGCCCTCAGATGAAGTTTGCAGGCAGGTAGTTCATGGATGACACCTGCAATTTCTGATCAAAGTGCTGCAGATAAAGAGTATAAGATGGGGCTGGACAGGGCCAGGCAGTTTCTGAGATAAATGTGTTCTGTGTACTAGGACCCAGGGGAGAATTCCAGCGTGCATGAACCAGAGCAGGCAGGGAGTGGAGCGGACTGTAGCACTTGCAGCCGAGTCTGTCAGAACCTTACCATGTGAGCTCCGGCTGCACAATACACTGCACTGAGTCTCTGACACTGTGCTAGCCAGTGTGCAAGAGTCTCAGGAAGATAAGGGAGCAGGCAATTTGTGGTGCTCTCCCTCAGTGCTACCTGATGACAGAATCGGCCGTGACTTCGGGTGGACCCCTTCATGGGACAGGGCCCGGGGTGATGGCCCCCTCTGCCCTCCCAGTAGCTCCACCACTGAGTGCACGGCAAGGCTTGGAAGGGAAGGAGCGCCATTTGACTTTTTGAATGTAAAATTTGCTGGAATAATTAGCGAATGTCATGTCACGTTTGGAGAGCCCCTGATGTGTCTAAACAGTGGAAACCACCAACAAGTGCCACGATTTGGGAAACTAGACCCCTTAGGGAACTTATCTAGATGTGTATTGAGCACCTTGAACCCCCAGGTGCTTCACAAAAGTTTATAATGTAAAACCGCAAAAATAAAAAAACATTTTTACCAGATAACTCTTTTTTAGCTCCAAATTTTTTATTTTCACAAGGGTAACAGGAGAAAAAGGACCCCAAAATTTGTTGTGCAACTTCTCCTGAGTTTACCAATACCCGATATGCCGTCGAAAACTACTTTTGAGGCACAGTGCAAAGCACAGAAGGGAAGAAACGCCATATTATGGAGCAGATTTTGCTGCACTTGTTTGAGGGCGCCATGTTACATTGGCAGAGCACCTGAGGTGCCAACACAGCAGAACCTCAATAAGTGACCCCATTTTACAAACTAAACATCTCAATTAATTAATCTAGGGGTGCAGTGATCATATTGAATCAGAATTTTATATCACTGGGCAGTGAAGAAAAAATAATTTACATTTTTACCACCAAGACTGTGTGTTTTACATTTTAACACTGGGAAATGGGTAAAAATGGCGCCAAAGTTTCTCCCAGAATTTCTACTGAACGTGGTAATACCCCATATGTGGCTGTACAGTACTTCTTCTACATACAGAGATACTTGGGAGGTGCTATTTGCCTCCTGGACCACAGCTTTTCCTAGAATAGTTTGCGTATTCTATATAAAGAGCTCCTAAGTGCTAGAAATACAGAATCCCCCTCAAGTGACCCCATTTTGGAAATTATAACCTTTTGGGAATTTATTTACAGATGTAGTGACGATTTTGACTCTATGGCCGGAGTCAGACAACTACAAAAAATCGGACCGTTTTAGTCGGTCGATTATCGGACCAAAATGTAGACATCACACATCCGCCTGGCATCCGATTTTCCTTCAAAGATGCGATTTAGTCGCATGTGTGTGTACCTTGTAACATCGATTTTCATCCGAATTGCGAGAATTTCTCGCAGGCTTGCAAAACTGACATATAATGGATCCAAAAGAATAGTATTTAAATCACAAAAGAAAGAATAGATATATACACATAGAACACATATATATATATATACATGTCATTGTGACATGTATATATATATATATATATTTATAGTTCCTAGACTTCTACATACTGTAATAGCCGCTAATTCAATTGCCGGCTTTTGTGAAATCACAGAAGCCGACATGAAATGATACATTGTTTCCACACAGTTAACTGTTATGTTTCGGTAGCTGAGGAGTGCAGGTAAAAAAGGCAATACACCAGAGCAGTTGGAATCTATGAGATTGCAGTACCCTGACTAACCACCACAACTAGAGGCAGCCGTGGAGCGTTCCTACGTTGGTCCTAGACGCCTCGTCACAGCCTGAGAAACTAACTACACCTAAAGATAGAAATAGGAAAGCTATCTGCCCCGGAGCAGAACCCCAAAGATAATAGAAAGCCCCCAAACAAGTAATGGCGGTTAGACAAGAAGAAATACTGACACAGAAAGAAAATAGTATGAGAAACGCTGGGGCCCAAACTAACTAAATAGAAAAGGATAGGAAGGGTACTTACTGCAATCCCAGAAAACCCTGAAAAGCACCAACTCTACTAATTTCAAAATCACCTGAGATCACACGACCTCTACCACCTAAATTAGTTCTCTGGTGTAACAAAATCAAAACAGCAGCCACTGAAAAAACTGGAAAAAGCAAAAGTACAAACATCAGTGGCTGAACTAAACTGAGAGGGCAAAAGCCCCCGAAGGGGACCCAGAAGGCCCCCAAAGAAGTGCAGGACAAAATGCAAAAATATAGTACAAAAACAAAAAGAAGAAAATGTCTTATCTGTTAGCAGGAGATGCAGACACGACACAGCAGGCTACAAGGGAAACAGGAATGAAGGATTCAGACCAGAACAATTGATCACCGGCAACCCTGATGGGAAGGTGACTCCCTTATATAAGACCAGTCAGCAACACCTGATTCCCAGTCCTCACAATCTTCACTGAACAGACCAGTACCGCTTGTAACCACCAGAGGGAGTCTCTGCTCAGAACTCATCTCAAACCCATTCACAACAGTACCCCCCCTTGAGGAGGGGTCACCGAACCCTCATTTGAGCAACCAGGTCGGTCAGGATGAGTTCTATGATACGCACGGATGAGTCTCCTAGCATGGATGTCCGAAGCAAACACCCAAGAATTGTCTTCCTGACCATAACCTCTCCACTTAACCAAATACTGGAGTTTCCGTCTAGAAAAACGAGAATCTAATATTTTCTCAACCACATACTCCAGATTGCCCTCAACCAAAACAGGGTCAGGAGGCACAGCAGCAGGAACCACTGGCTCAACAAACCTCTTCAACAAGGACTTGTGGAACACGTTATGGATCTTAAATGTCCCTGGAAGAAGCAAACGAAAAGAAACAGGATTAAGAATCTCAATGATCTTATAAGGTCCAATGAACCTAGGCTTAAATTTAGGAGATGCTACTCTCATAGGAATATTCTTTGAGGACAACCAGACCAAGTCCCCCACTCCAAACCGAGGACCATCAGTCCTATGCCGGTTAGCAAACCGCTGGGCCCTCTCCTGAGAGATGGACAACCTCTCCACTACCTGGTTCCAAATCTGTTGCATACGCTCCACAACAGAGTCAACACCTGGACAGACAGAAGCCTCCGTCTGTCCTGAAGAAAATCGAGGGTGAAACCCAGAATTACAGAAAAACGGAGACATCAAAGTGGCAGAGCTAGCCCTATTATTAAGAGCAAACTCAGCCAAAGGTAAAAAAGAGACCCAGTCATCCTGATCAGCAGACACAAAGCATCTAAGATAAGTCTCCAATGTCTGGTTTGTTCTCTCAGTTTGACCATTGGTCTGAGGATGAAATGCCGAGGAGAAAGACAATTGAACACCCAGTTTAGAACAAAAAGTCCTCCAAAATCTGCAAACAAACTGGACTCCTCTGTCAGACACAATGTTCTCAGGAATGCCGTGTAAACGAACCACGTGCTGAAGGAACAACGGCACCAATTCAGAGGAGGAAGGCAACTTAGGTAATGGCACAAGATGTATCATTTTGGAAAACCTATCACAAATTACCCAGATGGTGGTCATTCTCTGAGAAACAGGAAGGTCGGAAATGAAATCCATAGAGATATGGGTCCATGATCTCTTGGGCACAGGCAATGGCATCAACAAACCACTAGAGCGAGAGCAAGGCTTGGAGCGAGAGCAAGTCCCGCAGGACTGCACAAATTCCCTGACATCACGAGACAAGGTAGGCCACCAAAAGGACCGACTAACCAAGTCTCTGGTACCAAAAATTCCGGGATGCCCAGCCAATGCGGAACAATGAATCTCAGACATCACACTCTTTTTCCACTGGTCCGGGACAAACAATTTCCCAACAGGGCAGCACTCGGGCCTATCCTCCTGACACCCCTCCAGAGCAAGTCTCAAATTGGGCGAGATGGCGGAAAGAACTACACCCTCTTTCAAAATAACAGAAGGATCAGATAACTCAGGAGAGTCCGCAAGGAAACTCCTCGAGAGGGCATCCGCCTTAACATTCTTAGTGCCAGGAAGAAAGGAAACCACAAAATTAAAACGTGTGAAAAACAAGGCCCACCTGGCCTGTCTAGGATTGAGTCGCTTGGCAGATTCCAGATAGACCAGATTCTTATGGTCCGTAAGGACCACCACCTGATGTTTGGCTCCCTCCAGCCAATGTCTCCACTCTTCAAAAGCCCACTTCATGGCCAATAACTCCCGATTACCCACGTCATAATTACGTTCAGTAGGAGAAAATTTTCGAGAGAAAAAGGCACAAGGGTTACTTTTAGAGGTCTCTGGATCTTTTTGGGACAAAACGGCACCTGCCCCAATTTCAGAGGCATCAACCTCCACCTGAAATGGCAGAGAAACATCAGGCTGCCGTAGAACAGGAGCAGAAGTGAATCTCTGCTTAAGTTCCTGAAACGCAGAGACTGCCTCAGGAGGCCAATTCACCACATCAGAACCCTTTCTGGTCAAATCAGTTAATGGTTTAACAATAACCGAGAAATTACCAATAAATTAACAATAAAAATTGGCAAAACCCAAAAATCTCTGAAGAGCCTTTAATGAAGTAGGTTGGACCCAATCACAGATGGCCTGAACCTTGACCGGGTCCATTTCAATAACAGATGGGGACAAAATGAATCCCAGAAATTAGATCCTCTGTACGCCAAAAAGACACTTTGATCCCTTCACATACAGAGCATTCTCTCTCAAAATCTGGAACACAGTTCGAACATGTTTCACATGAGAGTCCCAGTCATTAGAAAAAATCAAGATATCATCCAAATAAACAATCAGAAATTTGTCCACAAAATCCCTGAAAATGTCATTCATGAAAGACTGGAAGACGGAAGGAGCATTAGTGAGCCCAAAGGGCATCACTAGGTACTCAAAATGCCCTTCAGGGGTATTGAATGCCGTCTTCCATTCATCCCCGTGCTTAATGCGAATAAGGTTATACGCCCCCCTGAGGTCAAGCTTGGTAAACCAAGTAGCGTTTTTCACCCTGGAAAACAGGTCAGAAATCAAGGGTAATGGGTATTGATATTTCACAGTAATAATGTTCAAGACACGATAATCAATACACGGCCTTAATGAACCATCTTTTTTGGCCACAAAGAAAAAACCGGCACCTAAGGGTGAAGAGGATGGTCTGATATGACCCTTCTCCAATGATTCCTTGATATAAGACCGCATAGCGTCATGTTCAGGTACAGACAAGTTAAAAAGGCGACCTTTAGGGAATTTACTATCCGGCACTAATTCAATAGCGCAGTCATAGCTCCTATGGGGAGGCAAGGATGCAGATTTACTTTCGCTAAACACATCAGAAAAATCAATCAAAAAGTCAGGAACATCCTGAGCCTGGGGGGAGGCAGAAAAAACAGGAGTGTTGGTATTAACACATTGGCAGCCCCAACTGGTTACAGACACAGATTTCCAATCCAAAACAGGATTATGAGACTGTAACCAAGGGAAACCCAGCACGATAATGTCATGCAGATTATACAGAACCAAAAATTTGCAGCACTCCTGGTGATCAGGTTCAACCCTCATTATCACCTGAGTAGAAAACTGGGGTTTATTCTCAGCCAAAGGGGTAGAATCGATCCCCAGTAGGGGAATAGACTTCTGTAGGGGTATCAAGGGAAACCCACAACGTTTAGCAAAATCATAATCCATCAGGTTAATAGCTGCTCCAGAATCAACGAAAGCCTGAGCAGAAAATGAGGACAGAGAGCATATCAGAGTGACAGTTAATAAAAACTTAGTCTGAACACTACCCAAGACAACTGAGCGTGCAAAACGTCTTCCCCGCTTAGGGCAGACTGAAATAGCATGAGAGGCATCACCACAGTAGAAACATAACCCATTGCGCTTTCGAAACTCATGACGCTGTGCCCCAGACACCAATCTATCACACTGCATGGGTTCAGAAGCTGGTTCACAAGGCAACACCATTCCACGCATACTTCTCCGCTCACGCAAACGTCTGTCAATTTGAATCGCTAATGACATAGAATCATTGAGACCAGAGGGGACAGGGAATCCCACCATAACATCCTTTACATTATCTGACAGACCCTTCCGGAAAAGGGCTGCCAAAGCGTCGTCATTCCATTTGGTCAGGACTGCCCACCTACGGAATCTCTGACAGTATAACTCAGCGTCATAAGGCCCCTGATTTAATGCCAACAAGGCTTTTTCAGCTTGATCAGTGATATTAGGCTCATCGTACAATAACCCCAAAGCCTGAAAAAATGCATCAACATCACTCAAAACAGGATCCCCAGGTGTCAGGGAAAAAGCCCAATCCTGAGGATCGCCGCGCAGGAGAGAGATGATAATTTGAACCTGCTGCGCTGCGTTCCCTGAGGACTTAGATGTTAAGGCAAAAAACAATTTACAATTATTTTTGAAATTCTGAAACTTAGCTCGATCCCCAAAAACAAATCTGGCATGGGGATCCTAGGTTCCACAACAGGCAACCTAGCAAGATATGCAGCAATACTCTGAACCTCAGTGGCAAGCTGATCCACCGGCCAGACAACCGTGCAAACTCCATTGAGAGAAAAGATCCTCCCCAGCACCCAGAGATACAGAGGGAAAAAAAAAATGCAACAAATAGAAAAATATCTCTGACAACTCTGACAACCTTTTTTCTTTCACAATATTTTTTCCCTTCTGTGAGTACCATACAATTTTCAATTTTTAGGCCGGTGATACTGTTATGTTTCGGTAGCTGAGGAGTGCAGGTAAAAAAGGCAATACACCAGAGCAGTTGGAATCTATGAGATTGCAGTACCCTGACTAACCACCACAACTAGAGGCAGCCGTGGAGCGTTCCTACGTTGGTCCTAGACGCCTCGTCACAGCCTGAGAAACTAACTACACCTAAAGATAGAAATAGGAAAGCTATCTGCCCCGGAGCAGAACCCCAAAGATAATAGAAAGCCCCCAAACAAGTAATGGCGGTTAGACAAGAAGAAATACTGACACAGAAAGAAAATAGTATGGGCAAACGCTGGGGCCCAAACTAACTAAATAGAAAAGGATAGGAAGGGTACTTACTGCAATCCCAGAAAACCCTGAAAAGCACCAACTCTACTAATTTCAAAATCACCTGAGATCACACGACCTCTACCACCTAAATTAGTTCTCTGGTGTAACAAAATCAAAACAGCAGCCACTGAAAAAACTGGAAAAAGCAAAAGTACAAACATCAGTGGCTGAACTAAACTGAGAGGGCAAAAGCCCCCGAAGGGGACCCAGAAGGCCCCCAAAGAAGTGCAGGACAAAATGCAAAAATATAGTACAAAAACAAAAAGAAGAAAATGTCTTATCTGTTAGCAGGTGATGCAGACACGACACAGCAGGCTACAAGGGAAACAGGAATGAAGGATTCAGACCAGAACAATTGATCACCGGCAACCCTGATGGGAAGGTGACTCCCTTATATAAGACCAGTCAGCAACACCTGATTCCCAGTCCTCACAATCTTCACTGAACAGACCAGTACCGCTTGTAACCACCAGAGGGAGTCTCTGCTCAGAACTCATCTCAAACCCATTCACAACAGTTAACCATGTAATTTCCTGTATTTTGATATATGGTTTGAACTTACAATTACATAAATGTGTGCAAAATTTCAGACATGTAGGGGTTAATTAAAAGGTGTAAATTCGTTGAAAAAAAAATGCGTGGGCTTTTTCTTTCATACAATAGGATTAATAATTGATAGTTGTCTAATTGACAGCTCTCAATTATTAACCTGGCTTAAAGTGACCTTTCAATTGCAAGGTGGCTTTAACCCCTTATTAACCCATTCGCCACCGCTACAGGGCAATGGGAATAGACGGGCAAATTGCCAGAAAGGGCGAATCTAATTATAGATTTGCCCTTTCTGGGGTGTCTGGGGGCAGATGTTAGTAGCCAGGGGGGGGGCACAAAAAAATGTACCCTCCCTAGGCTATTATTATCTGCCCCCACTCACTTGCTTTGTCTGTCTGGTGGAGAAAATACAGCGGGAGCCCACGCATTTTTTTTCAACGAATTTACACTTTTAATTAACCCCTACATGTCTGAAATTTTGCACACATACACTTACAATTACATAAGTTCAAACCATATATCAAAATACAGGAAATGACATGATTAACTGTGTCTAAACAATGTATCATTTCATGTCGGCTTCTGTGATTTCACAAAAGCCGGCAATTGAATTAGCGGCTATTACAGTATGTAGAAGTGTAAGAACTATAAATATATGTATATATATATATATATATATGTCACAATGACATTATATATATATATATATATATATATATATATGTATTCTATGTGTGTATATCTATTCTTTCTATTCTTTATTAAAGCTGTCAGTGTGATTTTACAGTATAGCCGGGGATGAATTGCCGGCTTTTCTAAAGGACACCGATGTGATTCAATCGCAAGTCACACGTGCGGTCCGTTTGTAATCCGATTTTTCATCGCTCCCATAGACTTGCATTGGCGATAGTCGACCCACAATCGGTGACAATCGCAGCATGCTGCGATTGCACTCGGACGTTTAAAACGGACCACAAAAAATCTGATACTGGGAGCTGCTCCATAGATTAACATAGGGCAGACTGCAATGCGATATTTCATCGTATTGCAGTCGTCCGATTCTGTCGCCAGTGTGACTCCGGCCTATGGGTGTTTTCCTGAAACAGGCAGCAGTGGATGTTGCGGAGTGAAAATAGCAAACTGCCATTGTAGTGACCAGTACATTATGCCCAGCTCATGCTTCTGGAGACACGTGCCTGTAAATTAAGCGGGCTCTCATCACGACAGAAAAGTCAAACATGTGGGGGCTAAATGTTGTTTAGGCACACTGGAACTCAGAAGGGAGGGGGCATTTGGATTTAGGAGCAGTGAATTTGCTGAATTTCTTTGGGAAGCGAGGAGCCATTTCACTTTTCCAGAGCCTTTGTGCTACCAGTAACGTGGAAGCCCCATATATTTCTGCTAACAGATGATGGACCTGAGTGAGGGCTTGCTTTTTCTGTGGATTTTTTGGCCAACTGTACTTTTATGCAATCCTAAAAAGACGAACACGGCCAGATCTTTGGTCCTATGGTACAGTGCCTCCATCTGCCACACTAAAGGGAATCTTCCGCCAGAGGTTCTGTCTGAATCAAGTATTTTAGAGATTTCACGTAAACATTGGTAGAGCGCAAGATAAATGTGTGCCGAGCCTTACTGCGATCTTTGGGAGGCAGGATTAAAAAATTATCAGAACGTGACGAATTGGTTTTATTTATTTTTTATGCCGTTCCTCATATGGTGTAAGTGATTAGGCGACTTTATTCTTTGGGTCGGTGCAATTACAGTGATACCAGATTTATATTGGGTTTTTATGTTTGGCTGCTGTCCCACACTAAAAGATGCTTTTTTTATTTGCATCACCATATTTTGATTTTTCCATATTTTGGCCAGCAGAGTCATGTGAGGGCTTGTTTTTTGCGGGAAGAGCTGACGTTTTTATTGGTACAATTTTTGGGCACATGACATGTTTTGATCGCCTTCTATTCTGATTTTTGGGAGACCGAATGAACAAAAACCAACAATTCAGGAATTGCTATTTGTTTTTTTTTTGTTATATCGTTCTGTCTGTAGTAAAATTGGTAAGACTGCTTTATTCTTCGGGTCAGTATGATTACATTGATACCAAATTTATATTTTTTATGTTTTGGCACTTTTACACAATAAAAACTATTTTATATAAAATAATTATATTTGCATCGCTTTATTCTGAGAGCTAGAACTTTTTTATTTTTCTGCTGATGGAGCTGTGTTGCATCTTGTTTTTTGCTGGACAAGATGACGTTTTCAGCGGTACCATTTTTATTTACATTTGACTTTTTGATCGCGTTTTATTGCACTTTTTGTTTGTCGGTATGACGAGAAAGCATTGCTTTTTGCCTCATTTTTTGTTAGTGTTCACTGAAGGGGTTAATTAGTGGAACAGTTTTATAGAGTGGGTTGTTACTGACGCGTCAAATATGTGCACTTTTATTGTTTCTTTGTATTTACATAAATAAATGTATTTATTGGAAAAATATTTGTTTTTTTTAAAAATTTTTTACTTTTTAATATTTTTTTTTCTTTACTTTCTTACTTTGTCCCTTCCTGGGACATCACTGTATAGTGTCAGATCGCTGATCTGATACTCTGCAATGCCTCTGCACTGAAGGAGGCCTGTCAGTTCCTGTGGGACCCTGAAGTACCCCGCTGCCATCTTGTAGCCGGGGGCCTCCATTTAGACCATCAGGACAATGCGATCGTATCGCGTTGTCCTGATGGATGTGCGCAGGGAACCATCAGATATATTACAGTACAGACCAAAAGTTTGGACACACCTTCTCATTCAAAGATTTTTCTGTATTATCATGACTATGAAAATTGTAGAATCACACTGAAGGCATCAAAACTATGAATTAACACATGAGGAATTATACATTACACTTTACAAAAAAGTGTGAAACAACTGAAAATATGTCATATATTCTAGATTCTTCAAAGTAGCCACCTTTTGCTTTGATTACGCTTTGCACGCTGAAAAGGTGAACGGCTGGACTCTACATGCCTAGTTCCCAACGTGAAGCATGGAGGACGTGGTGTGATGGTGTGGGGGTGCTTTGCTGGTAACACTGTTGGGGATTTAATCAAAATTGAAGCGGTGAGCGGTCCAGCTCACCCCAAACCATCTCGATTGGGTTCAGGTCTGGTGACTGTGGAGGCCAGGTCATCTGGCGTAGCACCCCAACACTCTCCTTCTTGGTCAAATAGCCCTTACACAGTCTGGAGGTGTGTTTGGGGTCATTGTCCTGTTGAAAAATAAATGATTGTCCAACTAAACGCAAACCGGATGGAATAGCATGCTACTGCAAGATGCTGTGGTAGCAATTCTGGTTCACTATGCCTTCAATTTTGAATAAATCCCCAACAGTGTCACCAGCAAAGCACCCCCACACCATCACACCACCTCCTCCATGCTTCACGGTGGGAACCAGGCTTGTAAAATCCATCCGTTCACCTTTTCTGCGTGCAAAGCAGTAATCAAAGCAATAGGTGGCTACTTTGAAGAACCTAGAATATAAGACATATTTTCAGTTGTTTCACACTTTTTTGTAAAGTGTAATGTATAATTCCACATGTGTTAATTCATAGTTTTGATGCCTTCAGTGTGATTCTACAATTTTCATAGCCATGAAAATACAGAAAAATCTTTGAATGAGAAGGTGTGTCCAAACTTTTGGTCTGTACTGTATATTCAAGATGGGATTGGAGGGCCTGGTCCAAATCTTGCACCAGGCTCATCAGACTCCAGTTATGCCAATGATTATGACAAGGCTTATTAAAGGGTCAACATTGACTTTTAGGATTGCTACATCCAGTATGTGGCACCAAAGTTCTAGTCTTCCTCCTCTCTGAAAAGGCAATTTGCATGTTGGAAAAGTGAGAAATTGCTGATAAACATTTGACCCTTCAAACTTCCTACTAAAAAAATGTTTATTTCAAAAATGATGCTGATGGAAAGTACACGTGGGAAATGTTATTTATTAACTACTTTGTGTGAGATAGCTATCTAGTTTAAGAGCATAAAAATTACAAGTTTGAAAATTGTGATATTTTCACAAATAAATTCAAAAAATATCTACCTTAATTTAACACTAACAAAGTACAATGTGTCACACAAAAATCTCAGAATCACTGGGATATGTTCCAGAGTTATAGCCACATAAAGTGACACTGGTCAGAATTGTAAAATTTGGCCCAGTCAGGAAGGAGAAAACAGACTTGGGGGTGAATGGGTAAAAGTTTATCCTAAAAAAAACCCAAAACCCACAAGTTATCCCATAGCCATGGAATTGGGGGTAATTTGCATTGGGACCTTCAGTGCTCTGGAGATCAGTGCTCTGCAGCCTAGTGGAGTGGAGGAACACGAGATTGATCTCTGCTTCATTCATAGTCAATGAGACTCAGCACTCAGCTTTTTCTCATGGCAGTTTCATAGACAATGAATGCAGAGAATGTTGACCTTGCACACCTCTTCTCCATTCAGCCCCATTCTCGGCATTTCAGGGGACCAATCTTGGGATTGTTGGGGTCCCAGTGGCCAGACACCCATAAATCAACAAATTGTCCCCTATTCCATAGATATCTTTTTTGGGGAAAAAATCTTTAAGACGAATAAATTTTGATTTAAATGTATCTCTCCGCCCCCACAAAAAATGTTCAAGATGGTTTCTTAATATTAAGTCAAATATTTTCATGAAAACTTCCATTCCCTATTTTTTATTTTCCACCATTGTTTCTCTAGTTGGCTTCTGGTGTCTGAGGCAAGTTCAAGGTTTTAGTATAAAGCTGAAAACTAGGTTTTCTAGTATGCAATAGTTTTCTTTATTGAACTCTTTCCCTGCTGTGCTCCAATTAGTAGTTGTGCGGGAGTGATTCACGTACTATATGTCATGAAAAAGTGGGAGTTCCAGAATCAAGTGCCCTTAGTGTTGATCAGATTCCTGCCTGGAAAAAAGACATAAATCCTACTGGTGAAGGACCTGTGGTGATGTAATTCCCATGGGACTTGTGTGGGAGAAGACATCATAGAGATTGCAGGAAATTAAAGGGGTTTTCCCCACAATCAAAAGTTGTTTTTAATCAAAATATGTTGGAATAATAATAATTTCCACATTTGGATGTGTAAATAAAATGTTCCTGTGCTGAGTACTGTCCGTGTCTGACCGTGCAGGGACATGGTCTGATCATACCACAGCTCCTGGGCAGGGGAGGAAGCAAAAAAGAGGATACAGACAGGACAGCAGGAGACAGCAAATTATTCTTTCATTGAGGTAAAACATTGTTTAAAAACAGGCAGGAAAATGTTTTACCTCAAAAAATTTTTTTCACATTTTTGATCCCATACTGTAATGTCTGAAGAGACAAGCACCTCCAGTGAAAAAGAAGGCAGGAGAAAAAAAACTGAAGCAACTGGAATGACACCCGATAAAAAATTGGTCTGCTTCTCTTGGATTGTATTTACCAGTAGAGGGCGTGACCACAAAATGTCTGGAGCAGCATGAACTCCAAATCCGGCCCTGATAGTGTATATACACCACTGTACTTGTACTGTATATTCAAACATGTTACATATTTGGCTTCCAAAATAGTTAGTTGCAGCCATTATCATGCCATCGTAGTAGAGTGGGTGTTATTATTTTGATCTGCTTTTTTTTTACTCTAGCATAATAACAGTTGGTTATATATCCTATGAAACCTAAAGGTTCTTTGGTGCTACCCTGAGTTCACGTCCTGCAATAATCAGACACACTGTTTTTAATTAAATCAGTTTCTGAAGATAATACTCTAATTATGCACTTTGTTTAGAATCTACATCTTATGTTGGATGGCTACGTCAATGGCATTGCCTACAATCTATCACATGCTATATGTCAAAAAAAGTTTAAAAGCAAAAAAAACAATCAAAAGCAATTGTCCCTGTAAATCCATAGGAAAAATCAATGGGAAGCAGTCATCTGATACATCGTAACATCACTCTGTGCCTGCACCAGTCTAACGTGATTTAGTGGTGTACTTTGTAGTAGGTAATCTTTCCTTTATGTCTGTTACGCTTTAGGTTTTATCAGTCCAGTGCTGTGCCATCTGTGATAATGGAATTTGTCTTTGCTTTCTATCAGTTTTAAGTTTATTAGATCAATATTGATTCCGCTACAGTTGAAAAGTCCTGGAAGAAAACTGGGGAAGGAAGACTTTTTCTTAACAGAACGGTTTAATTACGAGCACCCAATGTAGATATACTTGATGTAGCAGAGCTGAGTCTGTAATTCAGAATAATACATGGAAATTCTGATGTGAATCTACTGTAATTGTAAGGCTGCAGGTAAATTACTATATTCAAAGTTTAATGGAAACTGTAATTTTAATAAACTGTGTAAATCAATAGAAGAGGCATTAAGAAACGTTATAATCTCTCATAGGATATTTCTGCTGCTTTCTCCCCATATGAGCCACTTTTCCCTCCCCCTTCTACCTCTTGAACACATCTTCCACTCTTAACCCCCACCTTCAAATCTGTATTAGCCAAAACAAAATGGACTGCCAGAATAGTGATGTGTTAGATTACGATAAAAAGGTGTAGCCTATATAGAGGGGATACAGAGACATATAATGATCATGTTGAGCTTTGTAACAAGTATCTCACCTCAGAGCTGGATTCACATATACTAAGCTCAGTACTGCTGTATAATAACCTTCATGCTGCTGCTAATTCTGGCCATATGCTAAAAAGGAATGAAGAGCAGAAATCTCGCTCTTGAGCTTTGTGCTATATATCGGAGACTTGATAACAGCTATTCTTCTCCCACCAGCTCAGAGTCAACTGTAAATTAAGAGAGATATGGCAGAGGGGAGAACTGGTGAAAATGCATGATACAAGGGGCGTGATAACATCTAAGTGGGCCGAATAGTCTGGGGACACTAATGCCCCATCGACTATTCAAAGCCCTCATTTACATATCAAAGACTTTAGAAATACTTTTTCTAAAGATCTGTTTTTGTATATAATGTACATAGGACTGTTAGGCAGCGTGTTTACATATGCAGACACAACTCTTGGTGGTTCTGTGGGCACGAGGGACCTGAAAGGTTCCCTTTAAACCAAAAAGCACAGTTTTGGCTTTATCAGTCCTCAAAAACATTTCAGTAGACTTCGGGCTAGTAATCCATAGAAAATTGTAGCCAAGCAGAATTACCCTTTTTGTCGAGCAGCGGCTTTCTCCTTGCAATCTTGTTATGCACACCCTTGTTGTTCATCCTGATGGTGGTAGATTTATGAACACTAAAGCACCACTCCAGCATTTTTTTTTAATTCCACCGCTGGAGTGGTGTTTTAAATGTAATTCCCCTGACCTGTCTCATTCTCACCTGCCGCCGCCTTCATCTTTTTCCAGCATTGCTCCCGTTGGTTCCAGCAAAAAGTGACCTGTCAACAGCTCCAGTGTGTCATGAAGGTGTGTGGAAGACAGTTTTCAATACAAGTCTTTGAGAACCTCATTCTGGCTCTCATAGATTATAGTGACGTAGTTTCTGACATCCGGCCAGTACTTACAAAATGGTGTCGCGGGACCGGAGTGGTGCCGAAAATCGGTGAAGATGCGGAGGGTAAATATATGACTGCGACCAGGGAGCTTCTTGAGTCGTGCTTTCACATTAGCTAATGTGAGAGGCCTTTAGATGCTTAGAAGTTACTTTGGGTTGAATTTCTTCCACTTATACACGGTCTGACCATGCATTGGTGGAGTCAAAAATTTTTAGTGATTGTTTTGTAACCGAGAATCCTCAGAATTTCATTTGCCCATACACTTCCACCAAACATGTATTGTAAAAATCAGACAGTGATAGATCCCTGTTTAAGTAAAACAGGTTGCCTACTCACACTTGATTATCATCACTCTAATTTCACCTTCAAATTATCTGCCAATTCTAAAAGTTCACATACATTTTCCATCAACTGTGTGAAACTGGAACATTTTCCCCACTAAAAAATGAAAAAAATGAAAGTCTAATATTTAGTAGGACCAGTGTGATGTTTCATTCATGGAATTGCCATGTGGTCTCCAGATGGAATGGAGCAATGGAGACTGGAATAGTCCCACTTTTGTCTTGGATGCAATGATAGCCATAAGCTGGTCTTGAGACCATATGAAGGGATGCTTTTATGAGAGAACAGGTCCTACTCCCAGGATTATGGTGTTGCATAATGTATGATAGCCAGATGTCTTTAGTCTTCATTTCAAGTACAATAAATTAATAAATAAAATATATATATATTTTTTTCACTCACATTTATAATATATAAACATGCGTGTGCCAACACACACAGGACTGTGCAAAAAAATTTGGCAAGTATGGAGAAAATGCTGCAAAACAAAAATGCTTTGACAAATGTGTTAATGTTTATTTTTATCAATTAAAATGCAAAGTGAATAAACTAAAAGAGAAATTAGGTCAAATCAATATGTGGAGTGATCATCCTTCCCTTCAACACAATGCACCAAAACTTCATTTATTTATTTACTTTTTGGGGGTACAATTGCACACAGTTTTTGAAGGAACTCAGCAGGGTGGTTGTGCCAAACATCTTGGGGAACCAACCACAAATCTGAGTATGTAGGCTAACCACAAATACTTCTGTCTCTTTGTGTTACTCCACACATATCACTTCCAGTACTCCTTTATGCTCAAAATTCTTAATCACATTGATTATATGTTTGGGGTCGTTGTACTGCTGCGAAATATATCTGGAGACAATCTTGCTTATAATGGATAAATATCTGCCTGTATTTCTCAGCATTGTGGACACTTTTGATCTTAACCAAATCCTCAGCTCCATTGCTGAAATTCTGCACACAACTTGCAAAGAACCCCTCCATGCTTGATTGTTCCTTGCAAACATTTATTGTACAGCTCTCCAGCCCTTAAACAAATTCCTTCTGTCACAACGAAATTTTCAAATTTTCTCTCAGTCGATAGCACCTGTGGCTATTTTTCTGCACCCCAGTTTGTATGGTTTTGTGCATAGTTAAATCACTTGGACTTGTTTCCATGTTAAATGAATATATTTGCGCACAACTGTGAGCTGGGTCCACTAGTTGCCACCAGTCCTGAAATAAATATTGTTGCTTTAGAAGTGAAGCAAGCTTGATATGTCTTTCAGCTATTGCACTAAGGTTCCTTGGCCAACCGAGTCCTCAAAGTTGCCCATTTCTTGATTTCCTCAATGTTGAGAAATAAAGGTAGATTATCCTTCATACAATACCATAATTCTACAGCAGGACAATGACCCATACATACAGCCATCAAAAACGATCTTCAGAGAAAGAAGAACAAAGAGCCCTGGAAGTGAAGATATGGTCCCACGGAGGCCTGATCACATCACTGAGTCTGTCTGGGAATACATGAAGATGGAAGATTTGCACAAAACCACATCCACAGAAGATACCGTGGTTAGATTTATTGATTTAATAATAAACTATTAACATTTCTATTTTTGAAAGCATTCTTACTTTGTAGCATTGTTTCCACACCTGCCTACAATTTGTGCACAATCCTGTATACAATATACACAAAAACACATTATATACACACATTGGAAACAATAATTGTTGCCACATTTAAAGCTTATAGTGTAGTTTTCTACCATCCACCAGTTTATCACAAGAATACATCTCTTTGGAAAGGAAAAGTCAACATGAAGGAAAATCTAACAATCATGGAGACGGTGCACTAGTAGATTTACAGATGTTGCAAAGTTGAGTTCTTATTTTACATTTGTGTAGAGAAGAGGAACGGAGGACTCAAAATCCCAATTCTTGCGATCAGTGGAGCTCCCAGAGACCACACAGTCTATTCTGAAGACACATGGTGAATAAAGTGGACTAGCCCGTATGAGAAAGTGGTGCCAAAATTGTTAAATGGGAAACTGTATCATCTCTCTCTACATCTATAGATCAAACAGCTGTGATAACATTGAGCTTCATTCGGTTAAATGTAACATTTGTACAATTATTCCTAGTCTCCACAGACTGAAAACATGAAAAATATAATTTGAAATACATTACCTAATGTATTCTGAATCATACATGTCATCATCACAAGAAATACCTGAGAAGAGTGAAAAAATAGTTTTCCAATGTAAGACCAATGTTTATACTGGCTATACAAAATTCATACATTTTACTTGTCTGCATTCATTTCATTTTTTCAATTTTTAACATTAAATTGGTTGTGTGCGTTTCAACTGAGATCAAAGAATACGTCTATTTCATGTAAATTGCTTCCAATAGATATATCACTCCCAACACAACATGATCCGCGAAGCATTAAAGCAATGCCATCTGTTTTATCTGGCCCCCTAAGAGGATATCTTACCTAGTTTGGTTAACGCTCCTGATACATTTCTGAGAACGCATACTGGCACTCTATCTCTACGGTAGAGGCAGCAGAACTTTTTTTCTTCCAACAGAGAAAAACAGCTAGTCAACAGTAGATCAATCACATGTTTTGAACGTTCCAGTCCGTAACTTTTTTTCTACTAGTAACACTAATCTAGATTTTGTAGCATAGTGAGACTTTTCGGCATTTTAAACATCACATGGTGGGGTGCTATGCTCTCTTCTTGTTAGTAATACATAAAAATCATAGCCAAAATACTTGTATTCTACAAACATAAAAGTTACTAAAATAAATAACAATAGACATGGATATAAATTAGATTATACTACTTAGATTTATAAACTTGTCTGGTTACTATGGTAAATTCTTATAGTTTTAATTTGGTGGTCTATGATTACCGATCCCATAAAATTAGGAAAAACTCAAAAAATTAATATTCAAATATTATTTATTAAGCTTTCCTTATATGGTGCCATGATATTCTGCAGCGTTTTAGAATTATCATCTTTCACAATCTAAATTCCCTATCAGTATGTCTTTGGATATGGGAGGAATCCAGAGTACCTTGAGGAAACCCACGCAAACACGTGGAGAACATACAAACTCCTTGCAGATGGTGTCCTTAGTGGAAATTAAACCCAGGGCCCCTGTGCTGCAAAGACCCCATTTTAAGTAAATGGATATGTGATGCAGTTTCCACATAGTGTTGCAGACTCCTACTTTTTCGGATCAGTGTATAGCTGGTTTCAAATGTTCAAACCAAGGTAACATCATTGGCATTGGTTTGAAAAGATCATTGGCTTTCATTCTTTAGTACCTTAATGTAAGTCAGATACTGTATATGCAATTTTAGAACATTAAATTCAATGACTCTTCGAGTTCTTCAGTTTGATGTGCTTACACTCATCAGCCACTAAGATGTCTAAGCAGATGAAAAATGGGTCTAAACACTGTAGACTAATGACATTTTAATACTTGTTCAGCTAATCAAGTTCTCTTAACCTCGCCAATCGCTCCCATACACATGAATATCCAGATCACCATTGACATGAAGGAAGACCCATACACAACAGAAATTCATCTGGTCCCAGGAAAATCATCAGGACTGTCCAACTTTTAAAATGTACGGAGGGTCTAAAATTCTGAAAGTAAAGATAAATAAGTGATGTGATCTTATAAAACCATAGGTACAATCACCACACGCATACTTACGAAAAAAAATGAAGAAAACAAGTCCAGGTAAAAGGAGGTTGAACATTAAAAGACCTTGATCTTTAATTCTTCAAAACCAACCTAGTTAGGATTTAGATTTTGAATGGCTTTATAACCCGATGCAAGACGACCAAGGCAATATTCCGCACGTATGAATCACTACATTGCTTTTTTTTACCATCACAAATGATTTCTACGAATAATTCATAATGTATAGCTGTTTTTAGAACTTCCTCTTTATCAATGTGGTTTTCATGTTTAGATGGGCATCTCAACAAGACTGCATGATGTTTTCTATATACCACCATACTTATTAGGTCGGGATCACACATGCGACGAAGTCGTCCGACACTCGCATGTGAAATTCTATCTCTGGCGCCGACACTCGGGAGTGGAGTGCGCGGCTGCATATAGTTCTATGCAGCCGCTCGCTCCACTCCGAGTCCCGGCGCCAGAGCTGGGATTTCACATGCGAGTGTCGACGACTTCGTCGCATGTGTGATCCCGGCCTCAAGGTTGGGTTCAGGTGGTTGTATTGGGAAATGGCAAGTCATGTCTGGATGTAACTTGCTTTGTGTGCCCATTGGCATAGCTGACAGTTGGCAGAGCTGACTTTACATTGCATGCATAATTCTGGTCCGTAAAACAAAGGAACAGTAAACATCAGTAAATGCGTTTGATATCCAGTACATCTATAACAGGCAGTGTGAAAGGCCCTTGGTCATACCAATAAAGAAATAGGGAAGATTGAAGAATTTGGCTTCCTGCAATGCATATATGCTGTAGTTTTTACACCTCACAATTGCATGAGGAAAAATGTATATTACAGTTCAAGGTAGATGAGTTTAATAAAAAACACCAATGTGCTTTTTTTTTTTTTTTTTTTTACACTGTGAAAATTGACCTGTTGTGCGATTTTGAAATCCACAGCATGTCAATTTCTTTGCGGCTAGGATGAGTTTTAAATTTCCAATTTTCCCATAGACTTGAATGAGATTTTTGCAAATTTGCAGATAGAAATCGCACAAGTGTATAGTGTTTCATTATTAGTAAAAATTCATGTTGTAATCCACACGACCTTATGAAGTTTTATCATAGGTCAGTGTGAGGGATTGGGCAAGGGGGAGTCGACTTCGCACATCTCAGGGGAGGGGAGAGAATATGATTTTCTGTCCAGAACTGTGGCTGACCATAACTTTCCGCCCGAAGCACTGAATGGGTCGGCGGTGCGCCACTGGGTTCCGCTGGATTTTATCTGCGCATGGAGAATAAGTATGCCTACCGTATGTAATTCCTGGTAGCTATGCTTTATAACTCAATAACGCAGAGTGCTACAGGTGGCTGCGGGCATGGGCGAATGGGGAAAGGAATGCCAATTCAGATTATGTGCTCGGCTAGTCTCAGAGAAATTGCATTCTGTTATTATAGGTCATTTTCCAGATTCAATACCTCAGAGACTTGCTGTGACTTATAGTGCCACGCTGTCTCCCTGCACTTGAGTTAGAGAAAAGAATCCAGTTTGCTTGTAGCTGCAGAAGAGTTCACACCTTGAGTTAAGAGCTTCTTCACGGCGTTTAATTAAAGGAAACCATTGCATTGCTTTTTATTGCCTTGGGGAATGCATGCCCAAGGAAGGGGGTTGAGTTGGTGTCAAGAAGTATTTTTGGGCCCAAAATTATCTTGATGGGGAATTCCATCAGAAATAAAAATGATATCATTTTCCCATATCTCACAGTCAGCAAACAGCAAGTCTCCAAATAAGGCAGTTTTATTTAAAACTTGACATACAAAAAGAAGAGAACAAAAACCACAGCGGAAAAATAACACAATTAAAAGTCTTCAAGTAACCTAAACAAGCAGATTGGTGCATAAAAGGTAGCTGAAAATCTGTAGACTCATAACGGCATCAAATCTGTATAGTGGGAACTTTGCCTTAAAGTGGCATTACATTTATCAGTAGAATCGCTATTAGGCTACGGTCAGATGGCCGTTAGACTCTCTTATCCAAGAAAATTGGGCCAATTATGCAAATGGCACTGATCAACCTCTGATCCGAGTGTCAGCATAGTGTGATTGATTCTCTGGATGAGATAACCGGAGCACTGAGGAGATGGAGAACAATATTTCTCCATATTCTCTATTCTGTGAGTTCGCATCATCCGCCATTTGGATTTTTTACACTCACCCATAGATTTGAATCGGTGAGTGTCTTCCCATTTCAGAGTGAAATCGCAGCATGCTATGATTTTTTTTTTTCACTGACAGACTCGGTCAGTGAAAAAAGTGGCAAAATATAGGTGGCATTTTGGTTGTAGAGGGCACAGAGGCCTAACACATGAGGGGGGTACTTGAAAGCTTCAGCAACAGCTGTGGTGTGGCACATATATCCCAATATGTTATTTTTTATTAGAAGCTTATGAGATCTGTATAAGAGCACTCATTGTACATGATACATATTTTCATATTAAGTGCTTCCTACTGACACCAAATGGTTCATGTGTAAATTAAATTTTCTTTCTCCCTAAACATTGTTACCATGCTCATGTCAAGTTCAATTGGCACACAATTAGATTTTTAAAATGCAGCAGCAAAACTCCTTCACCTTTCCTATCCACATATCATCTTATTATAAAGTATGGATAACTATTAAAGTTTCAGTGAGCATCTAATGCAAGTTAATCTAGTGGCACCAATTATAAGCACAAAAATGGATTTTTAAGCGCCCAAAACTGAAAGAAACTTTGTAGCGACAAAGCAGTGATTAAATATGGAAGAGTTAAATCCTTTAAAAAATCCAGAAAAAAAAATACTGTGTATTAGGGTATTTAGCGGAATAATTGACAAGATGATCACATATCCACTATTGCTCATACTTATCCTGAATTCACCTTAGCAGTAGATTAAAATGTAATAGTCTTCAAACCAACTCTGCACCTGTATATTATAGCATACAGAGTCCCTCGGTTTCC
>JARQOD010000005.1:246719882-246771615 GCA_033576555.1 Oophaga sylvatica
TCCCTCAGGTTTCCCTTCTGTGTTCTGCAGTCTTCGCTACAGTCACACAACCGTGTGCTGACCGTTATATTCTCAGACAGCACATAGGCCACTGTTTCATTGATCCGTACACACATCAGTTTTAAAAACGGATCCGAGAGTCCAAAGCCGTGAGACTCTGAGCATGCCCTATTCAGACTAATTTTGCGGATCAGAATAGGTCATTAAAGTCTAAAGTGGATTTATTGAAATGGAAAGATATCTTGCTAACTTCAATATTGCATCAGTGTCTAGTCCAGTCTTAACTGATCGATAGTCAAAATTCAATGGATAAAAAAAGGTTTCAGACAGTTTACCTGGGTCAGTTAAAAAAGAATAAAAAAGCTTGATAAAAACGAGAGAAGAAAAAATGGTTTGTATTGATGGATGTGAAAATGGAAATTAATGTGTGCATGTAGCCTTAGAATTGCTGTGTGTCAAAATGAAATAGATCTACTTACTCATCATCAATATAGTAAGAGTATGCCCCGTAGAATTTTCTGGTGACTAGTAAAAGGACCAAATCATCAGGACATGTATCAGGACACACAGGAGAATGGGATGAAGCAAATCCCTTAGGCCGGGTTCACATTGCGTTGCGGGCAATGCGCTGACGGCATCCGTCACATAGCGCACTAACGCTATGTAACGGTGCGTTAACGCTGCCATTGCCCGCAATAGCGCATCCTAACGCATGCCGAAATTGGCATGCGTTAGCGATGTGCCGTCATTTGTGACGGACCTCGGACGCGGTCTGCAGCATTCGGGGTCCGTCACTGCTAGCTGAGACACAGACGCCGCGCTAGCGTGATCGCTTAACGCGATCACAAAATGACACTAGCGTTAATGCAGTCCGTCAATGCTATGCGTTGAACGGACTGCATTAACGCTATGTGAACCTAGCCTTATATGGAATCTGTCATCAGGTTTTTACCACCCAACCTGAAGGCACCATAATGTAGAGATAGAGACTGCAATTCCAGTGATGTGTCATTTATTGGGCTGCTTGCTGTAGTTTTACCAAAGTCAGTTTTATCTGCAGTTCGCTAGTCCTCTCCATGATGAACTTTGTCGGATCTCACCCTAGGTTCTTGGCCGATAGCTTTCTGCCTACACGGTAATGACGTAGCCATGTTGGATATAATCAGTGATTGGCTGACTGCATGTGTTTAGGAAGCCGTTCAGGTAGAGTTATAGGAGAGAGTGCATACTTTACCGCAGGGATAAAGTCAGGGTGTAATATTGCTATTGCAGTAATTGTTTACCGCTGCTGCAGCATTAAAGCATCAGTCCAGCTAAATATTTTATTTTCTGTAGTAAAACTGCCGTTACCTACATTCAGTGATGGGACAGTTTTGGATTAGAGGCATCTAGGCAGGGTTTAATATTGCTATTACAAAACTTGTACAATACTTGTATACCCCTGTTGCACCATTAAAACAACAGTCCTTGTCAGGGTTAAATATTTTATTTTCCCTATTAATACCGGAAAGTTTGCAGGCATATAAATATATACCCAATTTAAAATGCGCAAAATGTGCGGAAGTGGACGTGCTGACGATGGTGCACACAGAGGTCAAGGCCATGGGCCAGGTGAAACTGCACTTGCAGTGGGAGCACAACAAACGCTCATTCACGATAGTTTCCTGTCCCATTTTGCATGGGTACATAGGAAACCACTGTTAAAGCAACAGGTGGTCGGTTGGGTGGCAGATAATGCTTGCATTCTGTTTTCCAGCACCACCCTGTCTTCTACACGATCCAGACTCACTAGCCAAGAGTCTGGACCACATAATCCTTATTCTGATCCTCCCTCCTCCCACCATGATGACTAGTGATCCCACACTAGGACACTCCGAGGAGCTCTTTCCATTTACATTGATGGATTCTGGCCTCTTGCCCTGCACAATTCAAGAGGGACAAGGAAATCGTGTGTAATTATACCCAAATATTTGAGCACTCACAGACAGAAGATGGTAGGGAACAGTAGTTACTGTCTCAAGAGGTAGAAGACGATGAGACACAGTAGTCAACAAGTTAGGTTAAGTCAACAAGAAAGGAGGACCAGAGGGTGGAAGTGGAAGATGAGGTGGTGGACGATGAAGTTACTGATCCAACCTGGGAAGGTGAAATGCAGAGCGAGGAAAGCACTGCAATAGTCAGGAAGAGGCAGTGGTGTAGCCAGAAGCAGAAGGCGGGCAACTACACGTGGCAAGTTCCAAAGCCAAGGGTTAGGTGTTACCCAGTGTAGCACTTTTTTAAAGAAAGTGTGGATGATAAAAGAAAGGTCCATACCAAGATCAACAGGGGACAGACCACCACCAGCTTGACCAACACCATCATGCTCGGGCACATGTAATCAAAGCACCCAAGTAGGTGGGCCAAATGCCTGGGTCCACAGTGTCTACATGTAACACCAGTGCCTCTTCCTCTGTGGTACGTGCTTACCAATCGCACAAGACATTGGCGCAGATGCCTCCCATCCTGCACTTGTTGTACATTCGCAATCACCATCAATTCCTTGTCCCAGTGCAGCATTCAGCTGTCCCTACCCCAGCCCTTGGAATGCAAAAAAAAAAAAAAACTCAGACACCCACAGTCCCAAACACTAAAGGTGGCATTTTTCCAACTGCTTTCCTTAGAAATGTTGCTGTTTAGGCTTGTGGACACTGAGGCTTTCTGCAACCTCATGGCGGCCATGCCTCTCTATCCCAGGGTGTAATACAGTCCCTCCTTCGGGTAAATGCTTTTTAACTCTTGCACTTAGTGCATAGGTGTTACCAGTCTAGGAGTCCCGCTTCTTAAAAATGGTAAAAGGTTTCCTGGGGCACTCCTCTGCGTGTCTTCCAGGGTTTATTGCAGTCCCTCCTAATTTTTGGCAGCCCTTGCACTTAGTGCATAGGCTTTGTGGGTCAAGGAGTCCCACTAACCATTTTAACAATGTGTACGAGGCCCTCCATAATGTCTAACAAAGGGCGTACCGGAGTCCCTCTTCCCTCTAATTTTTGGCAGTTTGTAAAAGTTGAGTAATACTCTGACAACATTGTTCCCAGCAGCAACGTGGGAGTCAAAGATGCGTTCAGGCGTCTTCCCCATGCTATTCCCATTCCATTTGAGCGCTTTTTCTATCCATTTCGGCGATTTTCCTGGCCCCCCACTCTCTTGTTAGGGTCTTCCGGAAAAATGCTCAAGGTTCCCATTGACTTACATTATACTCATTACTTGAGTCCAGCCCGTCGGACCTGCTTGATTCGAGTAGAGCGCACACACTAATCAGGGTCTCTGTCCCCAATTCCTAATGTGGTCAGCAAAAATCCAGTGACAGATTCTCTTGAAATAACAAATCTCATGTCTACTACATTATTAAAAATGCAACTAATCTGGCTTCACCTCAGGAGTTCAGAGAAAGAACGGGAAGTCATTTTATACATGATAAGGCATTAGAAAGACTTCCAGATATTTCTATGAGACGACAAACATACAGTCATCAAGTCTAGGCCATTATGTGCAACAATGCCTGAAACTATTGTCCACTTTTCTTATATTATTTTGGCCTACTAAATTTACATGCTTTGTGTGTATAATACATGCGGTTATCTCCTGTTCTTTTCATATAGTATAACTGTCACATCCCATTTTTTCTCACTTGACTGAAAGCAGCGCCTCACAATTATATAACAATTGCAACAATCTTCAAAAGATACATTGTCTGAATGTCTTTTCAAATAGCAGCACATCAGAGGCTTGTTTTTCTCTCACCTGTAGAATTGCGAATGAAAGGCTTTATCACACAAAATAACATACAGAACGCAAGGGTAAAAGCAACGGAATGTATAAAACCATTTCCTTCTACAGTTATACACCGATTAAATATACAGAAGGCTTTAGTTCCTTAGATAGTGAGAAGAAAGTGCTGGAGATCATTTTCTTCACAAATTCTTTAACACAACTGACAGCTACAAAACAATGGCCATTGTAACCTATTGCACTATTGACTTGAATAGACAGAATGGATGGATAATGGCTGCCTGGTAAAACACTATATGAAGAACGTTACTTTAAAATTTACATTGGAAATCATATTCTTTAGCTGGTTTGTGGACTTTCATATACTGAATGGTACAATACGAACCATAGATGTTAAATAGCCTGATATTCATCTAGAACATCTAGCAGGCTGCAATTTCTTCATTCCTCTAGGATCAAGGGTACATTTGTTGACCTAATACTATGTTATGGTGCTGATTTAATGCTATATACAAGGACTATGATACACATTGAATGGATGCATATTTTTTTTTTATAAAAGTACATTTACATACCAATATCAACACAAATTGCTGAAAGCCATTTACTTGCAATCAAACAATATGTAATATTTTCCACAGAATGAATGGAACACTATTAACGAATAGTATTTTCAAAATCTATACTAGGCAGGCATGTCGTATAATTGCAGTGAGAGTCTTTATGCTTCTTCACGTCCGCTTAGTCTGCTTCCATATTGATTCTTTTCCCCCCAAACAAACGATTTCATACAATATAGCAATAATATGCACAGTAAATATAGTTCAGGTGCTAGTGCCATATCACAAGGGTAATTAGCATAGTATGAAGGCCCTAAATGGTTCCTCTCAAGAGCCACATTAGTTAGTACATACTTCATTCGGGTTTCAGTCACTGGGGTGGCGGCGGCACAGATTCAGTCACAGCTCTGTGTATAGGGAGCGGCGGCTGTAACTGCACCTTCATTACGGACTGAAAGCAGGTTCTAATGCGGAGCTACTCTCAGTGACGGGGGCACTGAACCCATGCCGGCGCTACCCCTGTGACAAACCCGAACACTACCAGGAAGCGGGGGTCTAAGTGCTGACGCGGGCAGGTTCAGAATGCTATTAACCCCATATCTACAGGTTAATAGCGTTTTTTCATGTGACAGTGTCTCTTTAAGGGGCCAGAGAGCTACTTTAGTATGGCGGATTGTGGAGCACATTCAGATTCAAAGGCGATCAGAACTAATTTTTTCCTTTTTCTATTAGAACAGCCCCCTAAGGATGAAAACACCACAAGAACCAAAAAAAGGACATAGTTTGAACTTACCATTTATAATCCAACCTCTTATACTAACATCTTGATAGAGTCCCTTAAATAATGTGTGAAATACTGCCATGGACTTATTAAATGATTTTGTCAATACCTTGAACTTAATTCCTGAGATATTTGACTAATTTCCAGACAAAAAAATACTGTTAACTAGCAGAAAAAAAATAATCCCTAGAAACTGTATGAAAATACCATCTAGAATAACAATAGGGCTGTTAGAATTATTGCTCAATTTAGACTTGCAGAAGAGATTAAACTTTGTGATTGTACAGCATAAACTGATGAATCTCAAAGCCAGACGTTTGAGATCACAAAAAAAAAAGTGTCTGACGCTCCATATTAAAAGCTTCTTTAGTAATTCACCAAGTGGCCATAAAATCCATCAGAATGCAAAGTACAATCTCCGATGTGTTTCTGATTCACAATGATTCCTTAATCATGGCCTGATTGGAATGACCCAACTGGGACATCTTTTGTAGCACAGTTCTCATATATAGGTGTATGCAGGACCCATCTATATGGTATACCTCCACGGAGTATGAAAAAAAAGTAGGGAAAGGCCCCTCACTCATGCCAAAGAATGTGGTTGCAAGAAAAACTCAGCCTAGATCTGTTTGACCAAAACAATCCTTCACGATATTTGCAGAAATGTGACGGATTTATGGACATGGTTATCAATGTCCATATGCTGCTCATAGAATACAGAACATCTTGGTGAAAGAGGTTGGACCCCCAGCGATCAGCAAGCTATCTCCTAACCCATGGATAAGGAACATTTTTGTTGGGTGGAGGAATTGGTGGGTGGGGTGGGAGATGAAAACATTTTGAGGCCTCATAGCATTCATGCCAAGAACAAGTAGTAACCCACCCACAAGGAGGGAGAGACCAAAATGGCAAAGGATTGAATAAAGATGCAGAAAGGTGTGAAAATACATTGGAAAGCTTGTTTTATTTGCATTGAAATGGTTAAATAAATTATGTAAAGTAGTCCAGAAATAAAGTGGTTATTTAAAAACGAATTAAAGTCTCTACACCTTGGTTTCCTAATGTAACAGCTTAGAGATCTGGAATTTCAGTGTTTAGATATTTTTTTAGACGAGACCGAGCACTCCGCCCCCCACCAGTTGGTGATTTTAATTACAGCAGGTCCCTACTTACCCATAAAATGCAGGCATTGCTGACAGAGGTGTCCACATTCACCCAGGAATTCAGACATCAGCCTTAGAGAGGTATTCACACAGGTCAGGGGACCCATCAGACTGAGACCACCTTGACGATGGTTGGTGGGCAGAAAATATTTGGCCAAATTTTAGGCTAAGAGTCTCAAATTTTTCCTAATACTCCAAAGCCGTATTGCTATTCAAAATTTCACATATTCCACATTGACATGCATTAGCATGATAGAGTGCAACCTTTTTTGTATATAGATTTTTTTTAGTCAGTTCTATGTAAATTAAATTCTAAAGCCAATATTAAATTGTATATTTTACAGATATTTTAAAATTGATAGACATTTAATAGCTTAAAGTTACTGTCAGGTTAGAGTTACAATTGGTGCTAAAAAAAAGCACATTAAAAACAGTAAGGGAGAGTTATTAAGCCTGGCATACTTTGTGCCAGTCTTACTAAAAAGCACGAAGGCATATGATGCACCTCTTCATAAATTACACACTTCACTTTTCTGTGTATATTCGTGCTATATATTACACCAATTTATAATAATTTATTAAATGTTGTAAGTTTGGTGAGCAGTACCTGGCTTCCTCTGTTGCTATGTGGTTTGAGTGGCAGAAAAACTGCACCATAATTTGTGATTTTTTCCCCCTTGTCTTGGCAAAAATTGTAAAACTTTTGTGGCACTTCGTAATATGTTACGGTTGCATGGTCTCAACCTGCACTTGTTAGTACAGCCTTCCTCACAGTTTGGGCAGCTCTCCTGTCCAGCTAATGAAGGAGGATGACCAGACCTGGCTATCAGCATCCGCAAACTAAAACAAAAAAAATAAACTTTCCCATGTGTGGAGCTTTTAAAATCAGAAGAAACTAATGGTCTGGTCTGGTCACATTCTCCTTCATCAACTGCTTTTTTGACAAAAGGAAATTTGTGGATAAATCCTTTAAAAAGGGGTTGCCCGGTCTAAATAAAAAGTCTGCAGAGACCGTGTGACTGCAGACTTATGAATCCCAACAGCACGCACTGTGTGCGGCGACGATTCGTCGGTTTCTGAGCCAAGACCGGCGGGTACATATGTGTTTTACATACTTTCGGCCAGTGTGACGAACTCGCTCCATACACAGGAGTGTGCATAACACATACGTGCCTGCCGATTCCGGCACTGGGGAGGGATTTATAAGTTGCAGTCACACAGTCACTGCAGACTTATATAGACCAGATAACCATTTTAGAGTTTCATTTGTTTGTCTCTATTCAGGCCCAAGGATAACATGTGACTAAACTGTGTAATAAATTAATCTAAAAGATGATGCAGTTTGTACAAACCATAACTGCATTGGGAAAAACACTGAAGTCGATTGATCAATGCAAGTATCCAGGAGAAAAACACTTTGAAAAGTGACAAAATTTCCATGCAACATGGAGATGCGCAAAAAATTTCTGACTTTTGAGGTTTTCAAGCCAGTCCCGGTCAGCACCACCTAAGTCAGCAGAGCATCTACCACTTTAGTGGCACATCTTATACCGGGAAATGGTACTCCAGTCCCTGAGGGAAGCACACCCAACTGCAAAGATGCAGCAAATTCATTAAGTGACATGCACCTCTTAATAAATTTGGCTTCTTTTACTCCACTATGGCCGTTCATGAAGGTTGGCGTGTACAAGTGCAACGTTAAAACTGTTAGCTGCACACTCAAGGCATAAAGCCAGAACTGAAAAACATTTGAACATGTGGCAATGCAGCATATGGTATGTTTTATATTCTTGGCTGAAACAGAAAGCACCTTAGATATCACACAAAAATCAGCAGAGGGGAAATATAACCTCTTGTAGCTTTAACCAAATATCTCATATTAGTGTTATAACAGAGAAAAACGTCACTTCGCATTCGTCTCTGCTGACCTCTTACCATTTCATAGAAGGTCTTTATACTTATCAAATAATAATGGGATGTTCCCATCTGTGTTCTCTTCCAGGATTTGCTGTGAGTCTTCAAGTGATCCTTTCTAGCCCTAAAGCTGTGTTCAAACGCCGAGGCTCTCAGCCAGGAATGCAAGAGTCTGATTTTTTAAAACAGATAACCACTGTACAAGAACTGGAGCCCAAAGCCAACAACTGCACAAAGGTAAAACTGAATTGCCAGAGTCAAATTTTTATTTATTTTTTTGCAGATACCTTTTTCATCATAGTTTATGCAATACTACAGCCAATCCATACCTCTTAAATTGACAGAGGGACATTTTCAGAACTAAACCAAGTCATATCTGAATAAGGGAACTGTGCTACTATTGCGTTGCTATATATACACCAGTTACAACTCCACAGGCTTTCGGAGAAGCATTGATATTGACATATAGCGTGTCTGTACCCCACAGACTGACCTGAGAAAATGAAAAAAAGCAAGAAAATAAAGTGTATGTTTAACTTCCACTCTGAACATAAATATAACAAAAACACATGTAAAATGAAAAGCTTTACAAATTGGAAGTAAAAAGAAATAACAGGTCAGTCGATTTATGGACAAATACATAAGAGGATAAATAAAGCGTTAAAGTAAAATAAAACAGTTTTTTTCTATTCTAAACATGATTTTGAGTATTTTAGAGGTGTTGCTGAAAATGAAAAAGTGGAGTGATAAAAGTGAAATATTCCAGACATGGTACATTTCAACCATTGCACTTTGTAACAGTAGCTGAGAATAGATATTTATAAAGAGCACTGACAAGTCTTCAAAGTTGTTCTAGGTGTGATCTGTAATGATCCCTAGGGTAGAGAAGCCATCACACAATGCTTCAAGGTAGAAAGCAAAGTAGTAAAAGTATACAGTGCCACAATGTTACTATCTAAAAGGGAAGGTTTGTTTAGTTGAAAAGCAGCATATCACAAAAGGCTAACAGATTTGTACAATTTTGTTACAGGTTCTTGTGTGGCACACTCGAACAGAAAAGGTCAATCTAGCTAATGAACCCAAGCATCCTCAGGATACAATTAAAATTGAGGTATGATCATCAAATGCCATTTCGTGGAGTCACGGAGAAATGAATTACCCACGGATCTATAGCGGTGGACTTCAAGAGATGATTAAGAAGCTGCCATTCTTCAACCTCCCCTGATCTTTTCTTGGCCTTTAACTAAAGCTTCAACTTACAGGGATACAATGAACCATCTCGGAATATTTTGGACATTTTGCCACTTGTGTGTGGTTCTTTTTCTGTACATGGTCTGCATGTTCCATACCACAGTTTCATTTCAACTGGATTTTCAGTAATGCCATGTGGCACCTCGATAGATTAACCTAGATGCGTGTTCCTTTTGGCCCTATAAAATTAAAGTAAAGCTTCCATAACACATCATAAAGAATAATACACTTGTAGAAGTACAGCATACAGTTTCGCCATTTCCTTGTCAGTATTAATAAACTCTTGCCCACAAGGCTACATGAAATACAAACAATTTTGTAGGTTTATAGATTAATTCATGGGAGAAAACATTTCTTCAATACTAGGCACCTTAAAATGTAAACACAACTCACATAAGCCTGGATGTACTTGCACTGAAGAAACAGTGTTCACTTGGTAAGAAAGTGAATGAGGTTTATAAGGTGGGAACATTGCATGCAACATGACAACATACTGTATCTTCTGTGAAAACCCAGTTGTGTACATTACATTGCCTTTTAACATTGTGCACCGTGCCATCCAGGCTTATGTTTCTCTCTGTTATGGTGTCTTCTGTCCTTGACACCATAAACTATATCACAACTATTGATAGATGCACATCCAAAAGAGATACACAAATGGCTCTCAATGATACATTTACAATCAGTTTGCATGATTATATATACTTCAGTAGGACTACAGTTTGTTTGTAAGGAGCACAGGATAAGTAAGGAGGTGGCTCAAGGTGACACTTAGAAAATTTGCAAATTACTAACATAATACCCATAACCCTTAAATAACAACCCTTGTACTTCCTTTAAAACCATTAACACATTAGTTCAGAAACATTCGTTAAAAACCATGGGTCATGGAGAACTATTGATATGTGAATGTCTATTCCACTACTAGAAAGTCCAATCTACAGAAACTAATAAGGTGAGCAGATACGCTCTTCATGTGGACATCTCGCAAAGGGAACGAATAATATATACATATTTAAAACAAGGGGTATGATGTGCATTAAAGCAAGGAATGTTGAAAGGATCCTCTTTATTGTATGTCTGCTGGCTTCTCTCATTTCCAGAGTTGTGTGCTTAGGTCTGACCGGCGCGTTTCCAGCCCATCCTGCTCCAACAGTGTTTGCAGGCTGACCAAAGGCCATCATATTGCTTGCACCATTCAGGCTCATCCCACTCATCTGCTGATTCATCTGTGAAGCACAAGAACAAACCACCACACGTTAACATGAGCACAATCAAAAGCTACAAGGACGTGTAATGCATGGTAACAAGATTTCGGGACAGTCCACCGTAGACTGTGTGCTATGCCCATATTCTCACAATGTCAATCAACACACAGGAAGAAGTACACATTTAAAAAGGAACCTACAATTATAACTACTGACACCCCTGACCGTTTAGATCAACCCCTTGGCCTCTTGGATGCAAATTTATTTTGTAAATGAGCAGAATAAGAAAATGTACTTACAAAAAAAAAAAAAAAGATGAATAATGGTTTCATAGAGTTCCTAGTAGTCTGGAATATGTTTGCCATCTCATTTGCTAAAATAAATTATTGTAAGCACAACCTTGGACTGGCAATACTTTTGACCTCGTCTCCTGTTTTAAACCATTTGCCTAATTTTTTTTTCCAACTTAATTACCGCGGTTATGTGTTGCAGTTTTGGAAGTTGGAATTTTACATGTGAAACATTTACTAAAGAATATGTCACAAATATAGTCATTTTACAAAAAAAAATTGAACAGCCAATCACACCACAAAATCATTGCAATAGCTGGTAAAGCGTGTGCGCTTTTGCCGAGGAGCACACTACAGCTAGTGCAATTCTTACAGGCCAAAATGATAATGGAATTGGTCCAGTTATATTACTTATGGAGACTTTCTCTTTATAGGTTAAAGAAATAAAAAGTCTTGTGGCGTGGCAGTCGGCTCCATACAGTCTGATCAGAATGTTAAACTAAGAACCTCATGTTTCGTTTTGTAAATTGTGCGGTCCAGGTCATTCTCCACAGCTATGGTAAATGTATTCTGTGTGTATAGATTATGGTAAAATGATTAGTATTTTCATACAGATATCAGCTGGACCATTGTACGTTAGCGAGCACTGTGCTTGCCCTTCACGTCTCAGTGTGATTTTAGAATGGTATTCTTAAGTTTGGAAGTCATACCCTATTCAACGAATACGGGATAACTTCCTGACGACAGGGACCACTGATTCAGAGAGGATTTTTTTGAATGGAGTGGAGGTCGATCAATCATACTGCAGACCCATTCATCTTAATGGGAGAGCATGAGACCAGCCGGCTGTATTTGGCGGTTATATTAAAAATTAATGAATGAACTAAGCTGCAATGCGGACAATTGACGACTGCTCCAATCACCTGCATCGGTTCTCAGGATCGATAGGGGTCCCACCAACTGGGAAGTTATCCCTTATCCATTAGATGGGGAATAACATCCAAACTTGAGAATACTCCTTTAAGTCCTGCGTGTATTATTTTGTATTAGTAAGAGCCTAATCTCCAGTCATTTCACTAGCAGACACATCAGCTTTATCTGGGAAAAAGACAATCATGAAAAGCTTGACATAATGCTGGAAATGTAAAGGCTAGCGAGGCCTAAACTGACTCCAAACACTATTACCAGATGATTATTATATTCAATGTGGCCGGTTAATCAAACTGCACTGTCATCTTTGCGACTAAGAAATTTTGCACAAGCCTGATAAGTACTCCAAATGGGCCATTTAAAGCATGCTTTTCTTTTCAGAAGAAATCAGATGATTTTTTTTTCCTTTAACAACGCAGAGGTTAATGACAATACAATTTCCCGTCTTTGTGATAGAGGCCTCTAAGTGTGGTTTATCATCGTTAATGTGAGCCGAGAACGGTTTCATTTAGATCACAAAGGGCAGATATTTCCCTTTCTCTAAATTAATTTTAGTGAAACGATAAGAAAAAAAAACATGGTTAACTTAGATAAAAGCCTGTGTCAATATGTGCGTTATCCAAAAGGGAATTAACATAGCATTCAGAATAATGACTGTGCAGCCACAAGGTCACCAGGTTGCTTCAGTCAGGCAAGATCCCAAGTGCTTCCAAGTGTCAGAAACCAAAGCAACAGGATTAGCCCTTAAAAAACGAACACACCTTAAGAAAATGTTATTTCTGAGGAAGATTATTTGTAATGTCATTTTATTACAGATAAGACGGAATAAGAATTTGTTTCATTTATCAAGAATCTCATATAAACTGGTCTGGATGATCAGAGTAACCAATCATAGTGCAGCTTTCACTTTACCTCAGCAGTTTATGAAGTGAAAGATGAGGGCTGACTGGTGAATTGGCTTAGTTGCCCATAGCAACCATAGGCTGTTGATAAATGAGGCCTAATATTTTTATGAGAAAAGAACCCCTACACAAAATTACCAAATGTAGGTGAGGGGCAGATGTGTGCTGCATCATGGCAGCTATGACAGGAGGAGGTGCAGAGCAACATGTAGGCAGACAACTAATGGCACACTGTACACCGTCTGAAGGCACTTTAAGAGAAATGCTTGTATATCCTGTAGCTTGTAATAACAAAGGGACTACAGAGCTGCTTTCCCCTCTGTTACAGAAGTCTTAGTATAGCAGCAGGGTGCGGATCAATATGAAAAAAAATATTTTTACTATTTCTATTAAAAGCTACTGTAAGTAATATTAATAAAAACACCAAGGTTCCTGGTTCACAGGTTTCGATTCTGTTCGGGCCACAGTGGTGGAGGAAAAAAATGAATAAAAAAAATAGAGACTTATTATAATACCAGTTGGCTTAAATTATAGTGCTGATACCACACTGATTCAGTCTATAGGTTCATTTTATGCTTAGTTGGATGACTAATCATGGTTTAGAGTAAATAAATAAGGAACGGTCTCACCATGGTTTTGTTCAGAACAGGAAAGGAGGTCCTTTTAACGTTTCCCCTCTGCAAATTCCTTCAATGTTTCCCAGTACCCTGACGAACCCAGTTCAACCTACTAGCACTAACCTACAAAGCCATTCATAGCCTGTTTTCTCCGTACATCTCTGAACTAATCTCCCCTGTCCTTATATACCGATGGACAGGGGATACTGAACCCATAATTTAGTTATTTCTAGTCTCATGAAGACCCAACGCGTCGGGAGACACGCAGGTCTTGTTTGGGGCATACTCACACTAGGTTCAGCTGTGGACTGCCGTTGTAAGGGCGGGAGTCATTTAGGCACAGGGCAATTTAGTTCTGTATAGGGCACAATAAGACCAGGTCCAGACTCCACCCCCCCCACCAGATGGCTATCTTTTGGATGGCGAAACATTAAAAGGACCTGAATGAAACCATGGTGAGACAGTTCCATATTTATTTACTCTAAGCAATGATAAGCCATCAAAATATTTTTTTTTTCAAAAAAGCAAACAAAAAAGTCCTCTATACTGAAGTATTTTTTATATAGCACCAGTGACTCCATGGTGCTGTACATGAGAAGGGGTTACATACAAAATACATTTAGAATGTACAGTAAACAAGCTAACAAAGATAGACTGGTACAGAGTGAAGAGGACCCTGCCCTTGCGGGCTCATATTCTACAGGATGATGGGGAAGAACACAGTAGGTTGGGAGTTACAACAGCTTCTGTGGTTTTGAGATGGCAGCATGGTCATTGCAGACTGTAAGCTTTCTTGAAGAGATGGATTTTCAAGTTCTTTCTGACGGATCCAAATGTGGAAGATAATCGGACGTGTTGGGGCACAGAAATCCAGAGGATGGGTAATATTAGGGAGAAGTCTTGGAGGAGATTGGGTGTGGAATGAATAAGTGTGAAGGAGAGGATGTGGTCTTGGGAGGACCAGAAATTACATGAGGCAAGATATCGGGAGATTACTTCGGAGATATACGGAGAAGACAGGTTATGGATGGCTTTGAAGATTAGTGTTAGTAGTTTGAACTTGATACGGTGGTGAATTGGGACCCAGCTAAGGTATTTTCAGAGGGGAGAAATGGAGGAGTATCGAGGAGAGAGAGATGCAGAGTTAAGGACAGACTGGAGAGGTGCTAGAGTGCTAGCAGGTAGGCCACAGAGGAGGATGTTGCAGTAGTCAAAGCAGGAAATGATGAAAGCATGCACAAACATTTTAGTTGAGGAAAGGAGGTGGAGAGAGCTTGGATGTGCGGTTTGAAGGACAGGGCAGAGCCAAGGGTTACTCCGAGGCATCGTATTCCCGCTACATAGGAAAAAGGGAAGTCATTTATTGTGATAAACAGATCAGGTAGGGAAGATATGCAAGATGGAGGAAAGATAATGAGTTCAGATTTCAATCATGCGACAAAAAAAAAAAAATTAGATACTGATATGAGCACTGCCATTTAAGCAAACTGATATAATACTAAAGTACTTATTTTTGATTAATTTTTTTCCTCCACCACTGTGGCCGCAAAAGAACAAAACCTGTGAATCAGGAACTTTTAGTGTTTTTATTAATGGGTGTGTTAATAGAAATAGCAAAATAAAGTAACAGCTGAGTTTTAAAATACTCACCCTGCTGCTATACTATTGTTGAAGTGATATATTTGGGAGCTATAGACATACCACTCACGATTTTCAGGTGTCGTCGTGCTAGCTAATACAGAAGTCTTAAACTAAAGAAGAAATTTCTGTAACTATTCCATTAGGCAATGTTCCCATGTAGAGTAGAAGCTGCGGTTTTTCCCACTTCACTTTTTCGCACAGAAAATCCGCTGCTTTTAACAGTTAAAACATTGTCATTTTATGAAAATGCATTCAACTGCGCAAACTATGTCTTATTTACCCGAATTCCATCTGGAAGCCAGCTTAAGTGTCTCAACGCATAAAGTGAAGATACTGTAAAAGGAATGCTAAAGCAACACTGCAGTGCACATGTTCAGTCTTTTATTATGTCTTTATACCACCTCAGGGCACTGAAACCTCGCTACTATGGTGTAAAATACACAGAAAAGGCACCAGTTTTCATATTGCGGCTTATCCTGGAATAATTTGGCGACTCCGCCGGCTGAAGAAACATGTTGTGTGCACAAGCTCAAACTGTGCATTTTGGTGTGTTTGTCCCTTTAGGCTTTTATGGGTAGCCTGAAAAAAACAAATGATCTAGGAAACTTGGCTTCGTCCACTAGTGAGTTACTCAATCCATTCTCAAGTACAAAAAAAAATAGAAAAAGACCGGATTCACATCGTAAGACAGCCACATTTAAGGTCCACACCATCCTAATCCTCCCTGTCCAAAAAAACCACAATGATGATCCAAGTTTGGATAAAATGAAACCTATGGGAAGGTAAAGAGCTGGAGATGCTGATAAGATTGATACATTAAAGGATTATGGGAAAAGCTTTAATATGACTTTAATAATAATAATCTTTATTTTTATATAGCGCTAACATATTCCGCAGCGCTTTACAGTTTGCACACATTATCGTTGCTGTCCCCGATGGGGCTAACAATCTAGATTCCCTATCAGTATGTCTTTGGAGTGTGGGAGGAAACCGTAGTACCCGGAGGAAACCCACGCAAACACAGGGAGAACATACAAACTCCTTGCAGATGTTGTCCTTGGTGGGATTCGAACCCAGGACTCCAGCGCTGCAAGGCTGCAGTGCTATCCACTGAGTCACCGTGCTGACTTTATTCATTGACATCTTAGAACTCCAGTGGGTGGTTCAAGATACAGATAGACAGGCTTCCATCTATTAAGGTAGCCTTCACACATCCACATTTGACAGTCAACATACAGACAGATTTTCCGACCAGCTGTGGGTCTACTGACCCAAATTCAGTAGCTTCATAGGCATACTTGATGCTGTTGAATATCAACTAGATATTATAAAAAAAACTTTTTGACAGTGAGCATGATCAATGAGTGGAACAGGCTGCCACGAGAGGTGGCGAGTTCGCCTTCAAATGGAAGTCTTCATCTCACAGATGTCTGTCCTGCCTCTGTTTGGTTTAGTGAATCCTGCATTGAGCAGGGCGTTGGACACTATGACCCTGGAGATCCCTTCAAACTCAACATTCTGTGATTCTAAGTCAGGAGACCCACGGCCAATCTGGAAAAATAGGATTAGTCTTACCGGTAATTCGGTTTCTAGGAACCTTCCACGACAGCCATACTGGAGGATGTCTCCTCGCCCTAATAGGGGACAGGAAACACACAAGAGGTTAAATAACCCTCCTCTTCCTGCACCACCAGTGTTTATTCTGTAACTAGTAGCGTGTATAGTTACCACTAAGTGCAGGAATCTTCCAATGAAATCATCAGATAGGGGGAAATTAGTGCTGTCGTGGAAGGTTCCTAGAAACCGAATTACCAGTAAGACTAATTCTATTTTCTCTAGTCACCTTCCACGACAGCCATACTGGAGTAGTACCAACAACTAATTTCTTAGGGAGGGACTACAGCCTGCAGAACTCGTCTGCCAAATGATAAATCACTACTGAATTTCAGTCTATAATGTCTAGTGAATATATGAAAAATATTTAGACTTGAGAGTCCTCAGTGGTTGATACCTTTTAATGGCTAACTGAAAAGATGGTAACAAATTGCAAGCTTTCGAGACGATTTGGGCAGAAGGAAGGTAATACAATGTTTTATTGTCTATGAAAGTCCGAGACCACTTTTGGCATAAAGGAGCCATTAAAGTTAGCCATTAAAAGGTATCAACCACTGAGGACTCTCAAGTCTAAATATTTTTCTATCTACTGGCTAACACGGTACGAAGATACACATCTTTCCTATAGTGAATGTATGGACAGATGACCATGTGGCGGCCCTGCATATCTGCTCAATGGATGCATCCCCTCTCTCTGCCCACGATGTTGATATTGAACGAGTGGAATGGGCTTTCAGATGTGTAGGAGGTGAGATACTCTGCGATGTGTATGCCAGATTAATAGCCTGCTTGATCCATCTAGCAATGGTATTTTTCGCCGCCTTTTTCCCTTTATTCTTTCCGGAAAATTGAATGAATAAATTTTGGTCAACTCTCTAACTTTCAGTTTGCTGGAGGTAGAAAAGAACCATCCTTCGTACGTCCAGGTGTGGAAATTTTCTTCCTTTGCACTGGACGGATTTGGGCACAAGGAAGGTAATACAATGTTTTATTTTCTATGAAAGTCCGAGACCACTTTTGGCATAAAGGAGGGGTCTAGTCTCAAGATGATGCTATCTTCTGTGATAGTTAAATATGGCTCCTGTATTGATAGGGTAGCAGCAAAAAAATGGGGATGTAAAACTTAACATTTAATAAACCTAATGTTAAAAAGGGGACACACAGACAATTACCATCCTCCAAACAACCAGTGAGGATACATGATATAATCAGAGAGTAAAGTCCAATGGGGACTACAAAATATAGGAGATATACATATAAACCAGACAACTTATAGTTTTCTCTGCACTGCAAGAGCAAAAAATTGACTAACTAAATGCAAGTGTAAGCATCGCTTATTTGTAAGTCATTTGTCTGAAACTCAATCAAACGTGTGTGAGACAGTATATATAAAAGGAATGATCTCACCCATTTGAATGGAGATATGCGCTCCAAAATTCATCTCCTAATAAAGTATGCATCTGGTCATTTCCAGAGAACGCGTTTCCTCCTTTCAGGATTCATTAGGGGATATGGCGACTAGAGACATCTATATCAAATGCATTGCTCTCATGAGAGAGTGCAGTGCAGTGCAGAGCAAACTATAAGTTGTCTGGTTTATATGTATATCTCCTATATTTTGTAGTCCCCATTGGACTTTACTCTCTGATTATATCATGTATCCTCACTGGTTGTTTGGAGGATGGTAATTGTCTGTGTGTCCCCTTTTTAACATTAGGTTTATTAAATGTTAAGTTTTACATCCCCATTTTTTTGCTGCTGTACATTGAAACACATTTTGGGGTATATCTCTATTATATTGCTTTATTGATCCTGTATTGATAGGGCCTGTATTTCTCCAACACGTCTTGCTGACGTAACTGCGACCAGGAGCACCGTTTTGAGTGTTAAGTCTTTTAACGTTGTGGATGCTACTGGTTCGAATGGAGCCTTAGTTAAGCCATTAAGCACCAGATTTAGATCCCAGGGAGTAACTTGACTGCGAAGTCTAGGACGCATTCTGGACGCAGAGATCATGAATCGCTTGATCCATCTATGTCCCGCTAGGTCTTGATCAAAATATGCACTAATGGCAGACACTTGTACTTTTAGTGTACTGGGAGTGAGACCTAGATTTAGGCCCTTCTGAAGAAAATCTAAGATCTGTGCGATGTTAGGATGGAAGGGATCCGGAGTACATGGGAAGCACCATGATGAAAATTTTTTCCACACCTTCCCGTAAATGGCGTTATTTACCGGTTTCCTACTTCCCTGCAAAGTTCGTATTACTTCTTCAGAAAGGCCTTTAGCCCTTAGAATCTCGGCCACAGTAGCCAAGCCGCAAGGTTCAATCTGTGCAGATTTGGGTTTCGTAGAGGACCTTGTTGTAGGAGGTCGTCTTCCTGAGGTAGAAATACTGGTCAATCCTGAGCCATGTTTACTAGGGCTCCGTACCAGCTCCTTCATGGCCACATGGGAGCCACCAGAATCGTGGTGACCTGCTCCGATCGTACTTTCTGCAATGTCCTTTCTATCATCGGGATTGGTGGGAAATCATATGTCAGCTTGAATTTCCAGGGATGGGAGATGGCGTCTACCCCGCACGCTCCATCTGTGGGACTGAGGGAGAAGAATGTTTCCACCTTCGTGTTCTGACCGCTGGCAAACAGGTCCACGTCTGGACTCCCCCACCTCGATGTTAGGGACGAAAATACTGTTTGGTCCAGGGACCATTCTCCCGGGGTGAACGTCCTTCCTGCTGAGGAAGTCCGCCTGTATGTTGTCTGATCCTTTTAGGTGTATTGCTGTAATGGACAGTACATGTTTTTCTGCCCAGGAAAATTTTTTTGCAGCCACTACCTTTAGATTGATATATTTTGTGCCTCCTTGATGTCGAAGGTAGGCCACCGTAGTCACGTTGTCTGAATAGACCCGTACATGGTGATTTTGAATAAGGGCTGATGCTGCTTTCAGTGCATCCTCCACCGCTTTTAGTTCCCTCAAATTTGAGGAGCTGGCCCTGTTCGGGGGCCATAATTCCTGAAAGTGAGACCCCGCCACTTTAGCACCCCAGCCTCTCTGGCTGGCGTCCGAGGTCAGTATTTTGAGGGAAGCTGATCCCAGCTGACCCTCTTTGGAGGTTTTGACGGTTTAGCCACCACGAGAGGGAGCCTTTCACATGACCCGGATGGAGGGTTCTCTTGTTCAGCTTGTTGTGAAATCTTTTTGAACACAGCAACACGTGCGACTGAAGAGTACGAGTATGGGCTTGCGCCCAGGAACTTTCTGAACAAGATCATGTTGTCGCTCCCTGGGCAGGAAGGATGTTCTTGTCTCCGAATCCAGGAGAACACCCAGAAACTTTTTCTTTGATGAGGGATGCAGATGCAACATCTTGTTCTAGGCGAGTTTTGGATGGAGCCAGGATCAACAGGTCGTCCAGGTATGGAACTATGCAAATCCCTTGCCGTCGAATGAAGATCATGGCTTCTGCCATAATCTTCGTAAAGACACGTGGTGCTGACGACACTCCGAACGGCAGAACATTGAACTGGTAATGTCTGATACCTTGACCCCGGGACACGGCAAACCTGAGGAACTTCCTGTGGTCCATATGAATCGGAACATGGTAGTAGGCGTCCCTCAGATCTATCGTGGCCATTACCCAGTTCTGTCCTATGAGAGGGCTTGCCGACTTGACCGACTCCATCTTGAACCGCCTGTATTTGACTACCCGATTCAAGGGTTTCAAGTTTATAATAACCCTGTGTTTCCCAGAGGGTTTTACTATCACGAACAGGCGAGAGCAGTGTCCCCTGCCCACCTCTTGTTGTGGCACCGGGGATATCACTCTTGCCCGTAATAGACTCTGTATATCTGCTAGCAGGGATTGTTGTGGATGAGCCTGTAGAGAGGTGATCCTCAGGCACTGGGGGGGGGGGGAAGACTCTCGAATTCCAGCCTCAATCCATCGCGAATAGTGTCAAGAACCCATTGGTTCATGGATATGGACTGCCACTGGGCCAGGATGTTCGAGAGTCGGCCCCCGACCGAAGTAGCGTCATTGTTTGTCTGTGGTATTTTGTTGGTGATGGGCAAGGATATTTCTTCATTTGCCCCCTTTCGCATAGCTCCATCGGCCCGTTTTACCCTTCCCCCTGAATTCTCTCTGAGAGGACTGCTCTCGGGGAGGGGGGGGGGGGGAGCGGGCGGGCGAAAAACGCTTTTTAGGTTTTTTTCTGTTCTGGGAGTGACTTTTTATTTGTCGCCTTCTCCGGTATCTCGTCCAGGGCTGGACCAAATACGTAGTTACCCTGAAAGGGAATTGCGCAGAGTTTCGATTTTGAAATAGTCCCCTCCCCAAGACTTCAGCCACAGTGTTCTCCTGGCTGAGTTGGAGAGTACTGCAGATTTTGCTGCTACTCGTACGGATTCGGCAGAAGCATCTGCTAAGAATCCCGTTGCTTTTTGTAGTAAAGGGAGTGAATCCAGGATTTCCTCCCTGGAGGTCCCCTGAGTTAAATGGTCCTACAATGTGCGCAGCCAGCAGAATAGTGATCTTGCTACACATGTCGAGGCTATATTGCCTTTAAGCATGGTTGTAGAGGTGTCCCAGGATTTCCTCAGCAAACTTTCTATTTTGCGATCCATGGGATCTTTGAGCTGGGATGCATCTTCGAAGCGAAGTGCTGTCTTTTTCATCACCCTGGACACCTGCACATCCACTTTCGGGACCTCCCATATTGAGCAATCTCCATCCAAGGGGAAGCGATTTTTTAATTTTGATGGGACCGAGAGTCCTTTCTCAGGTAGGGCCAACTCCTGCATCACTAAATTTCGGATGTTTTCATGAATGGGGAAGCCTTTCCGGTTTTTAGGTTTCAGGCCCCCAAACATCTCATCCTGGATTGAGTATTCCACTTCCTCCTCCTCCAAACCCATAGTGCCCCTTACCATACTAACTAATTCCCCCATGTCCTCAAACAAGAAATAGTATTTTTTGTTGTCGGGTTTAGGGGGTGGAAGTGGAACCCTCATTTTCCCACATATCCTCTGAGTTAGAGGTATCAATTTCTCCCGAATCAGATTCAGATTCCACCAGCGCCATTTTCCTCTTTTTAGGGGGTGGGGGCTGTGGCTTCGGGCTCTGGGAAATTGTCGCCATAGACGTTTGTACTTCCTGTCTAATGAGCGTTTTTATACTGTCCATTAGTGAGGGTTGCTCTGCACGCAACAAGTCATCTGTGCAGGGTTGACAAAGTTTCTTTTTATATGCCGAGGGAAGTCTGGCACCACACACGCATTTGTGGCTGGGTTTGTTCCTTTTAATGTCAGAGACCTTCTCTCCCTGTAATAGAGAGAGAGAGGCATACTAAGTCACCCTATCTGAGTTGTCTGGACAGTAATAATCGGGACCCACCCCGCTACTTACAGTAGAAGGGTTAATGCTGTGCTCCGCAGATGCAGGCAGTAAGGGTTTGTCATCGTCCATGGTCAGTCTGTCACACAGGCAATGGCCTTACCTGGACGTACCCAGACCAGGATTAAATAGTCGAGGTCTTCAGCGTTCAGTGCTTCCTCCTCTCCTGGTCCACAGGTGGGGGCAATCTGATGACTGCGATCTCCTGCAGCTGCTCCACCTGCAGCATTTCTCGGTAAGGCTGCTTCCTCTGCTCGGGCATTTCCCGCCCCGCCCCCTCAGATTGTAGGAAGCGGTGTGGGCTTGATTATCGCCGCTTTCGGCAATTTGCAGGCCGCCTGCGTTCCACCTGGAACGCAGTATGACGCTAACCGGAAGTCCGACGCCGGCCCCGACGTCACTTCCGGTGCGCCTGTACAAGCGGTCCTGGAGCAGCGGCAATGGGGAGGACGACGACGGGGAGCTCTAGGAGGACCCCGGCAGCACATCACCGCCCCGCTTTACCCCCCGAGGAGGCGCAGGAGGGGCGGGAAGAAGGTCCCGAGTCCATATGAAATGGTGACGGGAGCAGCTCTGCAGGAGGAGACCGAAGCCCCGACCTCAGCTGCCCGGCAAGTAAGTATCGATTCTGTGCTCCCAGTCGCTGGCCAGGGCAGCACCATACCTGGACCTCTTCATGCCCCTATAAGAGACAGGAAAAACACTGGTGGTGCAGGAAGGGGAGGGTTATTTAACCTCTTGTGTGTTTCCTGTCCCCTATTAGGGCGGGGAGACATCCTCTAGTATGGCTGTCGTGGAAGGTGACTAGAGAAACGGGTTAAACGTGTTGTGTGTTAGGCCTAGGTGTGCATACATAGATAGCAGTCAACAGGGTCGGACTGGCCCACCGGAGAACTGGAGGATTCTCCGGTGGGCCCTGGCATCTGGGGGGCCCTGGCACCTGCTGGCATACAGGGGCCAGTTGCCTAGGGCCCCCGCTGCTCCAGGGGCCCCCAGCCGGTGGCGTGTCGCTAATAGCGGCACACCATGCAGCTGCCATGGGGGCCCCGTGCCAGCGGCGAGCAGCAGCGTGTGACAGGAGGCAGGAGCCCCTGTTCCCGCTGCTAAAGAGAAATGAATATTCACTGCTTCCCACGCCCACATGGGCGTGGAAGCAGTGAATATCATTACTTACCTGTCACCCGCTCCAACCGCTGAGCGCCGCTGTCCTCGGGTCCTCTCTTGCTGCGATATTCAGGCAGAGGGCGCGATGACGTCATTAGTGAGCGCCGCTCCCTCTGCCTGAGCATTCACTGCCAGAGGACCGAAGACAGCGGCGCTCAGCAGTGGACCCGGTGACAGATAAATATCGCAGGTGCCGGGGCCCTGAGCCAACAGTGACACCGGCACCTGTCCCCCATAGAGCGCCGGTGTCCCCGCCTGCTCAGGACACCGGCACCTGGCCCCCAGCGACGAGAGGTGAGTATGTCTTTTTTTTTTTTTTGCAGCATCTATGGGGCATAATCTGTGGAGCATTTATGGGGGCATAATCTATGGGGGCATAATCTGTGGAGCATTTATGGGGCATAATCTATGGGGGCATAATCTGTGGAGAATTTATGGGGGCATAATCTATGTGGGCATAATCTGGGGAGCATTTATGGGGGCATAATCTATGGGGGCATAATCTGTGGAGCATCTATTGGGGCATAATCTATGGAGCATTTATGGGGGCATAATCTGTGGAGCATTTATGGGGGCATAATCTGTGGGGCATAATCTGTGGAGCATTTATGGGGCATAATCTGTGGAGCATTTATGGGGGTATAATCTATGGGGGCATAATCTGTGGAGCATTTATGGGGGTATAATCTATGGGGGCATAATCTGTGGAGCATTTATGGGGGTATAATCTATGGGGGCATAATCTGTGGAGCATTTATGGGGGTATAATCTATGGGGGCATAATCTGTGGAGCATTTATGGGGGTATAATCTATGGGGGCATAATCTGTGGAGCATTTATGGGGGCATAATCTGTGGAGCATTTATGGGGGCATAATCTGTGGAGCATTTATGGGGGCATAATCTATGGGGCATAATCTGGAGCATTTATGGGGGCATAATCTGTGGAGCATTTATGGGGGCATAGTCTATGGGGGCATAATCTGTCGAGCATTTATGGGGCATAATCTATGGAGCATCTATGGGGGAATAATCTAAGGAGCATTTATGGGGGCACAATCTATGTAGCTTCTATGGGGGCATAATCTAAGGAGCACTTATGGGGGCATAATCTATGGAGCATCTATGGGGGCATAATCTATGGAGCTTCTATGGGGGCATAATCTAAGGAGCATTTATGGCGGCACAATCTATGGAGCTTCTATGGGGGCATAATCTATGGAGCATCTATGGGGGCATAATCTATGGAGCATCTATGGGGGCATAATCTATGGAGCATCTATGGGGGCATAATCTATGGAGCTTCTATGGGGGCATAATCTAAGGAGCATTTATGGCGGCACAATCTATGGAGCTTCTATGGGGGCATAATCTAAGGAGCATCATCTATGGGGGCACAATCTATGGGGGCACAATCTACGGGAGCACAATCTACGGGGCACAATCTACGGGGGCACAATCTATGGGGGCACAATCTATGGGGGCACAATCTATGGGGGCACAATCTATGGGGGCACAATCTATGGGGCATTTATGGGGGCATAATCTATGGAGCATCTATAGGGGCATAATCTATGGGGGCATAATCTATGGAGCATCTATAGGGGCATAATCTATGGGGGCATAATCTATGGAGCTTCTATGGGGCATAATCTATGGAGCTTCTATGGGGGCATAATCTATGGAGCTTCTATGGGGGCATAATCTATGGAGCTTCTAGCTTCTATGGGGGCATAATCTATGGAGCTTCTATGGGGGCATAATCTATGGAGCTTCTATGGGGAATAATCTATGGAGCTTCTATGGGGGCATAATCTATGGAGCTTCTATGGGGGCATAATCTATGGAGCATCTATGGGGGCACAATCTATGGAGCTTCTATGGGGGCATAATCTATGGAGCATCTATGGGGGCATAATCTATGGAGCATCTATGGGGCATAATCTATGGAGCATCTATGGGGGCATAATCTATGGAGCTTCTATGGGGGCATAATCTAAGGAGCATTTATGGCGGCACAATCTATGGAGCTTCTATGGGGGCATAATCTAAGGAGCATCATCTATGGGGGCACAATCTATGGGGGCACAATCTACGGGAGCACAATCTACGGGGGCACAATCTACGGGGGCACAATCTATGGGGGCACAATCTATGGGGGCACAATCTATGGGGGCACAATCTATGGGGGCACAATCTATGGGGCATTTATGGGGGCATAATCTATGGAGCATCTATAGGGGCATAATCTATGGGGGCATAATCTATGGAGCATCTATAGGGGCATAATCTATGGGGGCATAATCTATGGAGCTTCTATGGGGGCATAATCTATGGAGCTTCTATGGGGGCATAATCTATGGAGCTTCCTATGGGGGCATAATCTATGGAGCTCTAGCTTCTATGGGGCATAATCTATGGAGCTTCTATGGGGGCATAATCTATGGAGCTTCTATGGGGGCATAATCTATGGAGCTTCTATGGGGGCATAATCTATGGAGCATCTATGGGGGCATAATCTATGGACTCTATGGGCACAATCTATGGAGCTCTATGGGGGCATAATCTATGGAGCATCTATGGGGGCACAATCTATGGAGCATCTATGGGGGCACAATCTATGGAGAACCTATGGGGGCATAATACATGGGCAGCAAATGGGGCACAATCTATGGAGCATCTTGTGGGGCATAATACATGGGGCAGCATATGGGGCATAATCTCATTTTCCACCCTGGGCTTATACTCAAGTTTTCCCAGTTTTTTGTGGCAAAATTAGGGGGGTCGGCTTATACTCGAGTATATATGGCATCTATCTATTATCTATATATATATATAGCATTATACCCTATGAGGGGGGCAGCATTATCCCCTATGAGGGGGCTGCTTTATAATCTATGAGGGAGGCTACCCCAACTCCTGCTACATAATTAAGACATGTACTACCTTATATTATACCCTGATATTAGTGTGTTTTACTGCACAATTGGTGTCTTGTATTTATTTCTATGTAGCTACATAGTGGGCCCCAAGAATGAATTTCTCTGGTGGGCCCAAGGTGTTCCAGTCCGACGCTGGCAGTCAATCATCAATTTGGAGGATGTCCTTGACCACTATTGGCCTAAATAAGCAAAGCTTTCAATTAATAAAATAATCTAACAAAATGAAAAGTGTGCCTTTATTCTGTGGGAAAGTTCGCGAGTCAATATAATTCTGTTGAGCTTCTCCTATTTACTATGATGCTGGCAGATCAAATAGTATGTTCAATATGACAGGTTCCCTTTAGGCAGAACCATAGGGAGGACAGGAGTCGATGGAATACAGATGGTAAAACCTGTGTCTTACAGCCTTGCAGGACTGGTCTTATTCCAGGAGGACCATACTCTGCTCACCAGCAGAAGATACTTGGAGTGGCATTATAGTAAAAAAGAAGAATGTTTTATGCTGTTGCTTTAAACATTTCATTTTCACTTGTGCCGCTATAAAGCTTCGCATGAAATAATGGCAGTTAAAAATCTGGGAGTAATAAAGCTTTAAGCTATGCGCAGGAGCATTTGCATGTGGGCAGCATTTAAAACTAATTAAAAAGTTTGCCATCACCAGCTGCTCGCTGCTAATTAGTCTTCACATTTGCGTCTTGGTAAGAACAAAAAAATGACAGTGATGTTACCCAAGACTCTCACATTTCACCCACAATTTACAGAATTGAATGAATCCCCTTCGCTTCACGTGAGCATGGATTAAGGATCAAACCTCTGACCGCTATAGAAATACTAACAACGTTCAGACACCAGATTTATCACCAACTCTTACACAGAAACATGAGTTTATTTGGTTCACTAGATGTTCATTATTATGCTAATAAAAGTCAAATCCTTGCTGATATGGATAGTAATTCTCATAAAAAAGAGACATATTAACCCGTTCAAGACCTGGAATGTTTTTCCGCATTTTCGTTTCCTCCCCCTCTTTCAAGAGCTGTAACGTTTATTCTCTTGTTGACATGGCTGTTTGTTTGCAAGACGAGTTTTGAATGACACCAATCATTGTACCATATAAAGTAGTGAAAAATGGAAAAAATATCCATGGCAGCATGGTGGCTCAGTAGTTAGCACTGTAGCCTTGCAATGCTGAAGTCCTGAGTTCCAACCAATGACAACATGTGCTAGGAGTTTGTATGTTCTCCCCGTGTTTGCGTGGGTTTCCTCCGGGTTCTCCGGTTTCCTCCCACACTCCAAACACATACTGATAGTGAATTTAGATTGTGAGCCCCATATAGGACAGTGCTGATAATGTGGAATTAATGGCGCTATATAACTGAGTAAAATAAAAAAAAAAAAATAAATAAAAATAAGTTGGGTGAAATGGTCACAAAAAAATGCAATTCTGACATTGTTTTTGGGGTACTGGACTATAGTATTTATGGATATCATTTTGGTGTACATATACTGTTTGGATTGTTTTTTATTCCTTTTTTTAGGGGGGGCTGCACTGACAGGGAAAAAATGCATTTACGGCATATTTTCCCCCCTCTTTTCGGCTTTTACAGTACTGTTTAAATAATTTTATATTTTGATAGATCAGACTTTTATGGACATGACAACACTGAATAGGTAGGTTTATTTTTTTAACATTGTTTAATTGTTTCATTTCTGAACGGAAACAATAGGTGATTTAAACTTTTAGATTGCGAGTCCCCAATGGGGACACTAATGAGAATGTCTGCAAAGCGACGTGGAATTAATGGTGTCAAATAAGGGAGTAAATTAAATTTTCACACGATACGTGATAAATGTAGAACCACCGGGAATGACACCAATGTGTGGGAAGAGCTCGCCTAAAATCTTTATATTGAACTTTGGTGGTATAGAGTTGCTACTTGGGAGTGCGATGTATACGATTACTTAAAGCTTTTGGGCTATAAAGCCTTATCAAATTAAGGTATTACCTGTGAAATATTCCACGTGGCAGGCTGATTCTGCTGCATGCCAAATTTATTTGGAGGTGTTCCCATATTTGTGACCATTACTGACTGTGGTCCCATCATATTAGGAGGCAGTCCCATAACTCCAGCTGCAGTATTTCCTACAAATCCATTTGGAATTCCCATGCCAACCATCATTCCAGAATTTTGTCCCATGGCAGTCATAGGCTGACCCATCATGTTACCCATCATTCCAGTAGTTGCAGGAACAGATACCCCCATTGGAGGAAAAGCCTGGAAGTTTGTCGTCGGTTGAGTGGAGTATGGCATTGAAGAAGGACCCATGAACATACCTAGATGTAAGAAAAAAAAAGGTAAGGGGGGTTCAAAAATAAAAGATAATGTATACCTTAACTTACTGGTAATGTACACCATGTATTAGGTCAATAAAGGTCAAGTCGTTTTCTCTAAAGAGAATTTGTCACTCAATTCATGCTGCCCAAGCCACGTGCCATGTGCTGTAGGGTTACAGAGAAAATTAAGTTTCAAGTGCTGGCTAGGGACCATAGGCAGAGAGGAGACTAGTCCGGCCTCAAAACGAAAGGCCTCTCACTACGTACACAACAGAAGAAACCTGTCAATCACCAGGAACGGCGGCCAGAAGCGGGCTAGGAGCTGCACCGAACAAATCTGGTCTCTGTGTACGGTCCCCAGACGGAAACTCAAACTATTTTTTCTCCGGAATGCCAGAAAGTTTCAGAAAAAGAAATATACCTAATTGTGCACCCAGGCTCCTATTTATACTCCCTGTGGTTTGTATAGCATGAATAAAGTGACATGTTCCCTTTAAGCGCTATGTCTGACCAGCAGATGATGGGATCTCACCAATCACAGATCAATGGCTGATTATTTTCATTGCGTTTTCCTTCAAGTATTACACAACTGTCACTAAAAATATCTTTCCAACTGAGCTGTACGGTTTGCTAGACTTACCCCAGTACCTGGATCTCCTCTCAAACCCAACATTCTGAAAACATTTTTTCGAATGAGACAGTCAATTAAAATGTCTCTTTAATATTTCCTCCCAAGCGACGACAATTCAGAAAACCATGTGTCGGTCCAACCTACATATTTGCCCAATACTTACCTGTCGTGTTAGGCTGCTGCATATTTGTTGTACCATAAAGTGACAAGATGGAGTCTTTAGATAAAGGCTTTTTAGTAGTTTCATCAGACTTTGTAGATGGTTCAGTAAATAAATCTAAGTCTCCAGAAGACTGAGGTATGCTGGGAGCTGTCGGAGCTGTGGATGTAACCTTGAAAGAATAATGGAAAAGATGTGTTAGCAAACAGTCTCTCAAACTAATGTGAAATATAAATGGATAACTAGACCAGCTTACATTTGACAATTAAAGAGGTGGTCTAGCACTTAAAATGTATATTCTAACCATCTGTCTTTACACCTTAACCACTTTTGTAATTAGCTTTATTATACAACACCGTACACTTCTCCCCATTTACATAATCTCTAAATGTGTTTTTTACTGTACTTCTGAGGCTGGGGCTGCACTCACTTCCCGCAATGCCTATCGCCCCTACTGGAATACGATATCATAAGGGGGAAGCGCTGGAATTACTTACTAGTTTCTTGCATTGCCGCCTCCTCTGAACACGTCCTGGATCCTGCGTGATGGACACTGTGGCAGATATGAGTGCAGCACTGGCTCTCTGCTTCTGTCTCCGCCGATGCCGTAGCTACTATTAAATACTTCGTCATCAGGTGGAGAAAATAGAAGCAGTGAGTGACATTAGCACCAGTGCCACCCAACAGCTTCCAGCACAGTTCTCAAACTAGTCGTCAACAGGGGTCGGTGCTGGTATCAATCACTGATTCCATCACCACCCCCTGACGACTTGTTTGAAGGCAGTGCAAGAAGATGTGGGGCAGCAATGATGTCACTTACTGCTTCTATCTCCACCCCCCTGATGATGACTTTTTTAACAGTCTACAGCGGTGGCAGAGACAGAAGCAGAGAGCTGTTGCAGCCCTCACATATGTCACAGTGTCCATCAAGGACTAGGGATGAGCTAACCCGGAAAGTTCGGCGTTTGTACTGGAGAGAAAACGGAGATACCAAATCAGCCACCCAAGAGCCATTGTCCTGAATGACAGCATATCAAAATTACTGGGCTTTGAAATGTTGCCATTCCAGCTGGTGGAGTCAGACAGTTTAAAAAAAACAAACAAAAAAACTATGTCAATGGCAGTCCCACAGTACGTTGTTCCCAGCCGCCACTACTTTTCCAGGCGTGCCATCCCTGCCCTGCACAAACACGATACGGAACAAATCAAGTGTGCACTGTGCAACACCATCAGTGGTAAGGTCCACACAACCACCAATACGTGGACCAGTAAGCAAGGCCCGGGACGATACATCTCCCTAAATGCCCACTGGCTAAATGTGGTGGCGGCTGGTGCAGAGGTAGAAAGCGTTCATCTCACATCCAACATGGGTAATCTAACATTCCTTAAAATAAACCAGGCGTGGATCACACACGACTTGTCTAGTCATCCAAAGATATGGACACCAATAACAGCTGTGCCCAGCCAGTCTTCAACTCTATTAGCCATTTGTTTCATTTGGGGGCCTCCTCCACAAATTAAAAAAAAAAAAAAAAAAAAACTGTTGGCAACCTCCACCTCCTACCTTCCACCCATACCGCCATGTCTACCTCCTCCATGGGACCGGCCCCTCCTAGTTCAAGATTTTTTTTTTTTTATTATCTCTACTCTGCTTAGCGTAGGGACAGGATGCAGCTGTAGTGAGGGACTGTATTAGGTTTTGCATGTGTGCAGTTTTACAAAAATGCTCTTTAAGTGTACTTTGCACTCGTCTCTTTGATAGTACAGTGCGTACTCAAAAACATTTTAGAATCTTTAACTGAGTCAGTGGGAGTGATGTGTGTAAAAAAAAAATGTTCTATTTGTAGGTAACCATGTCTGTCACAGTACTGTGGCAAAAGGCGCTGTGTGTAGTCTTGAACTCATATCTGTGGGAGTATTTTGCCAAAAGCTGCTGTGTGTACTCTATAACCCTGCTTGTGGGGGTACTTTGGGACATGATCTATGGGTCAAATTTGTAAGCTGCATCTTAGGAGGTACTCTGCCCAATGGTCTGTGGGTGAAATTTGTAAGCTGCTAATGTAGGGGTACTGTGCCCCATGGTCAGTGGGTGAAATCTGTAAGCTGCTAATGTAGGGGTACTATGACCCATGATCAGTGGGTGAAATCTGTAAGCTGCTAATGTAGGGGTACTGTGCCCCATGGTCTGTGGGAGAAATATGTAAGCTGCTTCTGAGGGGGTACTCTGCCCCATGGTCTGTAGGTGAAATTTGTAAACTCTCAGGGGGTACTCTGCCCCATGTTCTGTGGGTGAAATTTGTAATCTGCTTCTGAGGGGGTACTCTGCCCCATGGTCTGTAGGTGAAATCTGTAAACTGCCTCTCAGGTGGTACTCTGCCCCATGGTCTGTGGGTGAAATTTGTAACCTGCTTCCGAAGGGGTAAACTGCCCCATGGTCTGAGGCTAAAATTTGTAAGCTGCTTCTTAGGGGGTACTCTGTTCAATGGCCTGTGAGTAAAAATTGTAAGCTGCTTCTTAGAGGTTACGCTGCCCCATGGTCTGTGGGTGAAATTTGTAAGCGGCTAATGTAGGAGTACTGTGCTTTATGCTCAGTGGGAAGAATTTTTAACTGGACTGGAGGTAGCTAGATTCAGTCTCTGTGAGGGCACTGTTAAAATTTTTATGTTTTTCATTTACGTCCTATTTTTTCAATGATTGCAAGGGTGACAACCCCTTTAAGTCATTTCCCTATTCAAATTTTTTTGCAGGGCAATTGTCCTGATCTTACCTCCATTTAGCTTCCTTCTTCAGCCCACTAGCCCTTACTATGACCATTTTACAGAACCGAAGTTCAAGTTCACATTGACTTCTATTGGGTTTGGGGTCAACTTCGGATCCAAACTTTTTACTGTGTGTTCGTCAAATATGAACTTCCATGGATTCGCTCATCCCCATCAAGGATGTCTTCAGAGGGAGTGATGATGCAAGAAACTAGCGCTGCACGCTGTGACATTTTGTTTCAGGAAGGGTGATGAACATTGGGGGCATGAGTGCAATCCTGGCAGCAAATGGTGTCACATTTGAGACTCCTCTCAAACAAAACATCACAGGAAGTTCAATAGAAAAACACACTTAGAGATTAGACAGATGGGGAGAAGTGTAGGGTATTGTGCAATAAAGCTAATTACAAAAGTGTTTAGGGTGTAAAGACAGACAGTTAAAAAAATACATTTTAGGTGCCAGACCACCCATTTAAAGTTAATAATAATAATAAATATGTGTAGGTTCCCCAAAATCTCCGATGACCCTGAACAAGTTCTATAGGGGTTTTTGTACATCATAGATGGGTTCCTTGCCAGGAATCCCTTATGCCCCTGTCAGAAGGGAGAAATCGACTAAAAGCTTGTTGTAAAAAACAACTTGTATTCAAAAAATAATTTTATGATAAATATTCAGGAGCCAAAAGACATAACTTGGCCATGAAACGAAAAAGCAGCATTACATATAAAATATGGAAAATATTTAGGTTCTAGAGACTTAAAGCTACCACTAAAGAGAGTAGGAGCTGATTGAGACTATGGATGTGTTAAACTATTCAGTGGTTACCTGCAGAAAATCAAAGCCATATTAACCAATTAACGATGAATTTTTAATTGTAGATTGGGGAAATGCACATATCTGCATCTTCCCATGGTTTGCACAATGAGACTGTACCTTAAAAATCATTGACAAATTGTTATAACCAAATGAATGGCACGGAGCTTCATCAAAATTGAAGGTATTCGAGTTGGTATTAATCGATTCACAGGACTCAGTCCATTGGTCAAGTCAGTAATCCGTGGCCACTTAATGGGAGCCCTGAGAAGTGCCTCTTTCCTCCCGGCATCCGCGATTCTTCTTTTCATTGCGTCCTTATACAATAATGACATTGCGCCAGTCTGGCTAATCAAAAGAAACGCAGAGGATGCCAAAAGATTGGAGGCAATTCTAAGAGCTCCTGTCCAGTGGACCGGGTCCTGCAAATTCCTCTGCAACGACTACTACTCAGATATGTAGCATTCCAAGGCCTTTGTGCATAATCAAGCTGCCACGTGACCACTACTGCCAATCAATAATCACATATCACGCTACAGGCATCATATGATTGCTGAACGGTAGTACAAATAGTACAGAACAGGGAGAACACTACAGAATTGAAAAGGTGACAATTGAGAGCGATATTATAATATATACACAGTCATTGTTCTAGAAAATGAAGTATTTCTCCCAGAAAATTATTGCAATTACACTTGTTTTGTTATGCCCATGGTTATTTCCGTTATTTTGTTTGTATTGGAACAGCACAAAAAAAAAAATAAAATAAAAAGAGGGGGAAAAAAAGGCAAATTAGACAATTTCACACTAATCCCCAAAAATGGCCAGACTAAATTGTTGGCACCCTCAACTTTATATTTGGTTGCCCACAGGGTGGATTGATTTAAATCACGCCGATTTAAATCAACGATTTAAATCATGATTTAAATCAAATGATTTTTTTCTATTTAAATCAGATCGATTTAAATCGTGATTTTAATCATGATTTAAATCACTGATTTAAATCAAAAGATTTTTTTAATATAAATCACGATTAAAATCTAAAACTTTCAATCATTGTTCAATTAACTCCACACTTCTAGCTTGGTTTCACTTTCTGTAGCTTGGTTTCAGTTTCTTTTTCCATTCAGTTGACATGCCCAAACTTGTTGGATAGTCAGTCAGCAGTACTTGGCTGTAGTAACAATCAAACTTCAGAAGTGATCTGCGTGAGCCATGGCAGGTCGTAAGAGAGACCCTATTTGGGTTCATTTTGTTGAGATTTCAGCAGAGCTTGGAAAGAAAGGTGGGAGAGCAAAGTGCAAATACTGTCAAAAGGATATCCAAGGACTTGTTTGCCATTTGAAATCACATTATGAAAACTGCAACCAGAAGGGAAATGAAGATGTTGATAGTGATACAACTAATGTCAATGAACCCCCACAGCTTCTTATGCACCAGGACCCTAGCACTAGTGGTAAGTCTGGCAATTACAACCTATTTTAACAGATGTTTTACTGGGATGGTTAAAGTCTATGAAAATAAAAATTTCTAGCACTAGTTCTGGAGTATAGAATTTAAATTTATGTTAAGGCAATATTTCACAGAAGATTAACGTTAAGTAAAAATAAAAGAGTGTGTATACGCCTATTTTTTTTTATTGTAGGCTACAATTCACTTTTGAAGTCTGCCAAATTGACCATTTTTTTAAAAAAAAACATTTTTAAAACTTTTGTGACATAATTTTTTTCAGTTGCTCTGATATTACTAGTATTACAGCAACTTCACCGGAAACTTGAGTAGCATAACTTTTGAGACAGCCCTTATAGGACGAGGACCATTACATTGTTCAAAAAGTTTGTTTCAAAATATTTTCGTTATATTTCTTCAAATACGCAGTCGAATTATATTTTTAATTACTGTGCTTTCAGGGTCAAATATGGCTTGTGCTGCACGTGACAATCAATATCTGGGTACAACTTCAACAAAGCAGCCCAACAAAAAACTTTGCGTGCAAAGTGTAGAAAAATTCCTCTTAAAGACTACGACGAGCCAGAAAGAACATTTTGATGAATTAATTGCTAAATTCATATTTGCAACCAATTCTTCTTTCCGACTAGTTGAACACCCATTGTTTGTACAAATGATCGAAGAAATAAGACCAGGCTACAAACCACCAAGTAGATTTGATATCTCAGGAAAACATCTTCAGGCTGTATACGACAAAGAAAGAGCGGCTTGTACAAAATATTTGAAAGACAAAGTTGTTAACATGAGCTTGGATGGTTGGAGCAACATCCACAACGACCCCATAATTTGCACTTGTGTCACAACAGAAGATGGTGAAACTTACCTTACAGACACAATCGACACATCTGGAAATTCACATACTGCTGAATATTTACTTGAAATTGCTAAGAACTCAATTCACCAATGCCAAGAACAGTTTGGATGTAAAGTAAGGAGCTTAGTTACTGATAACGCAAGCAATGTGGCAAAAATGCGAGCGGAACTGGCACATGAGGATGACACAAATGTCATTACATACGGTTGTTCTGCCCATTTGTTGCATCTTTTGGCAAAAGACCTGCATATTTCGGGTGTCAAGGAACATGTTGTAGAAATTGTTAAATATTTCCGCAATAATCATTTTGCACATGCAACCTACAAGGAAATGGGAGGACTGAAGTTGGTTCTACCACAAGATGTTAGATGGAATACCTTGGCTGAATGCTTGGAACTGTTTATTAACAACTGGTCAAAATTAGTGTCCATTTGCGAAACACATCGGGATAAAATTGATGCTAATATACGAAGCAAAGTATTAAATCTTGGTGTGAAGAGAAATGCCGAGGACCTTTTGGAAAGGTTAAAGCCAATATCTATTGCGTTGGATAAAATGCAGAAAGATACTGCAACCATAGCTGATGCCACAGAAGTTTGGAAAGATTTAGAAGGTTCGCTAGATCGCTTGAACCTCTCAAACAATGTAAAGGTTGCAATACACCACCGCAAGGACCAAGCATTAAAAGAAGAACACTATTTAGCCAATATCTTGCATCCCATCTACAGAGGGAAAAAACTATCTGAGGCGGAAATCAACTCTGCAATGGAGTGGCTCGCCAATACTAACCATGACATTGTGGCAACTGTGCTGAAATTGAAGTGTGAATCTGCACCATTTCAAAAATACATGTTTGCAGATAACGTCGTTAATGAACTAAAACCACTGGACTGGTGGAAGTCGCAATCACTTGTTCTTCCAGCGAAGATAATAAATGTAGCTACTCAGCTACTGACTGCATCGGCTTCATCGGCAGGAGTAGAGAGATTGTTTTCTTCATTTGGTTTTGTGCACACAACAGTCCGAAACCGCTTAGGAACTGCTAAAGCAGGACAACTAGTTTTCCTATTAAAAGTCCTAAATAAACAGTAGGCTTAAAGGACTGATGTATTCACTGAAGATGTTTGCTTACTTCAAACGTTAGAGATAGGCTATTGTTAAAAAGTACTTACTCTCTGTAGTTCAATTCTGATTGTTTAATAGTGCAAATAAAAATTATTAGGTTTCATAATCAACTGTTTTAATATTTTTATTTGTGTAAAATAATTTGATTTGCAAAAAGACAAAGTTTTGCTTGTGTACAACTTGATTAAAAAATCCTATTTAAATCAAAAAATCCGATTTAAATCAAAAAAATCCGATTTTTTTTGATTTTTTTTAAAAAATCATGATTTTTATCCACCCTGGTTGCCCACCCTTTGGAATAAATAACTGCAATTGCTTCCAATGACCATCAACAAGCTTCTTGCACCTCTCAACTGGCATTTTAGATCACTCTTGTGTCATCTGCTTCAGGACAGGACAAAAATATTCAAGTTGTCACTTTTCAATTAGTTTCACAGGAAAATACTGTGAACAGGAACTTATTATAGATGCCACACACTCATAAAGTGACATTACTTTTGCACAAATTGGTAACGGTAACAGAACAGTTATAATATGAATAAGTAAACCTAAACCAGAATTCATTTATTAACATGTGCTCCTCTTTAGGTATTGTGCAGAGGCCGCTCTAAACAGTTGTTCAGATAATTACTATGCATATAAACCCAACAATCGGGATCTAACAATTACAGAGCTCATTTTCCTTCGGGCAGGCGCTACAACATGTAACTATTTCAGCTTGCCTGTTCTTTCCTGTGAAACCAATCTCCAGTTTCATGAGTAGCCAAATTTGCGCTTTCCCAGATTCATCCAATTTACAAAAAAACATTGTGCGCCAATCTCATTTGACTTCCCACACCTCTACATAAAAAAGGGTATTGTCTAACTAGCCAGTTCTCCTGAAACACTTCCCCCAGTTCCCTGTGGACCTCCCAGTCGAGCATAACCTTCAGAAGCCAAATCACAATGAATCACTAATTGCACGTCTTCCATAGATGCTTTATTTTTGTATTTCTAGGAAAAGAAAAAAAAAACTAACAAGTTTGGTCTAAGTCCATTTTACTGCTAATAATCTGAAATGTCAATAGTCATATACAAAGAAATATTATTACAGCACCCTTGAAATGTCTCACAAGAAAACCCAAGCCAACCCGTCAAGACTAAAAAGTCTCCTTGTTTGGGTAACTGTCAAAAACCTCTCCCGTCAGGGTCACCGTTGATCTAAATTTTGCCTCATTTGATGAATACATACATAATGTGGCAGCGGTGCAAATGTAAGCTAAGGCTGCTATCTACTTAATAAATGGAAATTTCCATTGTGAAAACACCCATGTGCTGCCATAGATCATTCTAAAAACCACATTCAGAATAGAAGCACTCAAGCTTTATTGGGTTTTTTTTCTTTACATATCCACTTCTCATTAGTTAAAAACAGGTATTTTGACATATTCTACAACTACGTCATTGACCTTTATATTTCCCCAACTCTTGCAGTCCATCATTATGTATAACTAGATGGAGGCCCGATGCTATTGCATCGGGAAGGCGGTAATGTCACGATGGGGCAGGCTTTAGAGCCTTGAGAATCTCTCCCCCCTCCATGTGCTCACCCACTTATTCACTCTCTCTTTAAAACTGCGTATGCGCTCCTCCTGTACAAAGATGGCGGCGGTCAGTGACGCCGAATCATTTGGCTGATCCAGGTGGCGACGTGTTCGCAACGGAGTTCCGCTGGTGGTACCGCGCAAGAGGCTGCAAACAGCGTATACAGTGTGTGTGTGTGTGTGTGTGTGTGTGGTACATACGGCATATACAGAGTGTGTGTGTGTGGTGCATACGGCGTATACAGTAATGGCCAAAAGTTTTGAGAATGACACAAATATTAATTTTTACAAAGTCTACTGCTTCACTTTTCTAATGGCAATTTGCATATACTCCAGAATGTTATAAACAGTGATCAGCTTAACAGCAATTACTTGCAAAGTCAATATTTGGCTAGAAAATTAACTTTATCCCCCAAAACACATTTCAACATCATTGCAGCCCTGCCTTAAAAGGACCAGCTAACCTCTTTTCAGTGATTGCTCCATTAACACAGGTGTGGGTGTTGATGAGGACATGGCTGGAGATCAATCTGTCATGATTAAGTAAGAATGACACCACTGGACACTTTAAAAGGAGGCTGGTGCTTGGCATCATTGTTTCTTTTCTGTTAACCATGGTTATCTCTAAAGAAACACGTGCAGTCATCATTGCAATGCACAAAAATGGCCTAACAGGGAAGAGTATCGCAGCTAGAAAGATTGCATCTCAGTCAACAATCTATCGCATCATCGAGAACTTCAAGGAGAGAGGTTCCATTGTTGCCAAAAAGGCTCCAGGGCGCCCAAGAACGACCAGCAAGCGCCAGGACTGTCTCTTAAAAGTGTTTCAGCTGCGGGATTGGGCTACCAGCAGTGCAGAGTTTGCTCAGGAATGGCAGCAGGCAGGTGTGAGTGCATCTGCACGCACTGTGAGGCGGAGACTCTTGGAGCAAGGCCTGGTCTCAAGGAGGGCAGCAAAGAAACCACTTCTCTCCAGAAAAAACATCATGGACAGACTGATATTCTGCAAAAGGTACAGGCAGTGGACTGCTGAGGACTGGAGTAAAGTTATTTTCTCCGATGAATCCCCTTTTCGATTGTTTGGGACATCAGGAAAACGCCTCATTCGGAGAAGACAAGGTGAGCGCTACCACCAGTCTTGTCTCATGCCAACTGTTAAGCATCCTGAAACCATTCATGTGTGGGGTTGCTTCTCAGCCAAGGGAATCGGCTCTCTCACAGTCTTGCCTAAAAACACAGCCATGAATAAAGAATGGTACCAGAATGTCCTCCAAGAGCAACTTCTCCCAACCCTCCAAGAGCAGTTTGGCGATCAACAATGCCTTTTCCAGCATGATGGAGCACCTTGCCATAAAGCAAAGGTGATAACTAAATGGCTCAGGAAACAAAACAGAGATTTTGGGTCCATGGCCTGGAGACTCCCCAGATCTTAATCTCATTGAGAACTTGTGGTCAATCATCAACAGACGGGTGGACAAACAAAAACCTAAAAATTCTGACAAAATGAAAGCATTGATTGTGCAAGAATGGACTGCTATCAGTCAGGATTTGGTCCAGAAGTTGATTGAGAGCATGCCAGGGAGAATTGCAGAGGTCCTGAAGAAGAAGGGTCAACACTGCAAATATTGACTTGCTGCATTAACTCATTCTAACTGTCAATATAAGCTTTTGTTACTCATATGTTTGCAATTATATTTCTGTCTGTGAAATTAAAACATCTGTCAAACACACATAAAAACCAGAGGGCAGCAGATCATGTGAAAATATAATATTTGTGTCATTCTCAAAACTTTTGGCCATGACTGTACAGTGTGTGTGTGTGTGTGTGTGTGGTGCGTACGGCATATACAGTGTGTGTGTGGTGCATACGGCGTATACAGTGTGTGTGCGGTGCATACGGCGTATACAGTGTGTGTGTGGTGTGTACGGCGTATACAGTATGTGTGTGGTGCGTACGACGTAAACAGTGTGTGTGGTGCGTATGGCGTATACAGTGTGTGTGTTGCGTACGGCGTATACAGTGTGTGGTGCGTACAGCGTATACAGTGTGTGGTGCGTACAGCGTATACAGTGTGTGTGTGGTGCATACGGCGTATAGTGTGTGTACGGTGTATGCAGTGTGTGTGTGTGTGTGTGTGTATGTGTGTGTGGTGCGTATACAGTGTGTATACAGTGTGTGTGTGTGGCATATACAGTGTGTGCTTGTGAATGTGGTGCGTACGGCGTATACAGTGTGTGTGTGGTGAGACGGTGTTCCGCTGGTGGTACCACGCAAGAGGCTGGTACCACCAGCAGTTTCCATATTGAGACACCCATCACTTGGGTGTCCCAATATGGCGGTGGGTGAATTTCCGCCGCTTGGAATTCTGGGATCCAGACACATCTGGACGGAACAGGATGTGAAGACATTACAAGGGAAGTATATATTAGATGCTTGGTATGGTACACAGGAGGTACAATAAAGACATCATAGCACTGTAATGTGAAAATCTGAGTATTTCATGTTTCAGGATTGTACGGCTGAAACGATTTTTCTAGTTCAGTAAAGAATGTGTCACTGTGTACTTGTATCACCATCACAGGTACCCAAAGACGTTAATCTTGATGTGGGGGGAAATAAAAGCAGAACTCCACAAATCTGTAAAAGATAATCGTACATGCAGGATGATCTTCCTGATAACAGGATACAGAGTAAGACTATGTACTACTGCTCCTATGATCGCTTGCACTTTAATAGGGACTAGAAGTGGAAGATTGCTACTCTGAAACATGAGTAATTACCAGGTAATAAATGCTTCAGGGCAGGATGAAAGCTGAGCTTGCTATAAGTGGAAGGAGAACAAAATTGGAGACTATCAAGAACAGCAAGTGAAAGATTTCACTAAACAGAGCCAGAACTGTCACCAGGATCATCAGCGAAAAACAAATGGACATTATTTATCGGAGCGGAATATGAAGGGAATGTGTACGGGAAGAAGATGCATGCGCTAAGGTACAGAATAGATCTAACACATGCAATGAAAACATTTTTCTTCATTTTTCGTGCATGGGCTTTATAGACGTGAATGCTGATATATGTGGAGACAGATCTGCTGAAATCTAAGATTACATTGTTGTATCGGCAGTGTACAGCCGAACATTAAAATTCTGCAAAGCAAGGAATTCTCTTTATTGATACCTTCCATTATGAGCAACATAATGTAATGATACTATGCAGAGGGATTCAATAATTAGTTTCCATTTATAGCCGGGATGAAGAAACGCATAGGAGACAGCAAACCGCCAGACCCACACGTTGGCATTTATATAGATTTGTGTAAGTGTAATGCACAATGAATTTATAGTGTAGCCCACGTTGTACCAATTCCAATATCGGGACTTCTCACCGTGTTCTGTGCGCCTGTAAGGCCTTTTTCACACATCAGTTTTGCGCCTGACGGCGCAATCCGGCGTCGCGCCGGATCCGGCAACTAGTATGTAAAACCGGATGAGTCGGATCCGGTTTTTCGCCGGATCAGTCTCGGGCATCCAACCAAAAACTGGATCCGTCCCATCCGGTTTTTTATCCGTTTTTCGTCGGATTACGACGGATCCGGTTTTTTAAAAAAGCCCCTAAAAACGTGATTGGCTACTGTAATCCTATATATACACTGTTCCTACAGCCCATCTTTGACAGGTTCTAGAGGAGCAAGTGCAGGTTGGAGAGAAGAGCAAGTGACTGGCGAAGATGGATGTTATTATTGGCAATATATTCAAGAATCTGGTGGATTTTACTGCGGAGGCGAATCGCTTGAAGATGATAGTTTTGGAGAAGGAGAGAAAGATACAGTAGCGCATTATGCGTCAGCGCCACCGACGACGCCGTATGTGGATCCACCCCATCACAGCGACAAACTCGTGGCGTGTATTCTACACTGTGCATGGAGCTGATAGAAAATAAGGAGAAATTTTTTGCCTACCTTCGGATTAAGAAAGAAAATTTTGACTTTTTGCTGGAGCGTATTGGAGAACAAATCCGAAGATCCGACACCTATTGTCGCTTCTCAATTTCTCCGGCGGAGCGTCTCATGGTCACTATAAGGTAAGCTATATGTATTGGATCTGCTTGCTTGAGCACACTTGTAACTTGAATGTTGTCGCTGGCAGTTTTTAACATTTTTTTTTTCATTCATTCGGGGGTTTACAAAGAGGCTGTCAGCATTAGCTCTGGTCCCCACAGTAAACATGTTAACCCTTTGTGAAGGATTACAGCGTTGGACCTGATTGAGCGCCGGATAGGTAAGAATAATGTTGTTTTATTATTTTTTTTTTTATTACAGGAGAACAAGGGAATCGAAGGAATACCAGTACAATAAAAGATGGTCAAAAACTGTGTGTTTATTTCAATAAAATGATTTTTTTTTGTATCTCCAATTGTTATATCTGAGTTCTGCTATGTAATGCTGTTATTGTGAACTATTTTTTTTTTCTTTTTTGTTTACAGATTTCTGGCAACAGGAGAAACGCTGTCTTCGCTCAATTTCCAGTATCGCCTGGGAATTTCTACACTATCAGGCATCATTAAGTATACTTGTCGTGCTCTGTGGGACTCTTTGGTTGGAGAATTTCTTCCAGAGCCAACTACAGACCGGTGGATTGAAATAGCGGACCAGTTACTCTGGATATGCCAGTTTCCAAATTGCCTGGGCGCTGTTGATGGCAAACACATCCGCATTCTAAAGCCTGCAGGAACCGGATCCGAGTTCTTCAACTACAAAAAATATTTTTCGGTCGTCCTCATGGCTATTGCTGATGCGGAGTACAAATTTATTGCTGTGGACATTGGGGCTTATGGACGGTTCAATGACTCACAAGTCTTTAAAGTTTCAGCTATGGGTCAGAGACTGTACGGAAACACTTTTCAGTTTCCACCCCTAGGCCGCAGCCTCAAACCTCTGGGCCACCTATGCCTTTTGTCTGTGTAGGTGATGAGGCATTCCAGCTGTCCAAACACCTCTTGAAACCGTACGCCAGCAGAGGATTGACCCAAACAAAGCGCATTTTCAACTACCGCCTCACAAGAGCCAGGCGGATAGTGGAGTGCGCGTTTGGGATTATGACAGCCAAATGGCGTGTCCTATTGACTGCGATAAACCTGAAGACAGAGACTGTGGATGAGGTTATAAAAGCGTGCGTGGTCCTACACAATTTTGTGATCAGCAAGGAACCGATTTCCATTGAGGACCACTATGAAGAAACAACCTTGCACGACTACAGCAACATTACAAATCGGAGTACAGTCATTGCCAAAAGTTTTGAGAATGACACAAATATTATATTTTTACATGATCTGCTGCCCTTTGGTTTTTATGTGTGTTTGACAGATGTTTTTATCACAGACAGAAATATAATTGTAAACATATGAGTAACAAAAGCTTATATTGACAGTTAGAATGAGTTAATGCAGCAAGTCAATATTTGCAGTGTTGACCCTTCTTCTTCAGGACCTCTGCAATTCTCCCTGGCATGCTCTCAATCAACTTCTGGACCAAATCCTGACTGATAGCAGTCCATTCTTGCACAATCAATGCTTTCATTTTGTCAGAATTTTTAGGTTTTTGTTTGTCCACCCGTCTCTTGATGATTGACCACAAGTTCTCAATGGGATTAAGATCTGGGGAGTTTCCAGGCCATGGACCCAAAATCTCTATGTTTTGTTCCCTGAGCCATTTAGTTATCACCTTTGCTTTATGGCAAGGTGCTCCATCATGCTGGAAAAGGCAATGTTGATCGCCAAACTGCTCTTGGAGAGTTGGGAGAAGTTGCTCTTGGAGGACATTCTGGTATCATTCTTTATTCATGGCTGTGTTTCTAGGCAAGACTGTGAGAGAGCCGATTACCTTGGCTGAGAAGCAACCCCACACATGAATGGTTTCAGGATGCTTAACAGTTGGCATGAGACAAGACTGGTGGCAGCGCTCACCTTGTCTTCTCCGAATGAGGCGTTTTCCTGATGTCCCAAACAATCGAAAAGGGGATTCATCAGAGAAAATAACTTTACCCCAGTCCTCAGCAGTCCACTACCTGTACCTTCTGCAGAATATCAGTCTGTCCATGATGTTTTTTCTGGAGAGAAGTGGCTTGTTTGCTACCCTCCTTGAGACCAGGCCTTGCTCCAAGAGTCTCCGCCTCACAGTGCGTGCAGATGCACTCACACCTGCCTGCTGCCATTCCTGAGCAAGCTCTGCACTGCTGGTAGCCCGATCCCGCAGCTGAAACACTTTTAAGAGACGGTCCTGGCGCTTGCTGGTCTTTCTTGGGCGCCCTGGAGCCTTTTTGGCAACAATGGAACCTCTCTCCTTGAAGTTCTTGATGCGATAGATTGTTGACTGAGGTGCAATCTTTCTAGCTGCGATACTCTTCCCTGTTAGGCCATTTTTGTGTATTGCAATGATGACTGCACATGTTTCTTTAGAGATAACCATGGTTAACAGAAGAGAAACAATGATGCCAAGCACCAGCCTCCTTTTAAAGTGTCCAGTGGTGTCATTCTTACTTAATCATGACAGATTGATCTCCAGCCATGTCCTCATCAACACCCACACCTGTGTTAATGGAGCAATCACTGAAAAGAGGTTAGCTGGTCCTTTTAAGGCAGGGCTGCAATGATGTTGAAATGTGTTTTGGGGGATAAAGTTCATTTTCTAGCCAAATATTGACTTTGCAAGTAATTGCTGTTAAGCTGATCACTCTTTATAACATTCTGGAGTATATGCAAATTGCCATTAGAAAAAGTGAAGACTCTTGGAGCAAGGTCTGGTCTCAAGGAGGGCAGCAAAGAAGCCACTTCTCTCCAGAAAAAACAACATGGACAGACTGATATTCTGCAAAAGGTACAGGTAGTGGACTGCTGAGGACTGGGGTAAAGTTATTTTCTCCGATGAATCCCCTTTTCGATTGTTTGGGACATCAGGAAAACGCCTCATTCGGAGAAGACAAGGTGAGCGCTACCACCAGTCTTGTCTCATGCCAACTGTTAAGCATCCTGAAACCATTCATGTGTGGGGTTGCTTCTCAGCCAAGGGAATCGGCTCTCTCACAGTCTTGCCTAAAAACACAGCCATGAATAAAGAATGGTACCAGAATGTCCTCCAAGAGCAACTTCTCCCAACCCTCCAAGAGCAGTTTGGCGATCAACAATGCCTTTTCCAGCATGATGGAGCACCTTGCCATAAAGCAAAGGTGATAACTAAATGGCTCAGGGAACAGAACATAGAGATTTTGGGTCCATGGCCTGGAAACTCCCCAGATCTTAATCCCATTGAGAACTTGTGATCAATCATCAAGAGACGGGTGGACAAACAAAAACCTAAAAATTCTGACAAAATGAAAGCATTGATTGTGCAAGAATGGACTGCTATCAGTCAGGATTTGGTCCAGAAGTTGATTGAGAGCATGCCAGGGAGAATTGCAGAGGTCCTGAAGAAGAAGGGTCAACACTGCAAATATTGACTTGCTGCATTAACTCATTCTAACTGTCAATATAAGCTTTTGTTACTCATATGTTTGCAATTATATTTCTGTCTGTGATAAAAACATCTGTCAAACACACATAAAAACCAGAGGGCAGCAGATCATGTGAAAATATAATATTTGTGTCATTCTCAAAACTTTTGGCCATGACTGTACACAACCCGGGACACAACTTTGGCAAAAAGGTTAAATTTATGTACCTTTTACCCAAAGTTATGTAGGTGTTTTTTACCTATTACCCTAACTGATGTTGGTGTTTGTGTTCCCAAATATGTTTACCTGTTTCACATGTTTACCTTAAAATCTTATAAATAAATGACAGTCACCATTTGTAATGAACCAATATAACTTTTATTAAAAAAAAATTTTAATATAATTTTGGTAAAATGTAGAATTTTTAATAAAAAAATTTTTTTTATTCAAATAAAGTCTTTATTTTTAATAAAAAAACATATTCACACTTTACAGTTGAGTGTAGTGTGGGGTGGAAATACTGCTGGAGGGGCTGCGGGACACTTCGACGATGGGAGTGTGGAGAGAGTAGATAAATATTGGCACAGTTCAAAGGGAGGTGCACCAGTAGGTTCCCAAACCGTGTACTCATATAACAAAAAACTGGGCACACTCAAATTAGTGTAGTAGAATAAACTTTAATACGTACACTTGATCACTAGTAACAGACGTTTCGGTCTATATTGACCTTCATCAGTGTACTAAAAAATAATAAAGATACGTGATCTATATTTGTTACAAAGAGAAACAAGGTATTTACACATGTATACAGGGTCGTATAGATTTCAAAAAAGTCTCAGCAGAGTTCATCCAATATCACAGTTATCCAAAGTTTTCAGTATAATGGGAAAATAAAATACAACATTGAATAGGCGGCAGACATACCTAGTGGCAATGTGTACCCGATCTAGTGGGGTATATGGATTAAATCTGTGAATCAAAATCGTGGGAATGAGTTTGTGGTGATAGGAATTTGCTTATACTGAAAAATAGAGGTCAGAAAATAACATACCCGTTACATTGAGTGCTGTTGTGAACGGCTACAGTGGAATAAAAAGTAGCAGTGAGTGAAAATGATATATAATGCCCTTAATAATCGTTCATAGGTGACAAAAGATGGACATACCGCTCAAAAGTGAAACCTCTGATTAGGCTGTCAGTAATTACTGACGGTGGATATTGACTGCGGGGATATACAGAGCGCCAATAAGTAATGGTGCTGGATATAGATAATGTCAGCGTTATCGTTAGTAGTGCACTTACCCAGGAGAGACTATGATACGAATAGGGTCCCAGTGACGCGGTGTCCACCGCTTGTCTCGTGGTGGCAAGAAGTGGAGGATGGGCCTGATTAAATAGATAGTGTAGTCTCTAAGTGACGCCCAGCGTCAAACCGGAAGTGCTCATGCCGGAAATGACGTTGGCGCTGCTTTTCAGAACGCAGAGGAAGAATTCTGCGTTCCACAGGAAGCGCTTGCGTTCCAGCTATAGTGCGCATGACTGGGAGTTTGTGATGGGAGGGTGCACAGTGAGAGAAGAAGTGACCATCCATAATAAGCTATTTAGTAGCGGTTCTGTAAAGAAAAGACATGAGAGTAAATGAGCGGTACTGTAAAACTTATAAATCTTGGCATTATTGATATATTAACACAACAGCAAAACATGTAAAATAATGATTTAAAGAAAAGAATGGAGATCATAATCCCTATTTAACCCCTTAGGGTGTAAGGTATCTAGTTCATGGATCCAGTACGCCTCTCTCCTTTTTAATTGAGTTATTCGGTCTCCCCCTCGCCGAGATTGTGGTACATGTTCCAGTACCTGATAACGCAATTGAGCGATGTTATGGCCTTGTGTGATAAAGTGATGGGGAATGGGTAACAAAGTGTCTTTACATCTTATGGTGGACTTGTGTTTCGATATCCTATTCTTTACACTTTGTATGGTCTCTCCTATATAGAGGAGACCACAAGGACATTTAATTAAGTACACCACATAATTGGAATTGCATGTGAAGTAATCCTTAATGGTGTATCTTTTCCCAGTATAGGGATGGTGTACAATATTGCCCCTAAGGACATTGTTGCATTGTTGACAAGAAAGACAAGGGAAAGTACCCATCTTTGGATGTTGTAAGAATCTTTGAGTGATGGTAGGTTTTTTTGGGCCAATGTCTGCCCTGATTAGGCTATCTCTAAGATTCCGTGGTCGCCTAAAGCATGGCATGAAAGGTTCTCTAAAGGCCAAAACTTCAGGGTGGGCTGATTGAAGAATATGCCAATTCCGCCGTATAGCTGTATGGATTTTATAGGCTGACGGGTGATAGTCATGTACGAATGGTATTCTAGTCCCTTTGTCTTTTTGTTGATTGCTATCTGGAGGTTTTGTCCTGACTGTGTGAGGTGGATATCCTCTGTCTAAAAATTTAGATTGCATCTCCTTTAGCCTTATCTGTTGTAAGGATGGGTCTGATACGATACGTGTAACCCTCTGTATCTGAGATTGTGGAATAGCACACTTCATTTTAAGGGGGTGGAAACTTGAGAAGTGAAGGAGACTATTTCTGTCAGTAGTTTTGGAGAAAATATCAGTCGTCAGATTGCCATGAGAGTCTTTGGCCACTAGGGTGTCGAGGAAGCTTATTTGTTCAGTATCAAAAGTCATAGTGAAGTCTAGGCCCGGCCAAGATGTTCTAAGAAAATTGAAAAAGATATTCAATGAAGTTAGGTCGCCACCCACACACAAAAGATATCATCTATGTATCTTTTCCAGATCAAGGCGTGGTGCTGGAAAAGATGATGTTTATAGATCAATGTCTCCTCATAATGTGCCATATATGCATTAGCATATGGAGGCGCGACGTTACTACCCATCGCGGTACCTTTGATCTGTAAATAGAAGTCATCCTGAAAGAGGAGTACACGGTTTGGGAACCTACTGGTGCACCTCCCTTTGAACTGTGCCAATATTTATCTACTTTAATTATCCCCTATATTGAGCACGTTTTGTCTTAAGGGTCATGTCCTCCCTGACATTCTCATACAATACTGAAGAGGCCTCCAGTATCATAGCTCTGTCCAAAGTACCCAGTGATTTTCTTAGAATTCCTCCGAGTGAAACTAGGGGACGAGATTGGGAGCGGGAACTTAGACACCATACGAATTTAGAACTCCATGGAGCCACCCTGTCAGAATATCTGAAAGCACAGAGAATACCACGAGGTTTGAGGGTATCACTCCGCCCTACACTCTTTTCTGATTCACCTGAATTTTGTTCTAAATTTGAACTCATCCTTAATAAATGCTCTTTTGATCTTATGGTTCTAACGTTGGAGCACCTACACAAAGAAATCTCATCCTGTGAAGCAAGACTCAAGAACATAGAAGATCAATTGACAGCTACAAACCCCGTTGAAGAATTCAATTCTCTCAAATCTAAGATCGAGACCAACATCTCACAACATCGCCGAGATATTGAACAACGCAAACGGGCCAAATTCCAGCGTGACCAGGAGGATTACGAACAAGACAGGGTGTATAAATGGCGCGACAGACCCTCCTCAAGACAATATTCGACCAGAATAAATTACCGCTCCTCCCCAGAGGTTTCAACATCCGGCTCGGACTTAGAGAGGCCCGAAAGATCATCATATCAAGATCGTTTTTTAGGACGCCAGCGACGATCCCAAAGAAGAAGAGGCCCAGGAGGGGGAAACGACACCCAACGGACCATGGACTCAACCCGTGTGACACGTTCGCAGGTAACAAGTCACTTGTGGTAAACATTTCATCTAAATCATTAGGCATAGCAGAACATAGACTCCTCCAGCGAGGACTATCCTTCTGCCCAAGTTACAGGAATAATACTTTCAAGCTAGATATGGACCTTCAGAGATTTTTCAGGTCATTACGTTTAAAATTACATTTCTCTGATCCAGCCAATATTCCTGTACCTAATATTCCACCACCTAATTGTCTTACAGCAGAGAGCCTGCACTTACGGTCAAAAAGACCACCCATGGGTTCACATGCATTGGAGACGTTCATCCAATTTGTATATACTTCCTTTCAGAATCTACGTCATGACACTAACCATGGTAACATTCATTTTCCATCCAATTGTTCCCCACTTGACAGACAGGCCCTTGTCACACTACAACACAACAAGGACGTAGTTGTTAAACCGGCTGACAAGGGTGGAGCAACTGTAGTAATGGACAAAACAGCATACATTGACGAAATACAGCGTCAATTAAATGATGTGACCACATACATCAAGCTACCGGGCAACCCTACAACCCACATTCAATCAAGAATTAGTGATATCCTTGATAAATATCACAATTTAGGGATTATCGACAGTAAGACCATTGACTTCTTGACTAAGAAATGTCCCATCATACCTGTCTTTTACACTTTACCTAAAATACACAAGGACGTTAAGAATCCACCAGGACGTCCCATAGTTGCCTCCACAGAATCTGTTCTGTCCCCACTTTCCATCTATTTGGAAAAAATCATGACTCCTCTGATCAAGAAGATCCCCTCGTTCCTTTTGGATACGGGATCATTTCTCAACAATATACAGGCTGTCACTCCAATCCCATCCAACGCTATTTTGGTCTCATTTGATGTACGGGACTTGTATACATCGATCCCACACACAGAAGGTATAGCCTCTACACGTCGTCTTCTCACACATTCTGGCATGCATCCAGATCAAATTGATTTATGCAGTGACCTACTTTCCATAGTCCTAACTGAAAATTTTTTCCTCTTTCAGGATGACTTCTATTTACAGATCAAAGGTACCACGATGGGTAGTAACGTCGCGCCTCCATATGCTAATGCATATATGGCACATTATGACGAGACATTGATCTATAAACATCATCTTTTCCAGCACCACGCCTTGGTCTGGAAAAGATACATAGATGATATCTTTTGTGTGTGGGTGGGCGACCTAACTTCATTGAATATCTTTTTCAATTTTCTTAGAACATCTTGGCCGGGCCTAGACTTCACTATGACTTTTGATACTGAACAAATAAGCTTCCTCGACACCCTAGTGGCCAAAGACTCTCATGGCAATCTGACGACTGATATTTTCTCCAAAACTACTGACAGAAATAGTCTCCTTCACTTCTCAAGTTTCCAACCCCTTAAAATGAAGTGTGCTATTCCACAATCTCAGATACAGAGGGTTACACGTATCGTATCAGACCCATCCTTACAACAGATAAGGATAAAGGAGATGCAATCTAAATTTTTAGACAGAGGATATCCACCTCACACAGTCAGGACAAAACCTCCAGATAGCAATCAACAAAAAGACAAAGGGACTAGAATACCATTCGTACATGACTATCACCCGTCAGCCTATAAAATCCATACAGCTATACGGCGGAATTGGCATATTCTTCAATCAGCCCACCCTGAAGTTTTGGCCTTTAGAGAACCTTTCATGCCATGCTTTAGGCGACCACGGAATCTTAGAGATAGCCTAATCAGGGCAGACATTGGCCCAAAAAAACCTACCATCACTCAAAGATTCTTACATCCAAAGATGGGTACTTTCCCTTGTCTTTCTTGTCAACAATGCAACAATGTCCTTAGGGGCAATATTGTACACCATCCCTATACTGGGAAAAAATACACCATTAAGGATTACTTCACATGCAATTCCAATTATGTGGTGTACTTAATTAAATGTCCTTGTGGTCTCCTCTATATAGGAGAGACCATACAAAGTGTAAAGAATAGGATATCGAAACACAAGTCCACCATAAGATGTAAAGACACTTTGTTACCCATTCCCCATCACTTTATCACACAAGGCCATAACATCGCTCAATTGCGTTATCAGGTACTGGAACATGTACCACAATCTCGGCGAGGGGGAGACCGAATAACTCAATTAAAAAGGAGAGAGGCATACTGGATCCATGAACTAGATACCTTACACCCTAAGGGGTTAAATAGGGATTATGATCTCCATTCTTTTCTTTAAATCATTATTTTACATGTTTTGCTGTTGTGTTAATATATCAATAATGCCAAGATTTATAAGTTTTACAGTACCGCTCATTTACTCTCATGTCTTTTCTTTACAGAACCGCTACTAAATAGCTTATTATGGATGGTCACTTCTTCTCTCACTGTGCACCCTCCCATCACAAACTCCCAGTCATGCGCACTATAGCTGGAACGCAAGCGCTTCCTGTGGAACGCAGAATTCTTCCTCTGCGTTCTGAAAAGCAGCGCCAACGTCATTTCCGGCATGAGCACTTCCGGTTTGACGCTGGGCGTCACTTAGAGACTACACTATCTATTTAATCAGG
>JARQOD010000005.1:246771715-246921650 GCA_033576555.1 Oophaga sylvatica
AACACGGTGAAAGATTTCAACAAGACATTGCGCTGATACCAGAGAAAGTGGAGTACTTCAATGCTGGCTGACTGTTGCGGAATCTTATTCGAGAAGCATCTGACAAGGATTATAAATGAGAGTCATCTGCAAAACACTTTTGAACAATTGCTTTTGCTACGGACATCGATGCACATGTATGTAGTGTCTCGGACGTCATAATGTAGATTATAAACTGTTGTTTCTTAAAAACCTTACGTGATACAGACTTTTGGAGCACATATTCGTGTTCAGCATATCAAAATCTATAAGATACAATAAAATTTTCTCAGGGGACAAGAACTTCCCTGAAATTTGTTGCGCAGTGATATCCATGGTGGCAGCTTCCTTTATGCCTCGCATTCATCTCCATGGGAGAAAGCGAAGAGGATTGCGGAACAGTGCGTTGTAGCCGTGCCGCAGACGTGCTGAAAAAGAACCTGTCTGCACCAAAATTCTGCTTGAAAATATGCTGTGTGAGCTGGCCCTTACAATCAAGCTTCTGCATGAACACCTAATCAGCTGCTCTGCTCATTTCAGGGGGCGATAAAAATTTCTTAAAATAAGAACGGGCCTCTGTGAATCTTAATAGCTTACAGTAGAGTAGGGCCCTGCCAAAAGTCTTTACCTTATCATGATGGTAGGCTTAAAAAATATTTTGGGCAAAACAAAAGCTGATGACTACAGTCATGGCCAAAAGTTTTGAGAATGACACAAATATTATATTTTCACATGATCTGCTGCCCTCTGGTTTTTATGTGTGTGTTTGACAGATGTTTTTATCACAGACAGAAATATAATTGCAAACATATGAGTAACAAAAGCTTATATTGACAGTTAGAATGAGTTAATGCAGCAAGTCAATATTTGCAGTGTTGACCCTTCTTCTTCAGGACCTCTGCAATTCTCCCTGGCATGCTCTCAATCAACTTCTGGACCAAATCCTGACTGATAGCAGTCCATTCTTGCACAATCAATGCTTTCATTTTGTCAGAATTTTTAGGTTTTTGTTTGTCCACCTGTCTCTTGATGATTGACAACAAGTTCTCAATGGGATTAAGATCTGGGGAGTTTCCAGGCCATGGACTCAAAATCTCTATGTTCTGTTCCCTGAGCCATTTAGTTATCACCTTTGCTTTATGGCAAGGTGCTCCATCATGCTGAAAAAGGCATTGTTGATCGCCAAACTGCTCTTGGAGGGTTGGGAGAAGTTGCTCTTGGAGGACATTCTGGTACCATTCTTTATTCATGGCTGTGTTTTTAGGCAAGACTGTGAGAGAGCCGATTCCCTTGGCTGAGAAGCAACCCCACCCATGAATGGTTTCAGGTTGCTTAACAGTTGGCATGAGACAAGACTGGTGGTAGCGCTCACCTTGTCTTCTCCGAATGAGGCGTTTTCCTGATGTCCCAAACAATCGAAAAGGGGATTCATCAGAGAAAATAACTTTACCCCAGTCCTCAGCAGTCCACTGCCTGTACCTTTTGCAGATTATCAGTCTGTCTATGATGTTTTTCCTGGAGAGAAGTGGCTTCTTTGCTGCCCTCCTTGAGACCAGGCCTTGCTCCAAGAGTCTCCGCCTCACAGTGCGTGCAGATGCACTCACATCTGCCTGCTGCCATTCCTGAGCAAGCTCTGCACTGCTGGTAGCCCAATCCCGCAGCTGAAACACTTTTAAGAGATGGTCCTGGCGCTTGCTGGTCTTTCTTGGGCGCCCTGGAGCCTTTTTGGCAACAATGGAACCTCTCTCCTTGAAGTTCTTGATGATGCGATAGATTGTTGACTGAGGTGCAATCTTTCTAGCTGCGATACTCTTCCCTGTTAGGCCATTTTGTGCATTGCAATGATGACTGCACGTTTCTTTAGAGATAACCATGGTTAACAGAAGAGAAACAATGATGCCAAGCACCAGCCTCCTTTTAAAGTGTCAAGTGGTGTCATTCTTACTTAATCATGACAGATTGATCTCCAGCCATGTCCTCATCAACACCCACACCTGTGTTAATGGAGCAATCACTGAAAAGAGGTTAGCTGGTCCTTTAAAGGCAGGGCTGCAATGATGTTGAAATGTGTTTTGGGGGATAAAGTTCATTTTCTAGCCAAATATTGACTTTGCAAGTAATTGCTGTTAAGCTGATCACTCTTTATAACATTCTGGAGTATATGCAAATTGCCATTAGTAAAAGTGAAGCAGTAGACTTTGTAAAAATTAATATTTGTGTCATTCTCAAAACTTTTGGCCATGACTGTATACTGTATATGCGATATGGTATTCGATGGGAACAGAATGTGAGACTGGTGAGGTCGTGGTGCGGAAGTGGAATTTTTTCCAAAAGTGTACGGTGGGACTGTGGAAAGTTCAAGGGGTGGAGGCGGAGCTGGGGCAGTGCCTGGACAGAGTCTCAAGGAGGCCAGAAAATTTTGCCAGTATGGCGCCCTGAAATTCCTGTGGCAGCCCTGACTCGATAACCATCTTTCATGGCTTCCAGTACCACTCCAGTCCTCTTCCGAGTCATTTGACTGCTATTCCGACTAGACAGATCACACTGGGGTTTAGGTGTGAGCCAGAAGTCACTTTAACAATATAAGTCTATGAAGCCTCAAAAGTAACTTTCGGCTCACACAAACCCCAGTGTGATACGACAAGTCGGCATAGCCATCATGTGACTCAGAAAACGACCGTTGTTGTGCTGGAAGCCGGCAAGACGGAGATTAGCGAATATATTCACACATCTACACAGGTATAAGCTGATAAAAATTTAATACAGGGATCTGACCAGTCAACCTACAAGCACTTACAGTGCCTACAAGTAGTATTCAACCCCCTGCAGATTTAGCTGGTTTGATAAGATGCAAATAAGTTAGAGCCTTCAAACTGCAAACGAGAGTAGGATTTATTAACAGAAGCATAAATCTTACAAAACAAAAAGTTATGTTGCTCAGTTGAATTTTAATAAATTTTAAACATAAAAGTGTGGGTCAATTATTATACAACCCCTATGTTTAATATTTCGTGGAATAACCCTTGTTTGCAATTACAGCTAATAATCGTCTTTTATAAGACCTGATCAGGCCGGCACAGGTCTGTGGAGTTATCTTGGCCCACTCCTCCATGCAGATCTTCTCCAAGTTATCTAGGTTCTTTGGGTGTCTCATGTAGACTTTAATCTTGAGCTCCTTCCACAAGTTTTCAATTGGGTTAAGGTCAGGAGACTGACTAGGCCACTCTAACACCTTGACTTTTTCCCTCTTGAACCAGGCCTTGGTTTTCTTGGCTGTGTGCTTTGGGTCATTGTCTTGTTGGAAGATGAAATTACGACCCATCTTAAGATCCTTGATGGAGGAGCGGAGGTTCTTGGCCAAAATCTCCAGGTAGGCCGTGCTATCCATCCTCCCATGGATGAGGACCAGATGGCCAGGCCCCTTGGCTGAGAAACAGCCCCACAGCATGATGCTGCCACCACCATGCTTGACTATAGGGATGGTATTCTTGGGGTCGTATGCAGTGCCATCCAGTCTCCAAACGTCACGTGTGTGGTTGGCACCAAAGATCTCGATCTTGGTCTCATCAGACCATAGAACCTTGAACCAGTCTGTCTTAGAGCCCTCCAAGTGATCATGAGCAAACTGTAGACGAGCCTTGACATGACGCTTTGAAAGTAAAGGTACCTTACGGGCTCGTCTGGAACGGAGACCATTGCGGTGGAGTACGTTACTTATGGTATTGACTGAAACCAATGTCCCCACTGCCATGAGATCTTCCCGGAGCTTCTTCCTTGTTGTCCTTGGGTTAGCCTTGACTCTTCGGACAAGCCTGGCCTCGGCACGGGAGGAAACTTTCAAAGGCTGTCCAGGCCGTGGAAGGCTAACAGTAGTTCCATAAGCCTTCCACTTACGGATGATGCTCCCAACAGTGGAGACAGGTAGGGCCAACTCCTTGGAAAGGGTTTTGTACCCCTTGCCAGCCTTGTGACCCTCCACGATCTTGTCTCTGATGGCCTTGGAATGCTCCTTTGTCTTTCCCATGTTGACCATGTATGAGTGCTGTTCACAAGTTTGGGGAGGGTCTTAAATAGTCAGAAAAGGCTGGCAAAAGAGATCATTAATCCACACATGTGAAGCTCATTATTCTTGGTGCCTGAACTACTTCTTAATACTTTAGGGGGACCAAACAGAATTCTTGTGGTTTGAGGGTTGAATAATAAATGACACTCTGAATTAACTTTTAACGTTTTTAAAAAAAAAAAAAAAAATTAAAACAAAAATTTTTGCTGCAGTGCATTTCCCAATTCCAGGCTGATCTACAGTACAAATGTCACAATGCCAAGTTAATTCCGCATGTGTCAACCAGCTAAATCTGCAGGGGGTTGAATACTACTTTTAGGCACTGTATTTGCATTAAATACTGTGTCCTGGTCTCAGAAAGACAAATCATGCCAATCGCAGATTTGCAATGTTGAGAACCAGATGTCTATGTGAGACAGAACACAGTGAGAGCAATATTTTCTGAGCAGACAACAGCTATGTATTTTAGCCTCCATAGATAGGACATGACGTCTATAGTTACGTGCCGATGAGTCATGCTTGGCCAAAGGGCAACTGGGTCATTCTGGACAGTAAGCAACCACCATGCTTCTATTTCAGCTTCACATAATTATATCAACGAGCAAAGACGGCTCAATTTCCATGCTCATAGAAATATTAGGATCAAGTCATATGCACAATCTATGAAGACTAACACCAAAGTTGATAAACCTGGAAGACTTGCAATATTTGTATATGTGACTACTAGAACAATCGGAACATCATTGCTCCAATATTTAGAATGTTTCATTATGTATTCTCTACTGTCCTAGTGACTTACTACATCTGAATATTTTATAAACCAATCTGTTGCTCAGAAACTTTTGCTATTAAAATGGTTAATTAGTTATATTTATGTTGTTTATGTACCACAAATTACTGCCATATAACAGACTACATGTGTTCACTGCCAGGATTTATATAACACTCTGTGTAGAGTTTTACAGAGCAAGCGCCGCTTTTACTTTAATACAAACACATTCATAATCTCTGTGACTGCAAAGACCGAAGGGAGGATGATACAGTCTAAATTAGAATACAAACCGCAGCACAAAAATGTCACCTGGTTTATTCCAAAAATATCATTAACATTTAAAAATAGTCATGTAACACTTTGTGAAGATTGCAATTAGTAATAATGTGATACAGAAGCTGGGTATGGTGGCACAGATGTTAGCATTACTGCCTTAGGCTCAAACCTACCATGGCAACATCTGCATGGAGTTTCTATACTTTCCCAAAGTAATCTTTTAGAATTTTAACTCGTAAAGAATCCACAAGCAGTACATTTAAATATTATTGTGGCAAAATGAATTTGTTTCTTTTTCATGTAGTGTCAATATATTCCAGAAAGCTTTACAGAAGAGTGCAGTGAGACTGTATGGGTGGGCATCGGTATAAAGTAATCCTACAAAGTCACTGGTACTTAAAGCTGTTGTCCAATACATAAAAATGTCCGTTATAAAAAAAAATTTAAGCCCTCACCCAGATATTTTTATTTCTGTAATCACCCCCCTCCACCACTTGGCTTCTTGTGAGCTTTCCTTTAAAGGGAATCTGTCACCCCAATATTGCCATATCAGATAAAGATATGGCTGAATAGTGCATCCCATAACAAAGCTAACGGTAGGTATCATATATCCTGATACCCCCGTTTTCATATCAAAATACCTTTGCAAAATTCGTTTTTTTTTTGCTGTCAATCACGGTGGTCAGGTCAGGAGGGCGGCGTTTTCTCTCTCTCCCCCCCCCCCGCTCCTCGGCATCACTTGCGTAGGGCAGATTGTGAATCCCACAGACGGCGTTCGGCTTCCCGCAATGGCGCAATTCAAATTCAGGCCGGCGCATGCGCAGTGTGCTTTGCCCAACAGTGGGCAAAGCATATAATCAGTACAGCGCGTGCGCTACTCTTTCCTTGCCCTGGAAGTCGTCCAAGGCAAGCAGTCATTTCCGGGGCAAGGAAAGAGTAGCGCATGCGCTGTACTGATATCTTTGCCTACTGTTGGGCAAAGCACACTGCGCATGCGCCGGCCCAAATTTGAATTGCGCAAATGCGGGAAGCCGAACGCCGTCTATGGATTCACAGACGGCGATACGCAACTGATGCCGAGGAGCGGGGAGGTGGGGGGAAAGAGAGAAAACGCCGCCCTCCTGACCTGACCGCCCTGATTGACAGTGAAAAAAACCCGAAGTTTACAAAGGTATTTTGATATGAAAACGGGGGTATCAGGATATATGATCCCTACCGTTAGCTTTGTTATGGGATGCACTATTCAGCCATATCTTTATCTGATATGGCAATATTGGGGTGACAGATTCCCTTTAAAGGGAATCTCAAACGGGATGTCATAGGAGGATGCCCTGCAGTCACTTCCCCGCTGCTTTTATCAGCCCTCTGAAAAAGGACATCATTATAGAGAGATGCAGCCGTCACCTACCACAGCTTCTTTTACCGCCGTCCTGTCAGGATGTCTGGCATCCATTGCGGTGATTAATGCAGAAAGACGTGACTGCAGCCTTTTTCTTTACTGCCACCACACTTCTGTCACCACTGATTTGCATCTTCAGTTCTTGCCACCTCTTTCACTGAAATGAGACTTCATCAGGGGGCAGTAATAGAAGCAGGGTGAATGACAGCAGCGCCATCCCACAGCTTTCACAACTGCCCCTAAACAAATCCTAATCAGGGTATGGTGATAGAAGCAGGGTGAGTGACAGCAGCACTGCCCCTGATGACTTAAATTCAGTGAAAGAGGACAGAAGCTGTAGTACAGAGCTGTGGTCCATTACTCTGCTTCCATCACCGCCCTTTGATGAAATCTCGTTGTGACAGATTCTTCTACTCAGTCTATGATAGTACATCCTTATTAGAAAGATTCCAATCTTTTCCTTTCTTACAGGGAGTTGCATCAAGCTCTTTAGGGTGCCAGCTAACATACATACAAGATAAAAATTTAAGACCCCATCTACTTTATTTTGATGTCGACTCAAAGAACTTGCCTTGTACATCTAATTTTGATATATATTCTTTACATTGTTATTATAAATTAGTAGGTATTTGAACATAAATCGTGATTTTATCATGTTTTTTGGCAGTTAGGAGATGCACTTAACACTTCTTAGGTGTTCCTCTTAAATAAATAGCTTATTTTAACATAAGTGGTTATAATAATGACTGAACAATAGGTGTCTTATACACCTAACTTATGTTGAATATAGTCACTGGCACTTTAATAAATGTCTGACTTTTTTTTGCATTTATTAGCACTTTATGGGCTCTGTCACTTTATGTAACTGAATCATGTATTTAATACATGCGCTGTCACTTTAAAATTGAAACAAAATATATTTTTTCCGGATTCAGATAATTTTATTGCATTATTTGGTTGGGATTTGTCATTCCCCTACTGAATGACGTATATGCACTGTTTTGAGTATTCGCCTGTTCCATTTAATGTATATGCAGCAATAGGATTACTCCGTCCTAGGTGCATTACTCTACATTTATCTACATTAAAACTCATTCGCCAACTGTTTGCCCATTCAGACATCTTATCCCGAATGTTTTGCAAATTTGAAATATCAAAGTCAGATTTTAATATCCTACAAAGTTTGGTGTTGTCAGCAAAGACTGACCCTTTACTCTCAATCCCATCCAAAGTCATTAATAGAGAAGTAAAAAATACCCAGTCCCTAGCACAGATCCCTCTGGTACCCCACTGCTGATTATATCTGATTTTGAGAGTGTACCATTTATGATGACTCTGTTTCCTGTCATTTAGCTAATTCCTTACCCATCTGCATATAGTTTCCCCCAGTCCTTGCTTCTGTAGCATCAGTATAAGGCTGTTATGTGGTACAGTATCAAATGCCTTTGAAAAGTCCAGATAAATCACATTACCAGCCGCATTATCAATATCCAGATTTGCATTCACCTTCTCATAGAAACCCAACATGTTAGTTAGACATGACCCATCTTTCATGAATCAGTGCTGGTTGTCATTTATTATATTATTCTCTACAATATATCTCTCTGCAGGTCATCTCTTATAATGCCCTCAAAAATTTTGCACACTACTGATGTCAGACTTACCGGACGGTAGTTGTCCCTCTATTAACTACAATTGAGTGTTGTATTCTTTATTTCTGATTTTATTACAATTAATAAAGATGTGATTTTATTATAATGGATCTCTTCATTAATTCCAACAGGAATTTTGGTTCATAAATTCGAAAATGTGGTTAGGACTTAAAAGGTAGATATTTCTAAAAAGCATTATATGTATTAGACAACCCCTTTAAAGAAACACTAAACACAGAAACTAAACAAAAAATGACATAAGCAATTCCTCCCATAATACCCTCCATTTCTTAGATCTTTGTTTGTGCCATCGTACAGTAAAAGGGAGACTGTCATTGAAAAAAACGGCATTTAGTGGCAGCTGTAGCGGAAATCTGTAGGTAGACACTGCACTATATTACATGGCTGTCTAATTATCCCTTTAGCCGCTTGCTTCCAGCCATCAGGGCTCACTACACAATGAGTGAGCTGTAATCACACCCATCGTGTCCCAATATTCGGCTTTGCGGGGTGTGTGTGTGTTGAGTAGGATGTCAGTCAGTGCACTCAGTGTGTAGGGAGCGCCGACTGGTCAATGCCTTGGAGCCACCCCTGTGACTGGAAGCCAGTGGCTGCAGGGAGGATGGAACAACATGCAGCCGCACTCCTCATTACACTTTTGCATATGTGAAATGGTATTACCTGCAGATTACCACTATGGCTGCAGGTAAATTCAGCTTTTGTTCTTTTTGGTTTTGCTGATAGGATCCCATTTTATAGATCATGTCAGATGTTTCATGCTGCTCAACCACAGGCAGTATGTTTCAGGGACAGGTTGCATTGTTAAATATATTTGTTTCACTCAAACTATGGCATTTCAGTGAAATCATCCTTAGGCTGTGTTTCCACTGTCAGGAAACAGCGCTTTGGACGGAGCGGAAAGTCCACTCCGCCTAAAGCCCCACCCCCTTGCGAACGCGCGTTGAATCCGGATGTGCTCATTGAACACATCCGGAATCACCGCAGGGCTACATAGACCTGTGTATTTCCCTTGCGGCGACGCAGCGTCGCCGCAAGGGAATAGGACATGCTGCGATCTGAAAAGACACGCAGCATGTCCGTTAACCCCTCTCTGACATTAGACGTACTATCCCGTCCATGAAACCCGTGCCAATCTGACCATGGACGGGATAGTACGTCATAGGCGATCAGCTGCGCTCCCTCCGGGAGCGCAGCTAATCGCCGCCGGGTGTCAGCTGATTATCACAGCTGACACCCGTGACTGTGTGTCAGGAGGGGTCACGGACCGCTCCCGGCACATTAACCCCTGGCACACCGCGATCAAACATGATCGCGGTGTACTGGGGGCACAGGGAAGCATCGCGCAGGGAGGGGGCTCCCTGCGCGCTCCCCTGAGACCCTCAGACCAGCGCGATGTGATCGCGCTGTTCTGAGGGCTTCCTCCCTCCCAGGACCCAGATCCAAGATGGCACCGGGGTCCTGGAGGGAGGCGGCTTCCTCAGTGCCTGCTGAGAGCAGGCACTGAGAAGCCTGCAGCTATGCCTGTGCGATCGCTGGTGTGACAGAGTGCTGTGCACACTGTCACACCAGCGATCTGATAAAATACAGTGATGTCCCACACTGGGACAAAGTAAAAAAGTTAAAAAAATAAAAAATAAACATGTTTTAAAAAAAAATCCAAAATAAATAAAAAAAAAATATTCCCCAATAAATTCATTTCTTCCTGTAAATAAAAAAAAAAAAACAATAAAAGTACACATATTTGGTATCGCCGCGTCCGTAACGACCCCCCCTTTAAAACTGTCCCACTAGTTAACCCCTTTAGTGAACCCCTTAAAGCAAAAAATCAATGCTTTATCATCATACCGCCGAGCAAAAAGTGGAATAACACGCGATCAAAAAGACCGATATAAATAAACATGGTACCGCTGAAAACGTCATCTTGTCCCGCAAAAAACGAGCCGCCATACAGCATCATCAGCGAAAAAATAAAAAAGTTATAGCTCGCAGAATAAAGCGATGCAAAAATAATAATTTTTTATATAAAATTGTTTTTATTCTATAAAAGCGCCAAAACATAAAAAAAATATAAATGAGGTATCGCCATAATCGTACTGACCCGAAGAATAAAACTGCTTTATCAATTTTACCACACGCGGAACGATAAAAACGCCTCCCCTAAAATAAATTCATGAATTGCTGATTTTTGTTCATTCTAACCTCCCAAAAATCGAAATAAAAAGCGATCAAAAAATGTCACGTGCTCAAAAATGGTACCAATAAAAACGTCAACGCGTAACGCAAAAAATAAGACCTCACATGACTCTGTGGGCCAAAATATGCAAAAATTATAGCTCTCAAAATGTGGCGATGCAAAAAACTATTTTTTGCAATAAAAAGCGTCTTTTAGCGTGACAGCTGCCAATCATAAAAACCCACTATAAATAGTAAATCAAACCCCCCTTTATCACCCCCTTAGTTAGGGAAAAATAATAAAATTAAAAAACACGGATTTTGGTAAGAACTTACCTGTAAAATCCTTTTCAGCGAAGAAGGAAGGGAGACACAGTCATTACTAGTGGGTAGGCAGAGCCAACATAGGATAACACACCTCAGATTAAAAAAGTGTTGACCGGCCCCTCCAGCTATATAGGGCTCCTCCTACTCCAGCTCTCCAGTCGTACCCAAGCTTAAGGAAGAGCAAATATCACCAGCGTAGCAACATAACCCCTTCTGAAGGACTTCAGAGAAAAAACAAGAAGACAGGTTATGCATATAGCCGAAACAACCACACAGTCCAGGTACTACTCACTGAACCTGACCACTGCGATGAGCTGGCAATGCTGGAACAGAGCCTTAGCGCGCCGACCTCAGCCCAGATAATCGCTATCAGAGAAGGGTCACGCCGCATCTGAAAACAACAACACACTTCTGCCATGGGAGGGATCTGTGTCTCCCTTCCTTCTTCGCTGAAAAAGATTTTACAGGTAAGTTCTTACCAAAATCCGTGTTTCAGCTGCAGATGAAGGAAGGGAGACACAGTCATTACTAGTGGGACGTCCCAAAGCAGTCCAAAAATAAGGGTGGGCAGGAAAGCAAAAAAGGCAGATACCCACAACCTAGATAAATGCGCAAATAGTGCTAACTATAAGTTCACAAGAACTTTTAAACTACAGCCGCCTGCAGGACCCTACGTCCTAAGGCCGCATCAGCGGAAGCACTAACGTCCACCTTATAAAATTTTGTAAATGTGTGGACGGAACGCCAGGTCGCCGCCCGGCAGAGCTGAGCTGCCGAGGCTCCTTGATGAAAAGCCCACGATGAACCCACAGCCCTTGTGGAGTGAGCTCGAATCTTAATCGGGCAAGGTTCGCCCTTAAGTCGGTAAGCCTCTAAAATGGCTGACCGAATCCAACGAGCTATAGAATCCTTGGAAGCTCGTTGCCCACGTCGACGACCTGCTGGAATCACAAACAGAGAATCCGACTTCCGAAAATTTTGAGTAATGGACAAATAGAACTTTAAAGCCCACACCAAATCCAATGTGTGCAAGGCTCGTTCTTTCGCATTCCTTGGCTCCGGACAGAGCGAGGGCAATACAATATCCTGGTTAACATGAAACTGTGATACTACTTTAGGTAGAAAGTCGCCACGTGTGCGAAGCACTACGCGATCTAGGAGAAACTCCAGAAAAGGAGGCGAGCAAGAGAGAGCCGCCAACTCAGAAACCCTTCTCAAAGAAGTGACCGCCACTAAGAAGGCAACCTTCCAAGAAAGCAAAGAAAGGCTAACAGAGTCCATAGGCTCAAAAGGCCCATGTTGAAGAGCCTCCAAGACAAGATTGAGCCGCCAGGGAGACACAGGCGCCTTCCGCGGCGGAAACTGACGGGTTACTCCGCGAAAAAAGGAACGTACGTCCCTATGCGAAGCGATAGCCTTCCGAAATAGCAAGGACAGAGCAGAAACTTGCCCCTTCAAAGTGCTAACTGCCAAACCCCTGTCCAGCCAGCACTGCAAAAAGGCCAACAAATTGGGAATGGAAAAACTCCTCGGGTTCCTAGAAGAACCCGAACACCACGAAAAGAAGGCTTCCCAGGTCTTATGATAAATTCTAGTGGTAGCCGGACCTCTGGCAGCTGGCAGAGTGGCAATGACTTCGGCTGAAAAACCTTGACGGGTCAAGATTTCGGTCTCAAGAGCCACGCCGTCAAACGCAGAGACTTCAGGTCCGGGTGACGAACGGGCCCTTGGGTTAACAGGTCCGGGCGAAGAGGGAGTGGAAGTGGAGGCGCTGCCAGAACGACACCAGAGTTGAGAACCACGTCCTCCTTGGCCAATCTGGGGCTATCAATATAGCCGGGACTCTCTCCAGTCTGATCCGACGCAAAACCAGAGGAAGTAAGGATATCGGCGGGAACACATAAATTAGCTCGAAATGGTCCCAAGGAGCCACCAGAGCATCCACCGCCACAGCCTTCGAGTCCTTGTACCTGGACATGAATGTCGGTAACTTGGCATTGACCCTGGATGCCATCACATCCACTTGCGGAGTCCCCCAACGGGAGCACAGCAGCGCAAAAATTTTTGGATGAAGACTCCATTCTCCGGGATCCACTTTTTCTCGACTCAGGAAGTCCGCTGTGATATCCTGAACTCCTGGAATGTGAATCGCAGAGATGGCTGGCACCCTGGCCTCGGCCCATACCAGGATTCGAGACACTTCCATCATGAGCCTGAAGCTCCTCGTTCCACCTTGATGGTTGATATATGCGACCGCCGTCGCGTTGTCAGTCTGCACTCGGACTGGTAGAACGCTTAAAGGGACCGTCCAGTGTTGGAGGCAAAGGAAAATTGCCCTCAATTCCAGGATGTTGATCGGCAGGATAGACTCTTCCGACGACCATACTCCCTGAATCCAGAGACCGTTCCAGACGCCCCCCCAGCCCGTCAGGCTGGCATCGGTGGTTATGATCGACCACCTTGGAGGAAGGAAGGACTTCCCCAGGGATAACGCTTCCGGACGTAACCACCATTCTAGCGACTCTCTCACCCTGTGGGAGATGATAACACTGCAATCCAGTGAAAACCGTGATCGATCCCAACGGTTCAAGATGAGCATTTGGAGAGCCCTGGAAAGAAATTGGGCAAACGGAATTGCTTCCATTGACGCCACCATCAAACCCAGAAGGCGCATACACCTTCGAAAGGACATTGCTGTCGCAGACTTCATACCCTGCACATGGTGAAGAAGACTCGCTTGCTTGTCTGAGGGCAGAGACACCACTGATCGTGCCGTGTCAAACTGCATTCCCAAAAACAGGATTGACTGCGACGGTTCCAGGACGACTTCTCCCAATTGATCAGCCACCCGAAGTCCTCCAGGAGCTGAAGGGATAAATCGCGAGCCGTCACCGCCTCCTCCTTTGAGGACGCCACAATCAAAAGGTCGTCCAGATAGGGAAGAATCGTAATCCCCTGTCTTCGCAGAATCGCCATGAGAGGAGCCAGAATTTTTGTAAAAACTCTGGGTGCTGAGGCCAGACCGAATGGCAGGGCCACAAACTGGTAATGGTCCTGACCTATGGCAAAACGCAGGAAGCGTTGGTGGGCCCTTCCGATGGGGACATGCAAATAAGCATCGCGAATGTCGATTGACACCAAAAAATCGTTCTGTGACAAGGCCGCCACAACGGAGCGAAGTGATTCCATGCGGAATTTTCGGGTGCGGACATGCCGATTCAATCTTTTGAGATCCAGAATGGGACGAAATTTGTCCTCCTTTTTGGGGACTACAAAGAGGTTGGAATAAAACCCTCTTACCCGGTGGAACTGGTACCACCATACCCTTCTGCAGAAGGGAATCGACCTCCTGCAGTAGAGCGGCAATTAGCCCGGGCTCTGACGGAATGCGGGATTGGCAAAAACTGTCTGGGGTCGAGAAAGAAACTCTATGAAGTAGCCTGCCGACACGACCCGCGTCACCCAGGTGTCCGACACGCGGGAAGCCCAAGTCGGCTTGAATTGGAGCAGGCGACCTCCCACTCGATAGCCCTCGAGTGAGACCCTGGCGTCAGTCCGCTTTAGCGGGCTTTTTGTCAGCTTCCCGCTTGTCTTGGCGGAAGCTCTGTTTCCAGGGAGTGCGAGATTTCTGAGCGCTCTTTTTTCCTGAAAAAGAGGGATGACCCGATCCCCAAGAGGGCTGACCAAACCGTCCCCTGGACCGAAAGGACCGCCGACTACCACCGGCACTAGGCCTGCCAGAAGCAGAAGCCACAGCTCTTCGTTGCTTTAAAGCCGTTTCTTTTGCCTTTGCTTTGGCAATCAGCTCCGTGAGGCCAGATCCAAATAGCTGACCACCTTTGTAAGCCAAAGAAAGCAAACCTTGCTTGGAAACCGCGTCTCCGGTCCACTGTCTAAGACACAGAGCTCTCCTGACTGTTATCGCCGAGGATTGTGCCCTGGACAGCATGGAGGCAGTATCCAAACCTGCATCACTGCCATATCGTGCTGCATCCTCCAATGCCTTGAAAAGCCCCTCTACCTCGGATAGTGGGGATCCATCTTGCCACGCTGTCCGTAGACGGTCTAACCAGCTCAAGAAGGCTTTACAAGCACACATGGATCCTAGCACAGCTCTGAATCCATGACCCGCGGCCTCGTAGATGGATTTCGCCGCCATCTCCGTTTTTCTGTCCAGCGGATCCTGCAGACTCGCCTTCCCTTTAACAGGAAGTAATGAGGATTTGCTAAGCTGGGATAAAGGGACATCCACTTCAGGAGAAGGAATTCAATTAGCAATCAACTCCGTAGTACACGGATACAGTATCTCAAAAAACCGTGTCCCCTGAAAACGTTTACCTGGACACAGGCGTTCCTTCTCCACTGCCTCATTAAACTCATCCAGAGATGGTAAGGCTGATCGCGACCTATGCGGCTCCTGAAACATCCGGGCCGACTTACCAGGACGTCTAGTTACCTCCTCCGGTAACTGTAACGCCTCCCTCATGGCTCCAATAAAAGCCTCTGTACGGCTCAAAAGAGAGGCAGATCCTCCTTATCCGAATCGGATATCTCACCATCTGAGCTTGGAGGGGAACCCTCCATATCAGAAATCTCTGAGTCGCTACGCGAGAAAGATGGCACCGGCCTGTGTCGCTTCCTGCCATGAGAGGATCTAGCTGACACCCAATAACCTAGAAGGTCAGACAGGCCATCAATAGAACGAGCGAGGGCATCCATTTTGGCGTCACTGTAGCCTCCGACCGCTGCGCTTGACGCCGTCGAGGTCTGCGTGTCAGATACGCGAGGCTGATCCTGTAGCGAATCTGGGAGACGGTCTGCTCCTGGACCCTGATCCGACATGCCCTCACACAGTATATGGCAGGTCAAAACCTGTCAGCACCAGAACAGTGTGGTTTTCAAAGGCAAAATGAACGCTGAAGAGTTAAGCTTCTTAAATAGAGAGCTACCCCAGCTTTTGTCTCCCAATAAAGGGTTAACCACCAAAGAAGGGTTAATGTTGCAGACTCTCCACAACCCTTATTTAATGAAAAAGGTGTGCGAGCCGCAGGTGCCTCTTATGAGGTAACAGCTGCAGGACAGTGTTCAAAAATATGCCACATTAAACAAGAACGCCAAAGAGATCGCTAACATATTGCGCTGAATTGTATATCGCAATACCAAAGTCGCTAAAGAGATCGCTAACCACTTATACGTCGTCAATGAGATCGCCCACCGTGGAAGCTACTAGCGACATAAAAAGAAACAATCACTAAAGAAAAATGACCGCAAAACTATGCGTCGCCATTGTGATCGCAGCGGGAGCGTTCTGTGTGACAATACCTTGTCCTGCGCTGAGGGGGTCAAGCTTCTGCCTTGACAGGTAGAGGCGACTCACCCAGCTGGCCGTGGTGTAGTGTCTCCTTTCGGTCGGTCGGGGAGAGCGGAGAGTGAGGAGCCCGAGGAGGCCGTCAGTAATGGCCGCCGCGCTAGAGGAGATCTAAACCGGAAGAAAAAAAGGCAGGATAAGGCGTGCGCTCAGAGCGCTTCCTGCCTATGAAAAAATGGAGAGCGCGAAGCCACGCCCCCCCGCCGGTTTCAAAAAAAGCGCGCGACTCACTCCGCTCTCCGCTCCCATGTCCTGCAGGCATTCCACCTGCGGACAAAAGTACACAATCACCACACTGAATACATGTAGCAGCGGCTGCCGCAGCGGCCGCTGAAGCACTCAAACACATTAAAATGTGGAGTACTCACCCAGCTGAGCGCCACAGGGACCCCTCAGAGATTTGTGGCGCTGTGCCCGTAGCTTCCCCCCAGGGCGGGGAACGCAGTGACCCCAGAAGCGCGGTTTGCGTCCCCGCCAGGGAAGCAATCCTCATCCCCCAGGGCCGGCAGGGTTCTGCAGGTACCACCTTATAGGGTAATACAGATCCGCCAAGGGAGAGGTGGGAGTCCAGCAGCGCTGAGACCCCTGAGACTTCTAGACCATTGGCGGTCCAAGTCTCTGTCCGATTAAAATAAACAAATCTTCTGAGGAGCTGCTTCCAGCAGCGACTATCCTCTGTGAACCTCAAATTTTAGACTGGAGAGCTGGAGTAGGAGGAGCCCTATATAGCTGGAGGGACCGGTCAACACTTTTTTAATCTGAGGTGTGTTATCCTATGTGGGCTCCGCCTACCCACTAGTAATGACTGTGTCTCCCTTCCTTCATCTGCAGCTGAAAATATTTATTTCCATTTTCCCATTAGGGTTAGGGTTGCGGCTAAAGTTAGGATTAGGGGTGTGTTAGGGTTAGGTTTGTGGTTAGGGTTGGGACTAGGGTTAGGGTGTGTTTGGGGTTAGGGTTGGAGTTAGAATTGGGGGTTTCCGCTGTTTAGGCACATCAGGTGCTCTCCAAATATGACATGGCGTCTGATCTCAATTCCAGCCAATTCTGCGTTGAAAAAGTCAAACGGTGCTCCTTCACTTCTGAGCTCTGCCATGCGTCCAAACAGTAGTTTATCCCCACATATGGGGTATCAGCGTACTCTGGACCCCAAGAGTTATTGTGCAATTTGTCCTATTTCTTCTGTTACCCTTGGGAAAATAAAAAACTGGGGCGAAAATATCATTTTTGTAAAAAAAAAATGATTTTTTTTTGTTATTACGGCTGTACATTATAAACTTCTGTGAAGCACTTGGGGCTTCATAGCGCTCACCACACATCTAGATAAGTTCCTTGTGGGGTCTATTTTCCAAAATGGGGTCACTTGTTGGGGATTTCCACTGTTTAGGCACATCAGGGGCTCTCCAAATGCGACATGACGCCCCCAGACCATTCCATCAAAGTCTGCAATCCAAAACGTCACTACTTCCCTTCCGAGCCCCGACGTGTGCCCATACAGTAGTTTTCGCCCACATATTGGGTATCAGTGTACTCAGGACAAATTGGACAACAACTTTTGGGTTCCAATTTCTTCTGTTACCCTTGTGAAAATAAAATATTGGGGGCGAAAAAATCATTTTTGTAAAAAAAAAAAGATTTTTTTATTTTACGGCTGTACGTTATAAACTTTAGTGAAACACCTGGGGGTTCAAAGTTCTCACCACACATCTAGATAAGTTCCTTGAGGGGTCTAGTTTCCAAAATGGTGTCATTTATGGGGGTTTCCACTGTTTAGGCAGATCAGGAGCTCTCCAAACACGACATGGCGTCCAGCCAATTCTGCGTTGAAAAAGTCAGACGGCGCTCCTTCCCTTCCAAACTCTGCCATGCACCCAAACAGTGGTTTACTCCCACATATGGGGTATCAGCGCACTAAGGACAAATTGCAAAATAACTTTTGGAGTCTTGTTACCCTTGGAAAAATTAAAATTGGGGTGAAAAGATCATTTTTGTGGAAAAAATATGATTTTTAAATTTTACGGCTCTACGTTATAAACTTGTGTGAAGCACTTGGGGGTTCAAATTGCTCACCAAAGATCTAGATAAGTTCCTTGGGGGTCTAGTTTCCCAAATGGGGTCATTTGTGGGGGTTACTACTGTTTAGGCACATCAGGGGCTCTCCAAATGCAACATGGCATCCAATCTCAATTCCAGCCAATTTTGGTTGGAAAAAGTCAAATGGTGCTCCTTCCCTTCCGAGCTCTGCCGTGCGCCCAAACAGTGGTTCCCCCCACATATGGGGTATCAGCGTACTCAGGACAAATTGGACAACAACTTATGTGGTCCAATTTCTCCTGTTACCCTTGGGAAAATAAAAAAATAGTGACTGAAAGATAATTTTTGTGGGAAAAAAATAGGATTTTTTATTTTCATGCCCGGGCATTATAAACTTGTGTGAAGCACTTGGGGGTTCAAAGTGCTCACCAAAGATCTAGATAAGTTCCTTAGGGGGTCTAGTTTCCAAAATGGGGTCACTTGTGGGGGGTTTCCACTGTTTAGGCTCATCTGGGGCACTGCAAACGGAATATGACCCCCATTAAAGTCTGCATTCCAAAACGTTACTACTTCCTTTCCAAGCCCTGCCGTGCGCCCAAACAGTTTCCCCCCCCACATATGGGGTATCAGCGTACTCAGGACAAATTGGCCAAAAACTTTTGGGGTCCAATTTCCTTGGGAAAATTCAAAAATTTGGGACTAAAAAATCATTTTTGTGGAAAATTGTTTTTTTTTTTTTCACACCCAGGCATTATAAACTTTTGTGAAACACTTGGGGTTCAAAGTGCTCACAACAGATCTAGCTAAGTACCTTAGGGGGTCTAGTTTCCAAAATGGTGTCACTTGTGGGGATTTCCACTGTTTAGGCGCATCAGAGGTCTCTCTAAACGCGACATGGCGTCCAATCTCAATTCCAGCCAATTTTAGTTTGAAAAAGTCGAACGGCGCTCCTTCCCTTACGAGCTCTGCCGTGTGCCCAAACAGTGGTTTTCCCCCACATATTGGGTATTGGCGTACTCAGGAGAAATTGCATAACAACCTTTTCTGTCCATTTTCTCCTTTTACCCTTGTGAAAATAAAAAAAAAGTTTGTAAAAGATCATTTTTGTGGCTAAAAAGTTAAATATTCATTTTTTCCTTCCACGTTGCTTTAGTTCCTGTGAAGCACCTGAAGGGTTAATAAACTTCTTGAATGTGGTTTTGAGTACCTTGAGGGGTGCAGTTTTTAGAATGGTGTCACTTTTGGGTATTTTCTGCCATATAGACCCCTCAAAGTGACTTCAAATGTGAAGTGGTCCCTAAAAAAAATGGCTTTGTAAATTTTGTTGTAAAAATGAGAAATCGCTGGTCAACTTTTAACCCTTATAATAACTTCCTAACAAAAAAAAATTTTGGTTCCAAAATTGTGCTGATGTAAAGTAGACATGTGGAAAATGTTATTTCTTAACTATTTTGTGTGATATATTTCTCTGTTTTAAGGAAATAAAAATTCAAAGTTTGAAAATTGCAAAATTTTAAAAATTTTCGCCATATTTGCGTTTTTTTTCAAAAATAAACGCAAGTTATATAGAAGAAATTTTACTTCTAGCGTGAAGTACAATATGTTACGAGAAAACAATCTCAGAATCGCGAATATCCGTTGAAGCGTTCCAGAGTTATAACCTCATACAGAGACAGTGGTCAGAATTGTAAAAATTGGCCCGGTCATTAACGTGCAAACCACCCTTGGGGGTGAAGGGGTTAATGCAGGTCTGCCGCCTGCGTGTTTTTACGCATAGTGGAGATGGGATTTCTTTAAATCCCCTCCACTATGCTGTAACATCTGGACGCTGCGTGTTTGACGCTGCAACAGTGCACAGCGTCAAACAAGCAGCAATTACTGCCGGAATCCAGATGGTGGAAACACACCCTTAATCAGGGAGTAATAAACATATCCTGTACACATGCAGGGAGATATCAGGCAGGAAGAAGCCAATGGAGATAAGACCTGGCAATCATGCAGCGTCAGTGGGGAGAAGCCGCTGGGACTCGCTCTGAGATTAGGCCACTTAGTCACCTCGCTCAGCTCCCCCTGTAGCAGTTCAGCATGAAACCTGAATGCCCATGAGTCAGACCACAAGAATCACGTAACTGATTATATTTAAGTCTAAAAAAATATATGAAGTAGTCTAGTTTCTCTAAGCCATGTCCATACTCTCCCTTCTCCTCATTGTCCGCTGCTTGGCTGTGAGACAACTGGCTGCAGCAGAAGGCACCCTTCTAGGCTCTATCTATAGGTTAAGACTCTTAAGCCCTGCCCCTCAGTTAAGTTGATAGGTCTTCAGTTGACCACCACCTAAAATTTAACTGGTTAGCAAAAGATTAACCCCAGTATTTTCTACAAAATTTTTATCAAACTGACCGTCTCGATCATCTAAAAAAAATTCAGCAGAGTAAGAACAAGGAGGGAAACAATATTCCTGAATTAACTAACATTTCCTGGCTTAACTAACATTTCTGTACCTTTACAAGCTTTTAGATCCAATGTCTAAAATTTAATCAGTAATGGACATTGATGAAAACACATGAGGGATAAAACTTCTATTTCTTCTATTGATTAGGAGCGCAGTGTGGAAAACTTTGATCTGATATTTGGCGGTGAAGAAAATGTACTGATAACGTTCAAAAGGATTTTCCAACTTTATATGAACACAATATCAACTAAATAGTAATAAATCTCACAATTTTATAATGTACATTAGCCCACGTTCAAGGGAATCAGGTTTTTGCTACCCTTTCTGAGAGCAGCATGATGTAGGGACAAAGACCCTGATTCCAGAGATGTATAGGATGCTTGCTGACATTTTGACCAGTTTCTTGAATGATCAGCTCTATATAACCCCAACTACACCACTGATTGGCAGCTTTCTTTATACACTGTGCATAGGCAGAAAGCTGCCAATCAGTGGTAGGGGCAGGGTTATATAGAGCTCATGAATATGGAGGACTACATTGTAGCAGGTTTACTAGTCCTTTAGTGATCTATTGCTGATAACAGTGATTTTTTTTTATCAAAACTACAGAAAGTAACCCAGTAGGTGACATTACTGGAATCAGGGTCTCTGTCTCTACATTATGCGGTTTTCAGATTAAAGATTTCAACACGATCTCATATCTCTATAGGACAACCAGTCCACCAATCACTATATAGAAAACAACCTCAAACATGTAGCATGAGGAAAAGGTGGTTAAATTGTGTTTAAAAAAAATAATCTTTATTTGTAATTAGTTTAAAAATGTTAAAATTCAAGCTACAGAGCCAAAAAAAAGGAGTTTTCCTCCTGAGGTTGTGTGCTATATATGTTTTCAGATTAAGTGGCAAAAGCCTAGTGACAGATTTAGAAGAGTAAATTGTGGCAAATTACCGTAATTAAAAAATGCACAATTCTTAATGAACCTACTGCTTTTTTGACTGATACAGTCAGAAAATGAAAATTTATGCCTGCTGTTAAAAAGATCAGATTTGCACAACTTTCTGACTTTAATCTTGCCGAGCATGCCAGACAGAAGACATCAATGCTCAATCAAACTTAACCTGTCCAACTTTTCAAAATAGGCGAATACCAAGAAAATCAACCAACAGGATTACCTGCGTTGTAGTTGCAGAGGATGGCAGGGGTTAGAGATCATTGGACCAAATATATCCAGGTCGTCATTTAATGTGCTTGATGTAGATGCGTTGCCATTTGCCACTGGTACCTCGGTGGGAGTATCTGAGTGCGAAAAACAAAAAACAATGAGGAAAACCACATAGAAAAACAGATTACACGCTACTAAATGTCTAATGATCAATTACATTATTCACGCCCTGATTCTAGAATCTCCCGGACCCAAAACAGAGTTCAGACCCTTTGTAGGCTTCTCGCTCTAGCGCTAACCCATATCTACTATATAATTGTCTTATCCCGTCTGTCTGTCGGTCCAGGAAATCCCGCGTCGCTCATTGGTCCGGCAGCGGCCAATCAGCGCCGCGGGATTTCACAAAAAAAATGGCGGCCGTTAGCGGCTCATCTGCGGGACGGATGTCAGCGGCGCCGTCGGTCGAGGTCCTTCTGCTGCTAGCGGCCGGGAGATGAGCGCCTCACGCCGGTCATCTCCCCGCTGCCTCGCCGCTGACCTCCGTCCCGCAGACACGTGTGACCAACTTTTTACTATTGAAGCCGCCTATGTCGCATCAATAGTAAAAAGATCTAATGTAAAAATAATAAAAAAAATAATAAATAATGATATTCTCACCTTCCGGCAGCCCTCGCAGCTTTCCCGCCTTTCAGCGACGCTCCCGGCCAATCCCGTTCCCAGGCGTTCTTTGCGACAATCACCCCGATGACGTAGCATCACGCGAGACCGCTACGTCATCTGGGGTGATTCTCACAATGCATTACTGGGAACGGGATTGGCCGGGAGCGTCGCTGAGAGGCGGGAAAGCTGCGGGGGCCGCCGGAAGGTGAGAATATCACTATTTTTTATTTTAATTATTGATTTTACATGGATATGGTACCCAGGGCCTGGAGGAGAGTCTCCTGTCCTCCAGACCCTGGGTACCATCCGCACATGAACCTCTTACTTTGCGCATGGTGGGCATAGCCACATGCGGAAAGTAATTGGTTCAATGCATTCCTATGGCGGCGGAATCGCCGCGGTTCCGCAAAAAAAAAATGAGCATGCTGCAGATTCTCCCGCGATGCGATTCCGCCGCGGAAAAACCCGCATCATGTGCACAGCATTGCGGAATCCCATAGGCCATAATGAGTTGTATTGTGTAAGCGGTTTTGCCGCGAAAAACTGCGGCAAAACCGCTAGGAATCCGCAACGTGTGCACAGGCCCGGATACTTCTGCTGCAAGCGCCCGCTCATGTCCCGGGTTCTCGCAGCGGAAGTACCCGCACAGGCAGCAGCGCTGACATCCATGCGGCTAGGATGTCAAGAGAGGACCGGGAGCGGCGTTGCGGGTCGGGATACTTCTGCTGCGAGCGCCCGCTCATGTCCCAGGTTCTCGCAGCGGAAGTAGCCGCATAGGCAGCGGTGCTCTCCGGTCCTCACAATACAATTCGATGATTGGTCGCGGTCTTTCACCGCGACCAATCAACGATCTTGCCACTAAACTTAAACACCGCTGTGTCGGCCGCATACATATTCTAGAATACCCGATGCATTAGAATCGGGCCACCATCTAGTGTCATATAATCAGTGATTCTGGTGTCTAGACTTCACAAATTACAAATGGGAAAACAAGTTACAAAATGGGGCTCAAGACCACAATACTGAACAGTAACTGACCCAGTATCAGCAAGTACACACAAGGCAGTAACCAGATAGAATCCAGAAAGCAGCTTAGATGGTTTAAATGAAGGCCAGGGAGGAAGGTTTAGATACATGGATCTGGAGGCTAGAGAGGAGGATGGATCTAAAGGCCAGGGTAGAGGAGATTGATTCAACTGGAGGTGAAGGAGGATGGTTTAGATAAATCTAGTGGCCAGAGAGAAAGGTATAGATGAATCTTGAGGCCAGAGAAAATGGTTTAGAAGAGTGTTTCCCAAACCCCGTCCTCGCAGCCCCAACATATCATGTTTTTAGGATTTCCTTAGTCTTGCACAGGTGAGAAAACCCATGCCAGTTTCTGGTGCCTTAATAATAATTCTGTCACCTTTATAATACTAAGGAAATCCTGAAAACATAACGTGTTGGGGTCGTGAAGACTTGAGTTTGGGAAACACTGGTTTACATTAATCTTGAGGCCAGATAGAAGGTTTTTAAATGAGTGAAGACCAGGAAAGACGGTTTAGATGGTTAAAGAGGGCAAGGAGGAGAATTCAGATGGATGAATCTGGATGAATGGGTCAATCGGGAGGTTGTATACGAATATGAAGGGCAGGGAGGAGAATTTAGATGGATGAATCTGGATGCATGGGCCAATCGGGAGGTTGTATATGAATATAGAGGGCAGGGAGGAGGGGTTTGATGAACCTCAAAGTCGGAGAGGAGGATTTTATATGAATCTGAACTATATGAACTATATGAATCTGAACCTGAATCTATATGAATCTGAACCAGGGAACTACAGGCCGGTGAGTCTGACTTCTATACCAGGAAAGATCTTTGAACAAATTATTAAAGAACATGTATGCAAGTACCTGGATAAGAATGAAGTGATTAAACAGAGTCAGCATGGGTTTGTAACTAATAAGTCATGTCAGACTAACTTAATTTCCTTCTATGACAGAATCACTGACTGGGTGGATCAGGGAAATGCTGTAGATATAGTATATCTTGACTTCAGCAAAGCATTTGACAAAGTATCTCACACAATCCTTATTGAAAAAATGACTAAGTATGGAATGGACAAGGCAACTGTTAGGTGGATTCATAACTGGCTTAGTGATCGGACCCAAAGAGTGGTTGTAAATGGCTGCACATCCAGTTGGAAGAATGTCTCAAGTGGGGTACCACAAGGCTCTGTTTTGGGCCCTGTATTGTTCAACATCTTTATCAATGATTTAGATGAAGGAATTGAGGGTAAACTGATCAAATTTGCTGATGACACAAAGCTAGGAGGGGTAGCTAATACTAGAGAAGAGAGAGAGAGGATTCAAAAAGATATACATAAACTGGAGCAGTGGGCAGCAACTAACAGAATGGATTTTAACAGGGAAAAATGCAAAGTACTACATCTGGGCAATAAAAATGAAAAAAGCATATACAAAATGGGAGGAATAGGGCTAAGTAACAGCACATGTGAAAAAGACTTGGGTATACTAATTGATCACAGACTTAACATGAGTCAACAGTGTGATGCAGCAGCAAAAAAGGCAAATGCAATTCTAGGATGTATCAACAGAAGCATACAGTCTAGATCACGTGAGGTCATTATTGCCCTCTACTCCTCTTTGGTCAGACCTCATCTGGAATACTGTGTCCAGTTTTGGGCACCACATTTTAAAAAAGACATCAACAAACTGGAGCAAGTTCAGAGAAGAGCCACCAGAATGGTGACCGGTCTGCAAACCATGTCCTATGAGGAACGGTTGCAGGATTTGGGAATGTTTAGCTTGCAAAAAAGAAGACTGAGAGGAGACTTAATAGCTGTCTACAAATATCTCAAGGGCTGTCACATTGTAGAAGGATCATCTTTATTCTCATTTGCACAAGGAAAGACTAGAAGCAATGGGATGAAACTGAATGGGAGGAGACACAGATTAGATATTAGAAAAAACTTTTTGACAGTTAGAGTGATCAATGAGTGGAACAGGCTGCCACGAGAGGTGGTGAGTTCTCCTTCAATGGAAGTCTTCAAACAGAGGCTGGATAGACATCTGTCTGGGATGATTTAGAGAATCCTGCTTTGAGCAGGGGGTTGGACCAGAAGGCCCAGGAGGTCCCTTCCAACTCTACCATTCTATGATTCTATGAAGGGCACGGAGGATGGATTAGATCAAGGGTGTTTAAGGGTGTGACAGACTGTCATGTTGCTGCCCCAACAATTGCGTGGTGTGAATATCGTCATGCGTTTTATGGTGACAAGTAAAATGTATAGAGTGTAATGTAAACAATGCAGAGTGTGATAGGTACTGATGCTGCTGTGTGGGTACTGCAAAGGTAACGCCTAAGGGAACGCTGGTACGCTCAGCTCTAGGGAAAGTATAGGATATAGTTTAGCGTTTAGGACAGAGCATATTAGACCGTGAGAGGCACTGTAAGTGTAATATGCTTACTGCATATGGTTAGAAGGCAGTGACTGTAGTTAGGTAGGTAAAAGGTTAAGTTTGCCCAGCAAAAGATTGCTGGGTCATACAGAGTAAAGACAATTGAAGATTGGTCTAGCCAACAATGGGAAGAGTGTTCATGAGAGACAGTCAAGTTCAAGTGGCAGTGAGCTGGAGGCACCTGGAGTACATGGTCTTCTGGTGGTATTAGCTCGCACCAAATTTCCTGCGGACATTCCTGCAACATCCAGCCGTAGAGATAGTCTCAAAATAGGCACTGAGGAGGGTGCCTTAATCCCTTCCATACGGAGGATGCTGGACGGGGAACCGCATGTGGGAAGCGTAGCGGATTTAAAAAATACTGCGGTGCCGGATGGGGAATCCCTAGGGCTAACAGGACTTGTTAAAGTAGGGATAGTCAGAGAAGAAAGTAACAATGATTTAAATGTCCTGTATTGAGGGGACAAGAACTGGAGGGTGCTGTGCCTGATACTGTGTGTTAAAGACTGATGTACTTAAAATGTCCAGTAAAGTGAACTTGTTAAAATAAAATCAGGTGTCCCCCGATGTGTGTAACTGGTCCTGGAACCAAGGATGTGGATACAGAGGAGGCCTACGGCCTTCAAGCAAGTACAATGCAATGTACAACCCTTATGGACTGGGACACTGTTAGTAAAGTGCCAGGGCATTGTGGAACAGCAGTTCACCACCCACGGCTAGAGGCCTGAGCACCTTACAGGCGCACAACCCTTTTTTGGCCCAAGGACCACATTGTCATACTGAACAAATTCCATGGGCCACAATTAAAATGAAAGGGGTACTACCTCTTGTGACATTTATGGCATATCAATAGTAGATATCTTAAATGTCTGTTCTTATGTGGGTTTTGCAGTAAAATATGCTTCTAAATCTTTGATACAAAAAAAAAAAATACCTGTGTTTCTAACCCTAATAAGAAAGAGGTCATGAATGAACAAGGCTCTCTACAACAAACATTTTACATCTCCCATAAAATATGGTGGAGAGAGTTAGAGGCTTGGAAGGCAACCTGCCTAATGCACACTCTTTTCTGGAGTATGAAATGGGTCAACAGACCCAATTGTGCTGATGTGTAAGGACGGGTGTACACGATCCGGAAGTAGCAGCGCTCTGGATGCAGCACACGCTCGGTGCGTCCAAAGCGCTGCAGTCTATTGAACGCAGGTGAATCCACATGTGTTTCTCTTAACCCTGAGGAGCCTCCATGATCAATACATTCAAATGGTTAAACTTCTCTTGCGGAGACGCTGGTCTCTGCAAGAGAAAATTGACATGATGAGGCCTGGAGAGACGCAACGCACGTCCATCTCCACAGGTGATCCGCAGGCGTCTGTGGACATGCTATTTCTTGAAATCCCATCCACTGTGCTGTAACATTTGGACGCTGCGGGTTTGACACTGCATAAGGACGTAGCGTCCAGCCTGCAGCAATTACTGATTGTGGGCACGTACCCTAAGGTTTCCAGATATGTCTTTATAGTGCACCACCAGTACTTGCCAGTCCCTGCTTCTTCGCTGCTCGCCACCTGTCAGACAAGCATATTTGTGTCCTTATGGTTGGGAGCCGTACAGAATGGCATTGCGGGACGCATGTGGCCGCAGGTTGTGCACCTCTGGTTTAGATGGATGTGGAGAGCAGAGGATGAATTGGGGCATAAATTAATACTGACGCCGGGGGAGTGAAAGGAAAAGAAGAACTGTATATGAAAGTGGAGGGAATGGAGAAGGTCTCAGATAAATCTGGAGGAAATAAGGCTTTAAATGAAGAATGTTACTAATATTATAAAAGTACTTACAAAGTTTATAATAAAAGCTTATTTATCAAAACCAGTACTGGAAGATTTTCCATGATGTTTAGAACTGTGGCCAGACTAGTGGACTTCTACACACAGACATTATCAACTACGGTATATACACACGTTCATACATTATACATAGGCCTTATGTGCATGTATGTATCAAGATCAAATGCTTATTTTATTACAGTAATCAAAGCCATTCGCCTACATCTGACAAATCCTGCACGTCTCCGTGTAGCCTGTGTCTAGAACAGCGTTACAGTGTACCAGCACACGTCATAAAAGAATGCACAAAGGTGACCACAAATCAAATGAGCATCATATTCAAGAAACAATACATGTTGCTATAGCAATGGAGAGAGCCAAGGTTGTGAACCGCTCACTTTCTAAAGCTTCAATTTGATTTTACTGCAGCAAGTAGTCATGAAACCCATAAGATATATATCATGAAGTCAGAGGCTGACCAGGTTACAGTCTTGATGCTTATCCAGAATACAAACAAGCACAGTCATCTGCAGTTTTGGACATATGAGATCTGGTAGGTTACTATTTTACCATCTGTATGCTGGGTTGGACTCTGGTTACATGATGCCATGTCCCATGTTACATGGGTGCAGTCCCATGATGTCCCCAGTGCTGCTACCACCTTCACTGCAGAAATAATGTGCTGACCATGCTTAAAGGGAACCTGTGCCCAGGAAAAAACAGTACAATCTGCAGGCAGCATGTTATAGGGCAGGGGGAGCGGAGCAGAATGATCTATAGTTTGTGAGAAAAGATTCAATATAATCTGTGTTTTATTCATTTAAACCTTTGATTTTTCTGGCATGCAGTCCAGTGGGCGGTCCCATCAGTGACTGACAGCTGTCTCTTTATGCACACTTCTAGAAAAGACAGCTGACAGTCGCTGATGGAAACGCCCACTGGACCAAAAACCCAGAAAGAACAGAGGTTTAAATGATTAAATCAGAGATCAGAAAAGGGTCATTAGACCTACCGCTAATTAGGTTTCCAGGAGTCCATCCTGACAGCACCATGGGACGTCCTCCTCTTTGCTGGGACAGGAAACACACAAGAGATTAAAAGACCCCTCCCCGTCCCCTTTCCCTCAGTGTTGTATCAAGAACCATGACATGTATAATGCACAAAACACTTTAATTATTGAAAATCATATTACAGCATATGACGTATTGAAGAGGGAGGGAGCTACCAGTGCTGTCAGGATGGACTCCTGGAAACCTAATTAGCGGTAGGTCTAATGACCCTTTTCCAGGACGTCCCTCCTGACAGCACCATGGGGAGTACCAAAGAAAGCTCCTCAGGGTGGGATCACAGCCTGCAGAACTTTCCTACCAAAGGCCGTCTGCCGGTTAGAAAGTACATCTATTTTATAATGTTTGCAGAATGTATCAATTCTAGCCCATGTTGCCGCCTTACAAATTTGTTCCAGAGAGGCGCCTGCCCTCTCTGCCCAGGAGGCAGCCAATGCTCTGGTTGAGTGTGCCTTTAGGCCCGCCGGAGGTTCTGACCCTTCAGCTAAATAGGCCTCTGAAATTAAAGAGGTAATCCATCTAGCGATGGAAGGTTTAGACGCCTTTTTCCCTTTACTGATTCCTCCGTAGAGGACAAATAGGTTTGAATCTAAACGCCAGTCTTTAGTGGCATCTATGTAGTCTAGTACCACCTTTCTGACATCCAACGAATGGAGCCTCAGCTCCTTTTCGTTGGAAGGGTTATCACAGAAGGAAGGTAAGATAATCTCCTGATTACGGTTACTATCTGAAGCAACCTTGGGTAAGAAAGCAGGATCCAACCTTAACAGAATGCTGTCGTCTCTAACCTGAAAATATGGGTCTCTAGTGGATAGAGCCTGAATTTCACCTATTCTTTTAGCTGTGGTAATTGCCACCAGGAAAGCTGCTTTCCTGGTAAGCAAGGAAATAGGCATTGTGCTGTTGTTACGGAATGGATCGTTACATAAAGCCCTGAGTACCAGAGTAAGGTCCCATACTGGGAGACACTGTCTAATCGTGGGCCGTAGTCTCTGAATAGCTTTAACAAATCTTATCACCCATGGGTGAGAAGCTAGTGAGTAGTCTAAGAAGGAGCTTAATGCAGCAATCTGAACTTTTAGGGTACTGGGTCTGAGTCCCATGTTGAAGCCTGACTGGAGGAAATCTAAAATCTTAGGAATGTTCGGAGTGCCTGTCACCAAGTCGGACCCGCCACTCACTGTACAGAAGCGTTTCCAGATTCTGAGATAGATAGCCGATGTGACTGGCTTTCTACTGGCCTGGATTGTGGTTATAACCTGGTCAGATAAGCCTTTGGCCTTCAAGGTCACCCTCTCAGGATCCAGGCTGAGAGATGCAATCTCTTCGGGTCCCGATGATGGATCGGACCTTGATGGATTAAGTCCGGAATCAGCGGCAGCTCTAAGGGGTTTTCGATTGACATGTCTGTTAGCAGAGAAAACCAGCTCCTCTTTAGCCAATAAGGGGCGATCATTATTACTGTAGCCCGATCCTCCTTGATCTTCCGTAATACGGCCGGGATGAGCGCTAGAGGTGGGAATGCATATAACAGATGTTCTTCCCATTTCTGGCTTAGGGCATCCAATCCTTCTGGATCGTCCAAAGGGATCAGGGAGAAAAACCTGGGAATCTTCGCATTTCTTCTGTTTGCAAATAGGTCTATTTGAGGTGTTCCCCACCTCCGACATAGATCTCTGAAGATATCCTGGTTTAGTTCCCATTCCGTAGGACTCACTTTTTTTTCTGCTCAGGTAGTCTGCTATTACATTCTGGGAACCTTCCAGGTGGATTGCCGTTAAGGAAAGGACGACCTGCTCTGCCCAGGTGAATATCATCTCTGCCAACTGTTGAAGGGTCGATGTCTGGGACCTCCTTGGTGATTCAAAAACGAAACTGTTGTGATGTTGTCCGAGTAAATCCTGATATGCTGATCTTTGAGTTCGGATTGGTTCCTTCTTAGGGCTTCCCATACAGCGTAGAGCTCCCTGAAATTTGAGGATCGATACTGGATTTCTTCTGGCCATCTGCCCTGTAGTATTCTGCCCTTTATATGAGCTCCCCAACCCCAGGAACTGGCGTCCGTGGTAACCTTTACGTAAGGGGAAGTCGACCATCTTACTCCTAACTTTAGATTGTCTGGCTGCATCCACCAAAGGAGAGATTCTTTTACCGTCTTTGACAGATGTAATGTCCTGTCTAACGAGCTGTAGTTCCGATTCCATGACGAAAGAATCTCTTTCTGAAGGGGTCTTGAGTGGAACTGTGCCCATCTGACGCATGGAATGCAAGCCGTCATTTGACCTAGAACCTTCATGGCGAATCTTATAGAGGGCTGGTGCTTCATTAGAACCTCTATTACGTCCTGTATGGACTCTCGCTTCTTCCGAGGTAAGAAAGAGATTCTTCGATTTGAATCCAGTATAACACCCAGGAAGACTTTCTTTTGTTCGGGAACTAGATCTGACTTTTCCCAATTTATTACCCAACCTAGATAATTGAGTATGGAAATGCAGCGATTTCTGTGTTCGACCAGCGCCATTTCTGTTCGCGCCACTATAAGAAAATCGTCCAAGTATGGAACGATAATAGTACCTCTGCTTCTTAGAAAGGCCACAATCTCCGAAATCAATTTTGAGAATATTCGGGGAGCCGAGGCCAGCCCGAAGGGTAGGCATTGAAACTGAAAGTGGCAGGTCCGGTCGGCAACTGCACTGCAAACCTGAGAAGACTTTGTGATGTATGATGAACTGGGACCTGGTAGTATGCACTCTTCAGATCGAGAGTGCACATGAACGCGCCCTTGTCTATAAGGTGGGTTGTAGACCTGATTGATTCCATCCGGAACCTCTTGTATGTGACCCATAGTTTAGGGGTTTCAGATTTATTATAGTACGAGATTCTCCGGACGGCTTTAAGATAGTGAAGAGGGAGGAATAGTGACCCTTGCCTAATTCTGCTCGGGGAACAGGAATTATGACAGAAAGCTTTAGTAGATCCTGGAGATCTGTCCACATGACCGAGTCTGTGGAGATCACCGTAGGGGAACATATCTTTCGGGTGGCGGAGCGTAACACTCTATCCGATAACCTTCCGCTATAGTTCTGCGAACCCACTGATTCTGAGTTACCAGATCCCAGTTTGTTGCAAAACAACGGAGTCGTCCGCCAATAAAGTTGGCGTCATTGTCTCCTTGTTCTATGTGAGGAGCCAAAGAACGTATTCTTGTTCTTTCCTCCCTGGGAATGGTAACTCCTATATGATCCTCTGCTTGATCTTCCCTGACCTCTAGAATCGAACTGTCTTCTAGACAGGGAACCCCGCCGAAAGGATTGAGCTCGGCGGGTTTATCCTCTGGGAAACCCTTTTTTGCATCTGATACTGATTCTAAGATAGTATCCAGAGCCGGTCCGAAGACCCTAAGCCCTGAAAATGGAATGGAACATAATTTCATCTTAGAGGCGTTATCTCCGGACCATGATTTTAGCCAGACAGCTCTCCTAGCTGCATTAGATAAGGAGCTGTTTCTAGCGGAAAATCTGACCGATTCTGCAGACATATCAGCCAGGAAAGCTGTGGCTGAATTCATAACCGGCAGAGAGGCTAAAATCTCAGCTCTAGGAGTCTTATTGGATAACTGATCCTCCAATTGACTCATCCAATAAACCATAGATCTGGCTACAGAGGTGGCAGCAATATTAGTTCTAATAAGAGCCGCAGAGGTTTCCCAGGCTCTTTTCAGGAGAATATCGGCCTTTCTGTCCATAGGGTCACGTAGGCCAGAGGAGTCCTCAAATGGGATGGCAGTCTTTTTTGTGACTCTAGCTATTGGGGTATCGATTTTCGGAACTTCTTCCCATAATTTAACATCTTCAGGTTCGAACGGTAGTCTTCCCCTGAAGTCACGTGACAAAACTAGACGCCGTTCAGCGCTCTTCCATTCCTCCAGAATCATTGTTTTAATGTGATTGCTAACAGGAAAAACAGTCTCCTTCTGAGACGTAAGTCCCCCGAACATCAAATCCTGTCTGGATTGTGTTCTGGGAGTTTCCTCGACCTCCATAGTGCTCCGTACAGATCTAATTAGATTCTTAGTATCCTCAGGTTGAAATAGAAATTTCTTTTTCCTTTCCTGAGTGTCGGGGGGAAGTTCTCCTTCTTCCTCTGAAATAGCGTCCTCTAAATCTGATCTATTTTCAGAGCTTAAATCTTGTTCTTGAATCCGTCTCCCATCTGGGCCGCTTACGACTAGAGCCAGGACTACATGGCCACTGCTGAGTAAGTGTAGATATAGAGGCCTGAACTTCCTCAGAAATCATGCGCCTCATTTCAGAAAGTAATGAAGGCTGTTCATCTCTCATAACCTTAGAGGTACAAGAAGAACAAAGGGTTCTGTCATAGCCATCTGGCAGTTTGCTGTGACACACCGGACACCTGGCTGATTTCGCTGAGGCTTTGCCAGCCTTTTTTGTAGTTATGGGAGCGGATGAAGTTCCTTTGTCCTATAGTAGGAGACAGGAACTAATCAGGTCGGATTCCTGGGTGGCTGTCAGGTTATGGCTGGGATTTTTTGCGCCAGGCGCACTTACCCCACCGCCATCTGCCGCGTCTGTATCCATGAGGAACAAGGTAGGCTGTTCGACCAAATTACTGCGTCCTGCCGATAGGGGAAGCGGCGATATGTCACCTGTCAAACGCGTCCTCCAGAACACGCACACATACTCACGATTAGGTGCTGTGACAGTCTCCACCAGCGTTTGTCGTTCCAGGAAACGTCTGCTCACCATACGATGAGCGTCTCCCGGATATGACGTCACCGGAAGTGCGACCGTCGAACCGGAAGTGAACCGCTCCCCCAGACGCTGGTCACAGCCGAAGCATGGACAGGTTCCACCGCTAAACGCCCGACAGGCTGCGGGATGCTGTCCTACCAGGAACCGCCTTGGACCCCCTGCCTGAGGTCCGGGACGAGAGCCTCCCACCTGGAGGAACGTCCGCTATCCAGGGCCTGCCGCACCTGGTCTTTGGAGCTGAGGGACTCCCCGCTGGAGAGTTTCAGCCCTGGGCTGCTTCACAGGGGGAAGGATCTGGCGTGGCCTTACGATCCCCCTGAACCCGGTAAATTCTCCTGTGTGTCCCTCCATGCAGGGACAGGAAACACACTGAGGGAAAGGGGCGGGGAGGGGTCTTTTAATCTCGTTTTGTTTCCTGTCCCAGCAAAGAGGAGGACGTCCCATGGTGCTGTCAGGAGGGACGTCCTGGAAAACTATATACCAATCTATCTGCTCCCCCTGCACTGTAACATACTGGCTGCAGACTGTACAGCATTTTCATGGTGACAGGCTCTTTTTAAGCACTGTACAGTATATTATTTCTGCACTGAAAGTGGTAGCAACACAGGTTTCATAACGCCCTGTGTAGTCCCTCCATTTGCCACAGAGTCTGGCCCTGAATATAGTATTGATGCACATTACAATTATAGCAAAAATCCCAAATGATATTTATCCATAACATATAAGACTGTTTTGTGCAACAGTTTTAATTCATCCACACTCCTTGTATCACCGGATGTGAAGCGACTAGTTCTTCATGAGGGAAGCTATTAGTACATAAAGTAGAAATTGGAAAAGCAGCCGTTCTATTTCTACTGCACTGACTGGACGGCGCAAACATTTACTGGAACAAGATATAAAAGGAAGCAATCTCACAGCTTCAAAATGTAAAACATTCAGATATAGGCCAGCCTCCCCACTGGGATTCAGACCCGCGTTAAGCTTCCTCGCGCACTTGGTCAGAATGACCTTGTGCTACTATTTCAAGGCACATTTACTTACAGAAACACACACCTCCAACGCAGCATTTTGCAAGCTGAAAGTTGGATTATAAAACTAAATCTTGAAAACCTCATGCCACCAATTTTAGTGAGAACCTGCTTACAACAGCTAGAAAAAAATACCACTCAAGGACTCAATTTTGGATTAATGTGTAAATTTATAATACAGCTCTGGTAAAAATTAAGAGACCACTTTCAAATGTTCAGTTTTTCTGATTTTTCTCTTTATAGGTATATTTGAGTAAAATGTAAATTATTTATTTCGTCTATAAACTTCTGACAACATGTCTCCGAATTTCCAAGCACTAAATTTTATATTTTTTCTGACAAAGAAAAATGGTTAAAATTAAAAGAAACAAAAACAAACAAACCAGTGCTTTCAGACCTCAAATAATGCAAATAAAACAAGTTCATAAACATTTAGAAACAACAATATTAATGTTTTAACTCAGGAAGAGTTCAGAAATCAATATTTTGTGGAATAACCATGATTTTTAATCACAGCTTTCATGCGTCTTGGCATGCTTTCCACTAGTCTTTCACACTGCTTCTGGAGCAAAAATGTAAGCCGTTCTTCTTTGTTTGATGGCTTGTGACTATCCATCATCCTCTTGATTACATTCCAGAGGTTTTCAATGGGTTCAGGTCTGGAGAATGTGCTGGCCATGACAGGGATTTGATGTGGTGGTCTCTTAATTGTTGCCAGAGCTGTATTTGTTTGCCCATTTTGCTGAAATAATAAGACACATGGGCCCAGATTCGTCAAAGTTTTTACACCAAAAAGTGGTGTAAAAGTTTTGAAAAGTCTTAATTTTTTGCACACCTTGGAGATGGGCCAAGATTTTGAGACATGGCGTTTTCACATTAGTATCTCCCAGCTGCTCTGAAACGGGCAGAGCTTGGGTGAGTCAGGGTTCCTCGTCTAATTCATGATGAGCTGTGACAATCCGTTCACTAGAAATCTCACTCCAGTCCCAGACTGGAGTAAGGTTTCTGTCGTAGTGCATTGATGCGCACACCACTTATCATTTACGCCAGATTCATGAAGACGTGAGTGTAATTCCACAACGCAATCTCATCAAGACTAGTGAGAAAATGGTCAGTCTTGAGTCTGAGCCATAATTTTTTCAGCCAAAGTCAGAAGTGGATCCATCAGGAAGTAGTAAAAGTTCTTAATTTCATATTTCTCTTTAAACTTTGAATCAATATTTGCCATTGTATCAAAAGAACTTCACAAAAACAAAATGAGGGATTATGGCATTAAAGGTTACAGTAGTTTCAGCAAACTTTCCATAAATCAATAGTGTACGCAAATATAAGAAACTGTGTAATATACTACCAGATAAAGTAGTGTCTTTCTCTACTTATAAGTCCCTTCTACTACCTCAGACACTGAAAAACTGCTAAAATTTAGCTGTCTTATCAAAACAAGACTGCTAGTTCACTGAGGAATCAAATTACAGCTGTTTATTGGAGTCCATTGGGGAGAGAAGATTAGAGTAAGTGAACAGAGGGAAACACACCCATGTTGATACTTTCTAATAGGTGTTCATCTCAACCTAGGGTTGGATTCACAGTTACACTGCTCATTACTGCAGTACAATATACTCCATTTCCTTCTGAACATGTATTCAATAGAAGGTGGTGGCAAGACTGCTCATGCAGAGTTTAGTGATGAATACAAGTCATACAACGCCAGAAATGTTGCCATTCCTCATGCACATGCAAGATAGCTTATTCTGAAAGGTCACCTAAAAAGTCTAGTTTCTATAACGTGCACCAAACAATTGTCTGACATAGCATTTGTGTGCTCTATGAGGGCTCTATAAAAATTCTACTTGTAGCAGCTTGTTCCTATAATCTCCATCAGATTTTTTCTTTTTACATAGCAGGCCATGCGTTGGCAGTGTTAATAACTGCCCTTACAGAGGTGGTACCTGTCAGGCGCACAATCAAAACTGCAGCTAAACTATACAAAAAGTATGTTAGAAATCAGTCATCAGGTGACATAACTAAAATAAAAAATATATACAGTCATGGCCAAAAGTTTTGAGAATGACACAAATATTATATTTTCACATGATCTGCTGCCCTCTGGTTTTTATGTGTGTTTTGACAGATGTTTTTATCACAGACAGAAATATAATTGCAAACATATGAGTAACAAAAGCTTATATTGACAGTTAGAATGAGTTAATGCAGCAAGTCAATATTTGCAGTGTTGACCCTTCTTCTTCAGGACCTCTGCAATTCTCCCTGGCATGCTCTCAATCAACTTCTGGACCAAATCCTGACTGATAGCAGTCCATTCTTGCACAATCAATGCTTTCATTTTGTCAGAATTTTTAGGTTTTTGATTGTCCACCCGTCTCTTGATGATTGACCACAAGTTCTCAATGGGATTAAGATCTGGGGAGTTTCCAGGCCATGGACCCAAAATCTCTATGTTTTTTTTCCCTGAGCCATTTAGTTATCACCTTTGCTTTATGGCAAGGTGCTCCATCATGCTGGAAAAGGCATTGTTGATCGCCAAACTGCTAGGGTTGGGAGAAGTTGATCTTGGAGGACATTCTGGTACCATTCTTTATTCATGGCTGTGTTTTTAGGCAAGACTGTGAGAGAGCCGATTCCCTTGGCTGAGAAGCAACCCCACACATGAATGGTTTCAGGATGCTTAACAGTTGGCATGAGACAAGACTGGTGGTAGCGCTCACCTTGTCTTCTCCGAATGAGGCGTTTTCCTGATGTCCCAAACAATCGAAAAGGGGATTCATCAGAGAAAATAACTTTACCCCAGTCCTCAGCAGTCCACTGCCTGTACCTTTTGCATAATATCAGTCTGTCCATGATGTTTTTTCTGGAGAGAAGTGGCTTCTTTGCTGCCCTCCTTGAAACCAGGTCTTGCTCCAAGAGTCTCCGCCTCACAGTGGGTGCAGATGCACTCACACCTGCCTGCTGCCATTCCTGAGCAAGCTCTGCACTGCTGGTAGCCCGATCCCGCAGCTGAAACACTTTTAAGAGACGGTCCTGGCGCTTGCTGGTCTTTCTTGGGCAGCCTGGAGCCTTTTTGGCAACAATGGAACCTCTCTCCTTGAAGTTCTTGATGATGCAATAGATTGTTGACTGAGGTGCAATCTTTCTAGCTGCGATACTCTTCCCTGTTAGGCCATTTTTGTGCATTGCAATGATGACTGCACGTGTTTCTTTAGAGATAACCATGGTTAACAGAAGAGAAACAATGATGCCAAGCACCAGCCTCCTTTTAAAGTGTCAAGTGGTGTCATTCTTACTTAATCATGACAGATTGATCTCCAGCCATGTCCTCATCAACATCCACACCTATGTTAATGGAGCAATCACTGAAAAGAGGTTAGCTGGTCCTTTTAAGGCAGGGCTGCAATGATGTTGAAATGTGTTTTGGGGGATAAAGTTCATTTTCTAGCCAAATATTGACTTTGCAAGTAATTGCTGTTAAGCTAATCACTCTTTATAACATTCTGGAGTATATGCAAATTGCCATTAGAAAAAGTGAAGCAGTAGACTTTGTAAAAATTAATATTTGTGTCATTCTCAAAACTTTTGGCCATGACTGTATATTTATCTATTTACACCAGTAAATGAAGCAGTAGTAGACGAGCATTTCTATAAATGCTAATACCAAAATAATTGCAATTGTGAAGCCATCCATCACGACTACATGGCGACATGTAATACGGAATCTCATGGTCATCATTTCACGAGATAAATGACTGGTCTAAAGCATATACTTACCAAACAATAATCCTTTAACTGGCTGACAATATATAGGTAACAATATGGCATTTATAAATAATGTATGTGCCCTAAATGAATAGGCATCCATTTTCATATTGATTAGCTAGCAGACAGAAGTTATCTACATCAGTATAATCTCCAAAGTCATGGAGACGTTAATGCAGATGCTTTAATTACTCATTGCCCAACGTGGGCAGGAATATGATCCTTTGTGTAATGTAGATTGCTAACATTTGAAAAGCCACATATCACTTTGGGCTGATTTTCTCAGCCAAGGTATATGCATTAAATGCAAAGGGTGGTCACATCAAATACTGATGTGATTTCAATTTCGCTTTTATACATTTGTAAGGAGGGTCAGGGTTTATACCTTTAAATGTATTTGCTGCTATGTATATGTATCTGTATATAATTGTGATGTGCTTTTATAGTGACATATTTCAGTGTCTTTTGTAAGGTATTTCATATAGATTTAGGTAAGGTAGTGCATCCATTGGGAACATTAGAAGAGGGCACTTGTAGTATAGTGTTCATAGACTGGGTAAAGGTAGTTCTGCAAAGGGCCACTAGATGAGGTATATTAGAGGGTCCAGTTAGGAAGTTGCTAGATGTTGAGTGTAGGATAGTGGTAGGACACTAGGTGGGGGCACTGAGCACATTCAGCATAGAGGAGACTGTAGGACACCAAGGGATTAAGTAGGAGTGTCGGCCAGGAATAGTGTGAGGGACTTCCTAGATAGAGTCAGTCGGGGGTGGACCCTGTTGCTGCTTGGATGTCCCTGGTCCTGAGCTGTGTAGCTGACACGAAGAGTAAAGTGAGGAAAGGTACCAGCAGTTGTGAAGCCGGTGAAGGAATCACCGTGGGACCGTCAGCCAGAGTCGGTGGGCTGATGAAGTAGTAGTGGAAGAACCACTGTGGGAACGCTCAGCAGAAGTGTGCGTGCTGAAACAGCAGTCGAGTGGGCCACCAGTGAGTACACGGGCAGGATAACCAGAAGGGGGTGGACGACCTAGTAAATGTGTATTTCCGTGACTGGACTGAAGTTGATTCCAGGGAAAGAGATCGAAGTGCCGTTTTACCAGGCTCCTCGTCCCGCAGTTACTTTGTGGTTCATTCTGGTGTAGCAGAAGTGTAACGGAGTAGTGGAAGATGTATTGCTGGTACCGTGTCAAGCGTGCTTATGGTGTCTTGGATGTGCTGTGTCCAAAGGAAAATAAAGCTGAACTGTTTGACGTTGTTCTGGACTCTGACTCCAATTCTTTATACTCTGAAACGGGTGAGAATTACCCCAGGGATGAAGCAGCCGCCAGTGCGAAGAATACAGATAGCGCTGGTGAGTCCACCCCCTGGCCATGGTTCTACACCTTCACTTTAGATTTTGTTAATTGATTAAAAAAAAATCTACAGAGTCAGAAGCATTATGGGAAATATACATTGCTGGGGACCACATCAGACCAGAAAAATTAGCCAGCACAGCAAGAGGTGTACACAGGGTATAGAGAAAAGCCTGGACATTTTTCTTTTGTTATACTGTAGTCTTTTAACCCCTTAGTGACCAGGCCAAATTTTTCAAAACTGACTAGTGTCGCTTTAGGTGGTAATAACTCTGGAACGCTTCAACAGATCTCAGTCATTTTGAGATTGTTTTTTTTCATGACACATTGTAATTTTTTTTTTAGTTGAAGGTAGATTTATGTTGACAATTTCTGGATTTATTTATAAAAACATCAGAAATTTGACACAGAATTGTAAAAATTAGCAAATTTCAAACTTTGAATGATTATCCCTTTAATCCAGAGTCATACCACAGAAAATAGTCATTAAGTAACATTTCCCTCATGTCTGCTTTACATCAGCACTGATTTTAAAATATTTTATTTTATTAAGGTTTTAGAAGGTTTAAAATTGTAGCATCAATTTTTGAAGGAAATTTACAAAAAACAAACATTTTTTTAGGGACCTATTCAGTTTTGAAGTGACTTTGGGGACCTCTATTTAGCAAAATCCCTAAAAGTGATGCCATTTTAAAAACAGCGCCCTCAACAGATTCAAAACTGCCGTCAGTTATTTTATTAACCCTTGGGGTGATTTTCAGGTGTCAACTCGCCTGTTCAATCTGTTAAAAACGTATATAATGTAGAAAATCAGCAGCAGCGGATCCACGGGTCAGCAAGCGACCATCAGACTGCAAAGGGAGTTAGTGGACAAATTCCGCTCTGCCGAAAGAATTAAGACGTATATCCCAATATGGTACAGTAAGGTGGTGGTTTATGTCAACGCGTTTCAAAGTACCGTATATACTCATGTATAAGCCGACCCCCCTAATTTTGCCACAAAAAAAATGGGAATACTTATTGACTCGCGTATAAGCCTAGGGTGAAAAATGATTATGCCCTCATATGCTCCATAGATTATGCCCCCATATGATGCTCCACAGATTATGCCCCCATATGCTCCACAGATTATGCCCAATATGCTCCACAGATTAGGCCCAATATGCTCCACAGATTAGGCCCCCATATGTTCCACAGATTATGCCCCCATATATTCCACAGATTATGCCCCCATATGTTCCTGTTGTGAATGGGTTTGAGATGAGTTCTGAGCAGAGGCTCCCTCTGGTGGTTACAAGCGGTGCTAGTGAAGATTGTGAGGACTGGGAATCAGGTGTTACTGACTGGTCTTATATAAGGGAGTCATTTTCCCATCAGGGTTGCCGGTGATCAATTGTTCTGGTCTGAATCCTTCTTTCCAGTTTCCCTTGTAGCCTGCTGTGTCGTGTCTGCATCTCCTGCTATCAGATAAGACATTATCTTCTTTTGTGTTTGTGCTGTATTTTTGCATTTTGTCCTGCACTTCTGTGGGGGCCTTCAGGGTCCCCTCCGGGGGCTTTTGCCCTCTCTGTTTAGTTCAGCCACTGAGTTTTGTACTTTTGCTTTTTCCAGTTTTTTCAGTGGCTGCTGTTTTGATTTTGTTACACCAGAGAACTAATTTAGGTGGTAGAGGTCGTGTGATCTCAGGTGATTTTGAAATTAGTAGAGTTGGTGCTTTTCAGGGTTTTCTGGGATTGCAGTAAGTACCCTTCCTATCCTTTTCTATTTAGTTAGTTTGGGCCCCAGCGTTTGCTCATACTATTTTCTTTCTGTGTCTGTATTTCCTCTTGTCTAACCGCCATTACATGTTTGGGGGCTTTCTATTATCTTTGGGGTTCTGCTCCGGGGCAGATAGCTTTCCTATTTCTATCTTTAGGTGTAGTTAGTTTCTCAGGCTGTGACGAGGCGTCTAGGACCAACGTAGGAACGCTCCACGGCTGCCTCTAGTTGTGGTGGTTAGTCAGGGTACTGCAATCTCATAGATTCCAACTGCTCTGGTGTATTGCCTTTTTTACCTGTACTCCTCAGCTACCGAAACATAACAGTTCCACAGATTAGACCCCCATATGATCCACAGATTATGCCCCCATATGTTCCACAGATTATGCCCCATAGTATAGGTCCCTTATGCTGCCGCGCTGCTGCAAAAAAATGACATACTCACCTCTCGTCGCTGGGGGCCAGGTGCCGGTGTCCTGAGCAGGCGGTGACACCGGCGCGCTATGGGCGACAGGTGCTGGTGTCACCGCTCGCTCAGGACCCCGGCACCTGAGATATTTACCTGTCACCGGACCGGTCCACCGCTGCGCTGCTCCCTCTTCCGGGTCCTCAGCAGTGAATGATCAGGCAAAGGGCGCGGCGCGCACTAACGACGTCATCGCGCCCTCTGCCTGAACATTCACAGCCAGAGGAGTCGGACGAGGGAGCAGCTCAGCGGTGGTCCGGGGACAGGTAAATATTGCTATACTCACCACTCCGCCGGCGCGTCTCTGGAGCCTCTCCTCTTCTCCTGGCGGTCTCCGCAGCTCTTCCGTCCTACAGCGGTCACGTGGTACCGCTCATTAAAGTCATGAATATGTGCATATTCATGACTTTAATGAGCGGTACCATGTGACCGCTGCAGGAAGGAGCCGGAGATCGTGGGAGAAGCAGGGGGCTGCAGAGACGCGCCAGCGGAGGGGTGAGTATGATCCGACACCCCCGCTGACCCCCATATATGACTCGCGTATAAGCCGAGAGGGGGACTTTCAGCCCTAAAAAATGGGCTGAAAATTTCGGCTTATACACGTGTATATGACTGCTTTTTCAGGAACAATCACATGGTTGTTCCTGAAGAAGCAGTTATATACTTCGAAACACGTTGAAATAAACCACCACCTTACTGTAACATACTGGGATATACCGTACATCTCAATTCTGTCGGCAGCGCGGAATTTGTCCGCTAATTCCCTTTACAGTCTGATGGGGTTAAAGAGGAAGCCCCCACACTCTGGTAACCATCTCCATGCTGTAGTCATTATTGACAGCAGGATCTAAGGGGTTTAAAAAAAAGGCATGGTTGGTGCCAATACCAATAGGCTGCATTTTCACACATCGGGGGATGCTATTGTCTGATTTGTGAGGTCAATAAAAAGACGTATTGCCGGTCACTAAGGGGTTAATATTAAGCAGATTTCCAGGAAACAAGTTGCTAGAAAGGCTTCGGTGTTACGTTCATGGCCGTGAAAGTGTTAAATTAATTTTAGATGCTATAACACTGTGTGTGCAGAAAACAACTTCCATGTCTTTTATATCACCATCTCACCTACCTAACGGAGTGACATCTCCTCCATCCTGGGGCTATGAGCCAGATGGCTGAGCAGCAGGAAAAACGTCGAAGATTTTTGAAATGCTCAGGAGGCAAAGAGTTGCAGAAGTAAGCACGATCCGCGGCATAAGAAAGGTAACCGTGTAAAACCTACTCCTAACATGCCATAAAACGCAGCACAAAGGGATGCAAAGCAATTAATAGAGAAATCGCTGCCTCTCAATTTTTTATTTTTTACAAGCAACTAACATTTTCTCCTTCTCCGAAATACATCCATAGTGAATGCCACAGACCGTACACATACGGGAGGTGATTTTTACAACCAGAAATAACTAGATCACAAAACAGAAAGAGGAGGATTTAAATGGCAAAAAATTTATGGGGAAAAAAAAGTAAAATAGAAAAAAAAAAAAAAAGCACGTCAACATAGGGGTTTCTAAAGGCTGGAAGCTGCGTTCTAGAATTGCTGCTGGCTGTGGACCCTGGCACTAATGAACAAACCTAAATTCTGCTTAATTACATCACCTACTGAAGATGCAGACCAGTGCCCGACATCTTCTCTTCTACCCGTTTCTGCCCGCAGATTGTAGTGGCAGTTCATGAATATCGGAACCACAGCCTATTGCTTCATGGACCGCAACAAATTTACAATGGGAAAATTTGCTCTTTCAACAGTAGTTTGTTGGTGGTTTCCAGGTAGAAAAAAAAATTGTATTTCTTTAAAGCAAATAAAAAAAAGAGAAAGACTGTAGACTTATCACTCCAAATAATAATCAAAGCAGGGATTCACAAATAAAAAAAATCATCAAGCAATTATGGAACGTGTGAAAAACAATTGCATTAATAGGCGCCTTGTGTAATACTGCTTTCCAGTGTTCAAAAGTACTGAGCAATTAGTGAGAGAGACATAATGAGGAGCATAATTACGGCTCTGTACACCTGTCCAGTTAGCATTTGTAATGGATCCAGTACTTACAAAACAAAAGCAGACAACCACCCCCCCCCCCCCCAAAAAAAAACAAACAAGCAAAAAAAACACCTAAAAACTGGATCTGGAACAAACACAGATGCATGCTCTGGCTTCCATGTTGCGCTGCTTTTCACTACAGGTGCCCTTAAACATCGACCGTGTCATGTGCAGTGCTTAACAATGGATCAGTTAACTGATGACGCAGCATATGACGTTCAGTTTTGATCCACTAGCTAGGTTTTTGGGGCACCAGACAAAAATATTGCGCAGACTTTTTTTTTTGATACAGCTCATGAACACAGATTCCAGTTGCAAAGAAGGCAAACTGAAGACATTTTTTACTACATTTCAATCCCCATTGAATTGAATCAGTATTGGTTCCATTCACTTCTGTTTTTGTTATTCCAAAACAGATTAAAAATAAAGTTATGTTCTGGACACGTGAACAAAGCCTAATAAAGACTCCTTAAAATACCCTCAGAACTGATCTATAGATTGCCTACTGCAGACTGGAATATAGCTTCTTACTGTCATCCAGGTTGCACCCTTATTGAGCTCTTTTGGCCGCTCTTGACCACTCACAACACTTCCCATTGCTTTAAAGTTCTGGATCCTAGTGATTATTCATCAGCCCCTAAATGACACATTGATAACAAGATGACTCAGAGTCTTAAGAAGTCTGATGTCACAGCAGCGGCACTGCCACACTTATTAGTACTGAGGGAACACAATCCTGGAGAGGTCACCGGAGACTGTCCCCAAGTCAGTGCGCCAAGCTGCTCTTCTATCATGGTACTGCCTGGATCACACAGAGCCCGGACATCCAACAGCGGGCAGACCGCTAACATCTTTCCTCTATGCCTAGTTTTATTCATTGCTGGGGTCTGGGGCCATCTTAAATACCTCTGGAGTCTTCTCTCAGCCTAAGGACAAACACCTGGCTTGCCAGACATATACGGAGTAGAAAGATTTTCAGAAACGACTTGAATGTTAGTGCGAATGAGGCAGATTTGATTTGTTAAAGGTCTTGACATTTTATTTGCGTGCTCCTGCATGCATATTCAATTCTACGTATAATGGCTACATTTGCCTTGAATTTCTCTATATCTATCAGTGAATATATTAACATTTTCAGCACTGCTCACCTTTTAACGTAAATACATCCACGCTTAATATGCTATCAGTTAAGCGAAGCTCCGTACTGGGGTAATCTCAGCATTGAGCAGAAACGGCACACATGCTGGGGATTAACATTTAAAGTAACAGTCTATGCAAAAATGAGATCTCACTTCAGATAGAGCAGAAGAGGCATGACTGACATAAAAATTCACATTATTAGAGTCCTGTCACAACAACTCAAAGGGCGCTGGCCTCTACATCATCATGATGTGCGGTAAAGCCTGTAACAGCACCGCCACGGACAGAAAAACATCACAGCTATTTCTGCTGGCTGTTGTGGGGCCAGATACTATGGTTTAGGCTTCATATACCAGGACGCATCTTCCTATGTATATATGATGAATGCATCATTATAGTGTGTATATGCAACATATGAATTATCGGAATGAAGCCATGTTGGTAGATTGATCGATTTTACAACCCTACTAAAAATATCATTTTATAGTGATAAGATAATGCAACAGTAGGAGAATATATATACCGTATGTATTGTACAAACAAATATTCATGCACACTCCTCAACACTGAAATTGCAACACCAAGAAAGAAAATTAGTGGAATTATGGTGATCACAAGATCAATAAACATAAGTGACAAAAGGAATGGAAATAAAGTTAATATCTCAATTTATTCTGTACTTACTATGAGCGTCAGGCACAGAAATACATGCACTTTCGCACTTAGGCTGTTATTGAAGAGATTTATTATTGGTTGGCTGAAGAACCATCAAGAACCACTGCTGGCGGCTTCCTTCGCAACTTTCAACCAGTGGCAGCCCAGTTGTGCTCAATGAGCGACAAGTCCAGAGAAGCTGCAGACCATGGAAGCACATACGATAATCCTGTGAGTAGTACTGGTGTGACATTCCCTCATGAAAATATATCGTCGCACTACCGTGATGGTGCACAAGTAGGTTTCCCAACCAGTGTATAGTGAGGTAGATAAACTTGGCACTCAACTTATAGATGATAATTCCAATTTTTATTGCAGTCACAGAACAGATAGAAAACGTTTCGGTCCAACAAGGGCCTTCCTCAATCTGACAGCAATATGAAGGATATTACAAAAAATAAAAAATAAAAATATAACAAGAACAATAAAAGGAATACTATATACATATATACACATGTCAATGTCCAATGAACCTATCTAGAGAGGAATAACAAGGAGGTGAACACCTATGGTGGATTCATTCTATTAGGTGAAAATATAATTTCGTGCTGTGATAGAAAAAAGTTCCAATACTTACCCGACTGCTCGTGGCAAAGGAATAGTGTGAATGAAAGGCAGCTTGCCTGAGAGGAAGACATAGTGCTATGTTATATCTATAATTTTATGTAGTCCTAAATAAGACATTATAGGATCTATTCCTGGTCATAAATAGAAACTAGACGCTGTATACCTTAGTGGAAGAGAGTCCCTCCTATGGTTTAATTGTGGTATACGTTTCTTATAAGGTGATCTCTAGTCAGGATCTAGGATATAAAGTAACAGAGACTTTTGTCTTATATGGAAAAGGTAAAGGAAGAGTATGGGGATATGTAAGACTCACATTATCCTAATAGAGATAAGGTGCTGTGGGCCAGGATGGCTCCTCAAATATCCTAGAATATTAGAAAATGTATAATATTAAGGATATATAGCAAAATGCTCCACATATAATATTCCACATATAGCTTAGTGTGGAACATAGGGGCCACAATGGCCCATATAATAAACCTGTATAAAGCATGGTGTGCACATTATATCATTAGTGGCAATGTGTTAAATAGTATAGATGGAGGACAGAGAGACAGGCTTTATGGATGCTATATGGAGATCCTTAGTGCTATTAGTATAATTTAGGTACTGTAAACATTAGTGGCAGTGTGCAAAAAATGTTATGGATAGGTTAATATGTCAAAGTAGAATGTGGGAGAAACCACGCAGGCGATCAAAGAAAGGATTTCTAAACATAAGAGCACAATTAGGTGTAAAAACCTTCTTCTTCCAATACCGTCTCACTTCATCTCCAAAGGTCACCAGATCTCACAGTTAAAATTTCAGGTTATAGAACAGGTACCTGCCCCTAGAAGAGGGGGGGACAGAGTACGCCTCCTTAAGAAACGGGAGGCGTATTGGATACATGAATTGCAGACCCTTTCACCAAAGGGTTTGAACAGAGAATATGACCTATACTCCTTTATTTAAGAACATTCACCTTAAATACATCTAGAGATTACTATCGGATACGCAACATAAATATTTGACTTAACTGTACGCTAAATCTCCATTGATATGTGCTCATACACCCAGGGACTGTATGTCTCGCTAATTCTAGTATAGATCATTGTATCTTTTTCTATGAAGTACTCTCCTGTATCTCTCCAGCACGATATGTATCGTATGTGCGGTTCATGTACAATTGGACTAATTCTGTTCTTTTCCGTTACAGAGTCGTTTATATTGATTCTCTCGCCTAGAACCCACACCCTTGGAACCTCTTACCCGACTGCATTCCAGCACCCTTTATTATTTTCTATTCTATTTTCTTTCCCATTATTACTTATTTTTCTTTATATTTAATATTACAATAAACGTGTTATATTCACAATAACTTTCTTATTTTTCTTGTCCTCTATCACACGGTACGCTAGCACATTATATAGTACCTCTCTCTCTATATATATTATACCACACTCTCTTAAACAATTTCTCCAGTCTAATATCATCTTAATAACAGACCGATATGTCTAATACTTCTCACAGTATACTCTATTTGATCTTAGCATTAATACTCCTGTGTATTTTATCAAACAGCTCAGGACTTCATTTCAATAGAGCACATCGCCTTTGTTCAATGTTACACACAGTGTAACGCTTGTCTGGCACACACTTATGACGCTCAGCTAGCGCCAAACCCACTGACACGCATGGTGGAACGCAAGACGTCACTTCCTGTGACGTCACACGCCATCTCCACACCCTCCTCTTCCTTTTAAGGCACAGAACAGCGCGGTCTCTCCAGCTGACAAGCGGTGGACACCGCATCAGATGAGAGAAACCTGCGCCCCTGCCCGACGCTCTAATAGTAAGTACTGCCACCAATGTGTTCTACTTTGACATATTAACCTATCCATAACATTATTTGCACACTGCCACTAATGTTTACAGTACCTAAATTATACTAATAGCACTAAGGATCTCCATATAGCATCCATAAAGCCTGTCTCTCTGTCCTCCATCTATACTATTTAACACATTGCCACTAATGATATAATGTGCACACCATGCTTTATACAGGTTTATTATATGGGCCATTGTGGCCCCTATGTTCCACACTAAGCTATATGTGGAATATTATATGTGGAGCATTTTGCTATATATCCTTAATATTATACATTTTCTAATATTCTAGGATATTTGAGGAGCCATCCTGGCCCACAGCACCTTATCTCTATTAGGATAATGTGAGTCTTACATATCCCCATACTCTTCCTTTACCTTTTCCATATAAGACAAAAGTCTATGTTACTTTATATCCTAGATCCTGACTAGAGATCACCTTATAAGAAACGTATACCACAATTAAACCATAGGAGGGACTCTCTTCCACTAAGGTATACAGCGTCTAGTTTCTATTTATGACCAGGAATAGATCCTATAATGTCTTATTTAGGACTACATAAAATTATAGATATAACATAGCACTATGTCTTCCTCTCAGGCAAGCTGCCTTTCATTCACACTATTCCTTTGCCACGAGCAGTCGGGTAAGTATTGGAACTTTTTTCTATCACAGCACGAAATTATATTTTCACCTAATAGAATGAATCCACCATAGGTGTTCACCTCCTTGTTATTCCTCTCTAGATAGGTTCATTGGACATTGACATGTGTATATATGTATATAGTATTCCTTTTATTGTTCTTGTTATATTTTTATTTTTTCTTTTTTGTAATATCCTTCATATTGCTGTCAGATTGAGGAAGGCCCTTGTTGGACCAAAACGTTTTCTATCTGTTCTGTGACTGCAATAAAAATTGGAATTATCATCTATAAGTTGAGTGCCAAGTTTATCTACCTCACTATACACTGGTTGGGAAACCTACTTGTGCACCATCACGGTAGTGCGACGGTATATTTTCACTATATAGCTGTCTCTCCGTATGCACACCGGGAGTTATGTCCACCAATACCTTTTCATATAACACTGAGGAGACCACAAATATCTTGTCTAAATTGAGTCTCTCAAGTGATTTTTTGAAAGTTCCTCCTAGGGAGACAAGGGGAAGGGACCTAGAGAGAGAATTACGACATCAGATCAATTATGAATTACATTACGCTACGTTGTCTGAATACTTACGGATGAAGAGGATCCCTAGAGGATTGAGGGTGTCACTACAACCTACTCTGTTTCGTGATACTACTGATTTCTGTCTCAAATTCGAACAGATCCTTAATAAGTGCTCGTTTGATCTTATGACTCTAACCATTGAACATCTACAGTCAGCTATCACCAAAACTAAGGAAGAAATTGCTAACATAGAGACTCAACTAACTTCAGTAGGAACCCCAGAAGAACTCACGACGCTTAAAACTCGTATCAAATCTGTGACAGACCAGCATAGGAAGGACACAGAGCACAGGAAGAGAATTAAATTCCAAAGAGACGCTGATGATTATGAACAGGGTCGCGTCTACCGCTGGCAATTTACTAATAATTTTCGTTCATCCCGTAATAGGCCTAATTACAGATCCTTTTCTGACATCTCAACTTCAGGATCCGAAACGGAACGAAGAGATCCACATCCAGGACCAGGTCGTTTTTTAGGACAAAGAACCAGACACCGACGAGGAAGAGGATACGGAGAGGACAACATAAGAAGAGATACGGACCAAGTTGTGACGCGTTCACAGGTATATGCCCACTGGTGACCAACATCTCATCACGTACACTTAGTGTAGCAGAACATCATCTCCTACAGAGGGGACTATCCTTTTGCCCGGCATATCGGTTGAACACTTTCAACCTTGACATGGAACTCCAAAGGTTCTACCGTAACCTTCGATTGAAGACTCATTTCGCTAACCAACCACAGATTGTACAGAACCACCACGTGATAGGGATTACTCTCTATCTCCAAATTAGGTCTCAGAACTAAAAGCACTTATATTCCACCACGAGGCTCTCATGCACTGGAGGCATTTATTGAGTTTGTCGACCAAGCATCAAAACAATTGAGATACAATATGGAGAATGGGAAACTACACCTGAATCCCAATCTCAATCCACTCGATCAACAGGCTTGCGCTCACTAAGGGAGGATAAGACTCATTATGAAGCCGGCCGATAAGGGTGGCTCCATAGTAGTAATGAATAGATCCGACTATCTCAAAGAAATTCATCGACAACTCAATGATACTACTGTTTATGTCAAATTATTAAGGAACCCCACTAGTGAAATTAGTGATCAGATTAATTCAGTACTATCGAGATCCCTTGATTTAGGTGTTATTGATACAAAAACTAAAGAGTATCTCACCAAAAGCAATCCGATTACACCGGTGTTTTACACCTTGCCAAAAATACACAAAAACTTGGAAATACCCCAGGCAGACCTATAGTCGCATCAACGGAGTCTATTTTATCACCGCTATCTATCTTTTTAGTGAAGATACTCACTCCTTTGGTCCGGAAAGTCCCATCCTTCATTTGGATACAGGCGACTTCCTGAAAATGATAGGTTCATTAGGTACACTAACGGCTACATCTACTCTAGTAACACTAGATGTTAAAGATCTTTACACATCGATACCACATGATAAAGGGATCTCCTGTGCCAGGCAATTGCTACAAGCATCGAACATGCAAACTGATTCAATCCAACTATGCTTGGAACTATTGTCTGTCCTCACTAAAAACTTTTTTCTATTTGAAGAAACTTTTTATTTGCAGGTGAAGGGCACGGCCATGGGATCTAACGTTGCCCCCCCAATACGCCATCTGCTATATGGCCAAGTTTGAGGACGAGGTAGTCTACAACAATGTCCTATTCCGTACCCATTGTCGTCTATGGAAAAGATACATAGACGACATTTTCTGTATTTGGGACGGTCCCATATCTACCCTACAAGGATTTTTCACTATTCTAAATGAATCATGGCCAGGCCTTACCTTTACCATGTCTGAAAGCCAAGAAAAGATCAGCTTTCTTGACACTACTGTAATTAAAGATGTTAACGGCAACCTCAGCACGGATCTCTTTACTAAAGAGACTGACCGTAATAGTCTGCTACACTTCAATAGTCTACATCCACCAGCAACCAAGAAGTCTATACCACGCTCACAATTCAAACGTGTACAGAGAATTGTATCCAACAGCGACACTCTCCCCCTCCGTCAAAGTGAAACGCACAATAAGCGGGGGTACCCCTCTAGCCTCTTAGCTGAGCAGCGGCACCTAACATACAGATTAAATCCACAGATGGGCAAAAGAATCCCTTTTGTCCATACGTATCATCCCTTTGTGGAAGTACTCCACAAGACATAAGACAACATTGGGGCCTTCTCAGCAAGGCCCACCCTGAGGTACCTGAATTCGAAATCCTTTTCTCCCATGTTACAAAAGGGCACCTAATCTCCGTGACGACCTAGTTAGGGCGGATATAGGGGAAATAGACTAATACAAACTCAGAGATTTCTATCTACACCAAAAACAGGCACATTTCCTTGCCTCCAATGTAATCAATGCCACAATGTAATGAAAGGGAATACCATATATCATCCCCATTCCGGCAAGAGATATAACATAAAATGCTATGCTACCTGCAATTCAACGTTTGTTGTCTATTTGATTAAATGCCCATGTGGCCTCCTCTATGTGGGAGAAACCACGCAGGCGATCAAAGAAAGGATTTCTAAACATAAGAGCACAATTAGGTGTAAAAACCTTCTTCTTCCAATACCGTCTCACTTCATCTCCAAAGGTCACCAGATCTCACAGTTAAAATTCAGGTTATAGAACAGGTACTGCCCCTAGAAGAGGGGGGGACAGAGTACGCCTCCTTAAGAAACGGGAGGCGTATTGGATACATGAATTGCAGACCCTTTCACCAAAGGGTTTGAACAGAGAATATGACCTATACTCCTTTATTTAAGAACATTCACCTTAAATACATCTAGAGATTACTATCGGATACGCAACATAAATATTGACTTAACTGTACGCTAAATCTCCATTGATAGTGCTCATACACCCAGGGACTGTATGTCTCGCTAATTCTAGTATAGATCATTGTATCTTTTCTATGAAGTACTCTCCTGTATCTCTCCAGCACGATATGTATCGTATGTGCGGTTCATGTACAATTGGACTAATTCTGTTCTTTTCCGTTACAGAGTCGTTTATATTGATTCTCTCGCCTAGAACCCACACCCTTGGAACCTCTTACCCGACTGCATTCCAGCACCCTTTATTATTTTCTATCTATTTTCTTTCCCATTATACTTATTTTTCTTTATATTTAATATTACAATAAACGTGTTATATTCACAATAACTTTCTTATTTTTCTTGTCCTCTATCACACGGTACGCTAGCACATTATATAGTACCTCTCTCTCTATTATATTATACACACTCTCTTAAACAATTTCTCCGTCTAATATCATCTTAATAACAGACCGATATGTCTAATACTTCTCACAGTATACTCTATTTGATCTTAGCATTAATACTCCTGTGTATTTTATCAAACAGCTCAGGACTTCATTTCAATAGAGCACATCGCCTTGTTCAATGTTACACACAGTGTAACGCTTGTCTGGCACACACTTATGACGCTCAGCTAGCGCCAAACCCACTGACACGCATGGTGGAACGCAAGACGTCACTTCCTGTGACGTCACACGCCATCTCCACACCCTCCTCTTCCTTTTAAGGCACAGACAGCGCGGTCTCTCCAGCTGACAAGCGGTGGACACCGCATCAGATGAGAGAAACCTGCGCCCCTGCCCGACGCTCTAATAGTAAGTACTGCCACCAATGTGTTCTACTTTTGACATATTAACCTATCCATAACATTAATTTGCACACTGCCACTAATGTTTACAGTACCTAAATTATACTAATAGCACTAAGGATCCCATATAGCATCCATAAAGCCTGTCTCTCTGTCCTCCATCTATACTATTTAACACATTGCCACTAATGATATAATGTGCACACCATGCTTTATACAGGTTTATTATATGGGCCATTGTGGCCCCTATGTTCCACACTAAGCTATATGTGGAATATTATATGTGGAGCATTTTGCTATATATCCTTAATATTATACATTTTCTAATATTTAGGATATTTGAGGAGCCATCCTGGCCCACAGCACCTATCTCTATTAGGATAATGTGAGTCTTACATATCCCCATACTCTTCCTTTACCTTTTCCATATAAGACAAAAGTCTATGTTACTTTATATCCTAGATCCTGACTAGAGATCACCTTATAAGAAACGTATACCACAATTAAACCATAGGAGGGACTCTCTTCCACTAAGGTATACAGCGTCTAGTTTCTATTTATGACCAGGAATAGATCCTATAATGTCTTATTTAGGACTACATAAAATTATAGATATAACATAGCACTATGTCTTCCTCTCAGGCAAGCTGCCTTTCATTCACACTATTCCTTTGCCACGAGCAGTCGGGTAAGTATTGGAACTTTTTTCTATCACAGCACGAAATTATATTTTCACCTAATAGAATGAATCCACCATAGGTGTTCACCTCCTTGTTATTCCTCTCTAGATAGGTTCATTGGACATGACATGTGTATATATGTATATAGTATTCCTTTTATTGTTCTTGTTATATTTTTATTTTTTCTTTTTTGTAATATCCTTCATATTGCTGTCAGATTGAGGAAGGCCCTTGTTGGACCAAAACGTTTTCTATCTGTTCTGTGACTGCAATAAAAATTGGAATTATCATCTATAAGTTGAGTGCCAAGTTTATCTACCTCACTATACACTGGTTGGGAAACCTACTTGTGCACCATCACGGTAGTGCGACGGTATATTTTCACTATATAGCTGTCTCTCCGTATGCACACCGGGAGTTATGTCCACCAATACCTTTTCATATAACACTGAGGAGACCACAAATATCTTGTCTAAATTGAGTCTCTCAAGTGATTTTTTGAAAGTTCCTCCTAGGGAGACAAGGGGAAGGGACCTAGAGAGAGAATTACGACATCAGATCAATTATGAATTACATTACGCTACGTTGTCTGAATACTTACGGATGAAGAGGATCCCTAGAGGATTGAGGGTGTCACTACAACCTACCTGTTTCGTGATACTACTGATTTCTGTCTCAAATTCGAACAGATCCTTAATAAGTGCTCGTTTGATCTTATGACTCTAACCATTGAACATCTACAGTCAGCTATCACCAAAACTAAGGAAGAAATTGCTAACATAGAGACTCAACTAACTTCAGTAGGAACCCCAGAAGAACTCACGACGCTTAAAACTCGTATCAAATCTGTGACAGACCAGCATAGGAAGGACACAGAGCACAGGAAGAGAATTAAATTCCAAAGAGACGCTGATGATTATGAACAGGGTCGCGTCTACCGCTGGCAATTTACTAATAATTTTCGTTCATCCCGTAATAGGCCTAATTACAGATCCTTTTCTGACATCTCAACTTCAGGATCCGAAACGGAACGAAGAGATCCACATCCAGGACCAGGTCGTTTTTTAGGACAAAGAACCAGACACCGACGAGGAAGAGGATACGGAGAGGACAACATAAGAAGAGATACGGACCAAGTTGTGACGCGTTCACAGGTATATGCCCACTGGTGACCAACATCTCATCACGTACACTTAGTGTAGCAGAACATCATCTCCTACAGAGGGGACTATCCTTTTGCCCGGCATATCGGTTGAACACTTTCAACCTTGACATGGAACTCCAAAGGTTCTACCGTAACCTTCGATTGAAGACTCATTTCGCTAACCAACCACAGATTGTACAGAACCACCACGTGATGAGGGATTACTCTCTATCTCCAAATTAGGTCTCAGAACTAAAAGCACTTATATTCCACCACGAGGCTCTCATGCACTGGAGGCATTTATTGAGTTTGTCGACCAAGCATCAAAACAATTGAGATACAATATGGAGAATGGGAAACTACACCTGAATCCCAATCTCAATCCACTCGATCAACAGGCTTGCGCTCACTAAGGGAGGATAAGACTCATTATGAAGCCGGCCGATAAGGGTGGCTCCATAGTAGTAATGAATAGATCCGACTATCTCAAAGAAATTCATCGACAACTCAATGATACTACTGTTTATGTCAAATTATTAAGGAACCCCACTAGTGAAATTAGTGATCAGATTAATTCAGTACTATCGAGATCCCTTGATTTAGGTGTTATTGATACAAAAACTAAAGAGTATCTCACCAAAAGCAATCCGATTACACCGGTGTTTTACACCTTGCCAAAAATACACAAAAACTTGGAAAATACCCCAGGCAGACCTATAGTCGCATCAACGGAGTCTATTTTATCACCGCTATCTATCTTTTTAGTGAAGATACTCACTCCTTTGGTCCGGAAAGTCCCATCCTTCATTTTGGATACAGGCGACTTCCTGAAAATGATAGGTTCATTAGGTACACTAACGGCTACATCTACTCTAGTAACACTAGATGTTAAAGATCTTTACACATCGATACCACATGATAAAGGGATCTCCTGTGCCAGGCAATTGCTACAAGCATCGAACATGCAAACTGATTCAATCCAACTATGCTTGGAACTATTGTCTGTCCTCACTAAAAACTTTTTTCTATTTGAAGAAACTTTTATTTGCAGGTGAAGGGCACGGCCATGGGATCTAACGTTGCCCCCCCAATACGCCATCTGCTATATGGCCAAGTTTGAGGACGAGGTAGTCTACAACAATGTCCTATTCCGTACCCATTGTCGTCTATGGAAAAGATACATAGACGACATTTTCTGTATTTGGGACGGTCCCATATCTACCCTACAAGGATTTTTCACTATTCTAAATGAATCATGGCCAGGCCTTACCTTTACCATGTCTGAAAGCCAAGAAAAGATCAGCTTTCTTGACACTACTGTAATTAAAGATGTTAACGGCAACCTCAGCACGGATCTCTTTACTAAAGAGACTGACCGTAATAGTCTGCTACACTTCAATAGTCTACATCCACCAGCAACCAAGAAGTCTATACCACGCTCACAATTCAAACGTGTACAGAGAATTGTATCCAACAGCGACACTCTCCCCCTCCGTCAAAGTGAAACGCACAATAAGCGGGGTACCCCTCTAGCCTCTTAGCTGAGGCAGCGGCACTAACATACAGATTAAATCCACAGATGGGCAAAAGAATCCCTTTTGTCCATACGTATCATCCCTTTGTGGAAGTACTCCACAAGACAATAAGACAACATTGGGGCCTTCTCAGCAAGGCCCACCCTGAGGTACCTGAATTTCGAAATCCTTTTCTCCCATGTTACAAAAGGGCACCTAATCTCCGTGACGACCTAGTTAGGGCGGATATAGGGGATAATAGACTAATACAAACTCAGAGATTTCTATCTACACCAAAAACAGGCACATTTCCTTGCCTCCAATGTAATCAATGCCACAATGTAATGAAAGGGAATACCATATATCATCCCCATTCCGGCAAGAGATATAACATAAAATGCTATGCTACCTGCAATTCAACGTTTGTTGTCTATTTGATTAAATGCCCATGTGGCCTCCTCTATGTGGGAGAAACCACGCAGGCGATCAAAGAAAGGATTTCTAAACATAAGAGCACAATTAGGTGTAAAAACCTTCTTCTTCCAATACCGTCTCACTTCATCTCCAAAGGTCACCAGATCTCACAGTTAAAATTTCAGGTTATAGAACAGGTACCTGCCCCTAGAAGAGGGGGGGACAGAGTACGCCTCCTTAAGAAACGGGAGGCGTATTGGATACATGAATTGCAGACCCTTTCACCAAAGGGTTTGAACAGAGAATATGACCTATACTCCTTTATTTAAGAACATTCACCTTAAATACATCTAGAGATTACTATCGGATACGCAACATAAATATTTGACTTAACTGTACGCTAAATCTCCATTGATATGTGCTCATACACCCAGGGACTGTATGTCTCGCTAATTCTAGTATAGATCATTGTATCTTTTTCTATGAAGTACTCTCCTGTATCTCTCCAGCACGATATGTATCGTATGTGCGGTTCATGTACAATTGGACTAATTCTGTTCTTTTCCGTTACAGAGTCGTTTATATTGATTCTCTCGCCTAGAACCCACACCCTTGGAACCTCTTACCCGACTGCATTCCAGCACCCTTTATTATTTTCTATTCTATTTTCTTTCCCATTATTACTTATTTTTCTTTATATTTAATATTACAATAAACGTGTTATATTCACAATAACTTTCTTATTTTTCTTGTCCTCTATCACACGGTACGCTAGCACATTATATAGTACCTCTCTCTCTATATAATTATACCACACTCTCTTAAACAATTTCTCCAGTCTAATATCATCTTAATAACAGACCGATATGTCTAATACTTCTCACAGTATACTCTATTTGATCTTAGCATTAATACTCCTGTGTATTTTATCAAACAGCTCAGGACTTCATTTCAATAGAGCACATCGCCTTTGTTCAATGTTACACACAGTGTAACGCTTGTCTGGCACACACTTATGACGCTCAGCTAGCGCCAAACCCACTGACACGCATGGTGGAACGCAAGACGTCACTTCCTGTGACGTCACACGCCATCTCCACACCCTCCTCTTCCTTTTAAGGCACAGAACAGCGCGGTCTCTCCAGCTGACAAGCGGTGGACACCGCATCAGATGAGAGAAACCTGCGCCCCTGCCCGACGCTCTAATAGTAAGTACTGCCACCAATGTGTTCTACTTTGACATATTAACCTATCCATAACATTATTTGCACACTGCCACTAATGTTTACAGTACCTAAATTATACTAATAGCACTAAGGATCTCCATATAGCATCCATAAAGCCTGTCTGTCCTCCATCTATACTATTTAACACATTGCCACTAATGATATAATGTGCACACCATGCTTTATACAGGTTTATTATATGGGCCATTGTGGCCCCTATGTTCCACACTAAGCTATATGTGGAATATTATATGTGGAGCATTTTGCTATATATCCTTAATATTATACATTTTCTAATATTCTAGGATATTTGAGGAGCCATCCTGGCCCACAGCACCTTATCTCTATTAGGATAATGTGAGTCTTACATATCCCCATACTCTTCCTTTACCTTTTCCATATAAGACAAAAGTCTCTGTTACTTTATATCCTAGATCCTGACTAGAGATCACCTTATAAGAAACGTATACCACAATTAAACCATAGGAGGGACTCTCTTCCACTAAGGTATACAGCGTCTAGTTTCTATTTATGACCAGGAATAGATCCTATAATGTCTTATTTAGGACTACATAAAATTATAGATATAACATAGCACTATGTCTTCCTCTCAGGCAAGCTGCCTTTCATTCACACTATTCCTTTGCCACGAGCAGTCGGGTAAGTATTGGAACTTTTTTCTATCACAGCACGAAATTATATTTTCACCTAATAGAATGAATCCACCATAGGTGTTCACCTCCTTGTTATTCCTCTCTAGATAGGTTCATTGGACATTGACATGTGTATATATGTATATAGTATTCCTTTTATTGTTCTTGTTATATTTTTATTTTTTATTTTTTGTAATATCCTTCATATTGCTGTCAGATTGAGGAAGGCCCTTGTTGGACCAAAACGTTTTCTATCTGTTCTGTGACTGCAATAAAAATTGGAATTATCATCTATAAGTTGAGTGCCAAGTTTATCTACCTCATTCCCTCATGAAAGACTCATGATAATCCAGGTTCACTAACAGCTCAGCATTAAATTGATTTGGTGGTGGAATCTGTGGTATGGACATGTTTCAAAAGCTTCAGAGCAAATGTTTTTCAATACAACAGTGCCAGGCTGAAAGTTGTGCTACTGTGAGCAGCCTGTGATGTCTAAGGCTAAGTTCACACGTTGCGGAATTGCCGCGGAAATTTCCGCGGCAATCCCGCACTTCTCCCGCAGGAAATACGCACGTTTTTTTGTATGCTGATTCCCGCCAGAATAATAGCGTTTTGCAAGCGTAATTAGCTTGCAGAATGCTAGCGTTTTCCTAGCGATCTGTAGCATCGCTTGGAAAACTGATTGACAGGTTGGTCACACGAGTCAAACATAGTGTTTGACTCGTGTGACCAACTTTTTACTATTGATGCCGCCTATGCCGCATCAATAGTAAAAAGATCTAATGTAAAAATAATAAAAAAAATAATAAATAATGATATTCTCACCTTCCGGCGGCCCCCGCAGCCTTCCCGCCTTCAGCGACGCTCCCGGCAACTCCGGTCCCAGGAGTGCTTTGCGACAAATCACACCGATGACGTAGCATCTCGCGAGACCGCTATGCCATCTGGGTGATTCTCGCAAAGCACTCCTGGGACCGGGAGTTGCCGGGAGCATCGCTGAAGGCGGGAAGGCTGCGGGGGCCGCGGGAAGGCTGCGGGGGCCGCCGGAAGGTGAGAATATCATTATTTTTTATTTTAATTATTGTTTTACCAGGGATATGGTACCCAGGGCCTGGAGGAGAGTCTCCTCTCCTCCAGACCCTGGGTACCACCGCACATGAACCGCTTACATTCCGCAAAATTAATGAACATGTTGCTATTTTTTCCGCGAAGCGTTTTTTTTCGCGGAAAAAAACGCAACATGTGGCCAAAACATGCGGAATCAATTAACATGTATAGGATGCTTAATGCTTGCGTTTTTATCGCGTTTTTACCGTGGAAAACCGTGGAAAAAACCGCGAAAAAAACGCAATTATTCCTGATCGTGTGCACTTAGCCTAAATGTGTTACTGTGGGCTGCACTTTCTCTAAATTTAACAAGCATGACAGGGAAGTCATTGGTCAAGAATTATAAAGGGAGTTGCCAGCAGAGGATCTTGATTTTTTTTTTTCAATTTTGGAACAACCACTGTGTACATGTATTGTTGCTCTAATGCTATTTTGAAGGCAAAGGACGGTCACACCAAATACTGATTTGATGTGGATTTTGCTTGTTCATTTACTTTACATTTCTTTTGTAGATAAAAATGATCTATGCTAGGGACGGGCTGCACCTCAATGGGGAGGGTGCAGCTGTGCTGGGGGAGAAAATGGCTAGAAGGTTGGAGGAGTCTTTAAACTAGGGACTAGGGGGGAGGGTATTCATTTTATAGGAGGGGAAGGCAGTGCAGATAGAGACCTGGGCACAAATAATGAAATTGGGGGTGGGGGTGGCATGGGGGGTGGGGTTAGAACAGGTAATAATTTAAGAAAGAATAGAGGTTCAGAGAGATACATAAAGTGCATGTATACTAATGCTAGAAGCCTCACCAACAAAATGGCGGAATTAGAATTAATTCTATTGGAACATAATTATGACATGGTGGGGATATCTGAGACATGGCTGGATGAGAGCCATGACTGGGCAGTTAATTTACAGGGCTATAGTCTGTTTAGAAATGACCGTAAAAATAAGCGAGGTGGGGGTGTGTGTTTATATGTAAAATCATCCTTAAAACCCATCCTGCGTGATATCTGTGAATCTTATGAAGATGTAGAGTCTCTGTGGGTGGAGATTAGGGGAGGGGGGAAAAATAATAAATTACTGATAGGGGTTTGTTATAAGTCTCCTAAAATAATGGAAGCAACAGAGAATATCCTCGTAAAGCAAATAGATGAAGCAGCAACTCAAGGAGAAGTCATTATTATGGGGGACTTCAACTACCCTGAAATACATTGGGGAACAGAAACCTGCAGTTCCAGCAAAGGTAATAAGTTTTTGGTAACTATGAGAGACAATTACCTTTCACAACTAGTTCAGGACCCAACAAGAGGGGGGGCACTGCTAGACCTAATATTATCCAACAGGCCAGACCGCATATCAAATATAAGGGTTGGGGGTCACTTGGGTAATAGTGATCACAAAATAATAAGCTTTCATGTATCCTTTAATAAGATGTGTAGTCGAGGGGTTACAAGGACACTAAACTTCAGGAAGGCAAATTTCCAACGGATGAGAGATGATCTTGGTGCAATAAACTGGGACGATATCCTGAGACATAAAAATACACAAAGAAAATGGGAGACGTTTATTAGTATCCTGAATAGGACCAGTGCACAGTATATACCCTATGGGAATAAACATGCTAGAATTAGGAGGAAACCACTATGGCTAAATAGAGCTGTAAGGGGCGCAATAAGGGACAAAAATAAAGCGTTTAGGGAATTAAAGCAAGTAGGTAGTGATGAGGCATTAAATAAATACAGAAGACTGAATAAATTCTGTAAAAAGCAAATCAAGACAGCAAAGATTGAGGCAGAGAGACTCATTGCCAGAGAAAGTAAAAATAATCCCAAAATATTCTTTAACTACATAAATGGCAAGAAACTAAAAAATGATAGTGTTGGTCCCCTTAAAAATAGTCTGGGTGAAATTGTGGATGAGGATGAGGAAAAGGCCAATATGCTAAATGACTTTTTTTCAACTGTATTTACACAAGAAAATCCCATGACAGATAACATGATCAGAGATAAAAAAATTTCTCCATTAAATGTCACCTGCTTAACCCAGCAGGAAGTACGGCGGCGTCTAAAAATCACTAAAGTTGACAAATCCCCGAGCCCGGATGGGATACACCCTGAGTACTGCAGGAATTAAGTACAGTCATAGATAAACCATTATTTTTAATCTTTAAAGATTCCATAATAACTGGGTCTGTACCACAGGACTGGCGTATAGCAAATGTGGTGCCAATATTCAAAAAGGGGGCAAAAACTGAACCTGGAAATTATAGGCCAGTGAGCTTAACATCTACTGTGGGTAAAATCCTGGAGGGTTTTTTAAGGGATACTATATTGGAGTATCTGAAGCTGAATAACCTCATAACACATTATCAGCATGGGTTTACGAGGGACCGTTCTTGTCAGACTAATCTGATAAGCTTTTATGAAGGGGTAAGTTCAGGACTGGACCAAGGGAATGCAGTGGACGTAGTGTACATGGACTTCTCAAAAGCTTTTGATACAGTGCCACACAAAAGGTTGATACATAAAATGAGAACAATGGGGATAGGGGAAAATATGTGTAAGTGGGTTAAGAACTGGCTCATGGATAGAAAACAAAGGGTGGTTATTAATGGAGCACACTCGGACTGTGTCACGGTTAGCAGTGGGGTACCACAGGGGTCAGTATTGGGGCCGCTTCTCTTTAACATATTTATTAATGACCTTGTAGGGGGCATACAGAGTAGTATTTCAATATTTGCAGATGACACTAAACTCTGCAGGGTAATAAATACAGAGGAGGATAATTTTATATTACAGGAGGATTTATATAAACTAGAAGCTTGGGCTGATAAATGGCAAATGAGCTTTAATGGGGATAAATGTAAGGTCATGCACTTGGGTAGAACAAATAAGATGTATAATTATGTGCTTAATTGTAAAACACTGGGCAAAACTGTCACTGAAAAAGACCTGGGTGTATGGGTGGACGACAAACTCACATTTAGTGGCCAATGTCAGGCAGCTGCTGCCAAGGCAAATAAAATAATGGGATGCATTAAAAGAGGCATAGATGCTCATGAGGAGAACATAATTTTACCTCTATACAAGTCACTGGTGCGACCACAATTAGAATACTGTGTGCAGTTCTGGTCTCCGGTGTATAAGAAAGACATAGCTGAACTGTAGCGGGTGCAGAGAAGAGCGACCAAGGTTATTAGAGAACTGGGGGGTCTGCAATACCAAGACAGGTTATTACACTTGGGGTTATTTAGTTTGGAAAAACGAAGGCTTAGGGGTGATCTTATTACAATGTATAAATATATAAGGGGACAGTACAAAGACCTTTCTAATGATCTTTTTATTCTTAGACCTGTGACGGGGACAAGGGGGCATCCTCTACGTCTGGAGGAAAGAAGGTTTAGTCATAATCACAGACGCACATTCTTTACTGTAAGAGCAGTGAGACTATGGAACTCTCTGCCGTCTAATGTTGTAATGAGTGATTCCTTACTAAAATTTAAGAAGGGACTGGATGCCTTTCTTGAAAAGTATAATATTACAGGCTATATTCACTAGTTTCCTAAATATAGCGTTGATCCAGGGAGCTAGTCTGATTGCCGTATGTGGAGTCGGGAAGGAATTTTTTTCCCCAATGTGAAGCTTACTGTTTGCCACTTGGGTTTTTTTTGCCTTCCTCTGGATCAACATGTTAGGGCAGGTTAGGATAGGATACGGGTTGAACTAGATGGACTTAAAGTCTTCCTTCAACCTTAATAACTATGTTACTAACTTCTATTTTTTTAAAGCATTCTTACTTTGCAGCAATATTGTCACACCTGCCTAAAGATATTGCAAAATACATACTAGAATACATAACATACTTCATACAGAACATATGCCTATGTGAACAAGCACATTTTAACATACTGTATTAAATAAATTACATAGCAGCCCCTGTAAGAAGACCATTCACAGAATACTGGGTGTTTTTAAAGGCTGAGAACAGGAATGCAGTAAAAGTTTGATTTCATGTAACGCTACAAGAATATAGAGAAAGATATCAGATGTGAGGAGCAATGCCAGTGAGCAGAAAGTCTTTCTGGTTCACAAGAAGTCTACATCTTTTGAGGAACAATGGCATTTAAGAAGCTGAAAGTCCTTCTGGTTCACAGGAATTTTGCAATTTGTGAGCAAAAATGTCTACATCCTGTAAGATGGCCGCCGGACAGGTCCTTGAGGGGAGATATATGCATCGCGGTTGGTAGCTTCAGTGATCTGAGCTTGGAAAGCATGGTCCAGAATATATAGTGCTGAGAGAGTTATTAGGCCATTACAGGGCCGGGTTTTATGAGCAGTCAAAAGAGATAGGAGGGAATGACTGCTCCCATATCCCCACCCCAGGGGCGTGGTTAGTATATATTGGTGGTGCTGGACTATGCTACACGGTACCTGGAGGCCATACCACTATGAAACTTCTCCTACAAGCGTACAGCCCGGGAGTTGGTCCACATTTTTTCAAGAACGGGGTTGACTAAGGAGATCCTAACAGAAAAAAGGGACCCCAAAAATGTCAAAAGGTGATGAGAAAATTGTGCAAAACCCTGCAAATCACCAAACTGTGGACCTCAATCCATCATCCACAGACCGATGACTTTGTGGAAAGATTTAATAAAATCTCGAAGGCCATGTTGAAGAAGGTCGTAGAGAAGGACAGCCGCGACTGGCATTGTCTACTTCCGTACCTTCTGTTCTCCATCAGAGAAGTCCCACAATCCTCTACTGGATTCTCCCCTTTTGAACTCTTGAATGGCTGACACACCCGTGGACTCCTGGACGTAGTGAAGGAGACATACTACTGGAGTGTGGCCCAGAAGCAATAGAGGATTGTCGAGGTAATGCCCATCATAAAAGAACACCTCCCCAACACGAGAGGCACAGTCGAGAGTGTACAATAGGTCGGCAAGGGTGAGACATTTTGACCCTGGGGATCAAGTACTGGTGCTGGTACCTACAGTGGAGAGCAAATTCCTGGCCAAGTGGCAGGGCCCCTACAAAATAGTTGAAAAGGTGGGAGATGTCAACTATAAAGTCCACCAACCAGTGAAGAGGAAGCCCTACCAGGTATACCACATCAACCTGATTAAATGGCAAAATAAAGAGATCGTGGAAGCTCCGTGTTTGGTGGCTAAGCCTGAAGCTGACGTGGAGGAAGTTAAGGTGGCAGATATGCTGTCACGTGCCCAAAAGAAACAGTGCCAAGAGTTGCTACATCGGAACAGAGACCTGTTCTCAGAACTACCAGGTTGTACAAAGATCATAGAGCATAAGGTTTTGATGGAGCCTCATGTCCAGGTCAACTTGATTCCCAAAGCCCGCAGAGAGGCTAGGGCCGGCTCGGTACTTTACTACCCTTGACCTCACAGAAGGGTATTGGCAAATTCCCATGTCCCAAGACGCCAAGGAGAAGACTGCCTTCTCAACGTCAGATGGATGCTTCCAGTACACAAGGATGTTGTTTGGGTTACAAGGGGCTCCAACCACATTCCAGAGAGCCATAGACCTTATCCTAGCTTGCCACAAGAAGTACGCAGCGGCCTACCTGGATGACATCATGATCTTCAGCCAGGATTGGGGAAGCCATCTGAGCAAAGTCCAGGCGATACTTGGTGCTCTACGGAAGGCAGGGTTCTCCATAAACCCGAAGAAATATGCCATGGGAATGGAGTAAGCTAAATCCTTGGGTTATTTCATAGGAAGGGGCAAAATAAAGCCCCCAAAAAATAAAGTTGAGGCAATCCAGAGCTGGCCACAACACCTCTCAAAGAAGCAGGTCAGAGCATTCTGGGCAATGTGGGTTATTACCGCTGGTTTATCCCGAACTTCGGCATGATACTTGCTTCTCTGACGGACCTCCTTAAATGGACAAAGTTGTCTATGGCTAAGTGGTCTCTAGAAGCTGAGATGGCCTTCCAGGACCTGAAGCTAGCTCTGTGTAAACAGGGAGTGATGGTAGCACCGGATTTCTCCAAGAAGTTTGTGGTCCAGACTGATGCGTCAGATGTTGAGCTGTGCACTGTCTTATCACAAGAGGTAAATGAGAAAGAGCACCCCATAATATATCTGAATCGTAAGTTGTCATCCTGAGAGAAGAATTACTCCATAGTGGAAAAGGAATGTTTGGCCATCAAGTGGATGCTGGACACTCTAAGGTACTGCCTCTTTGGCAGGAAGTTCAGACTAGTGTAAGACCATGCCCCACTGAAGTGGATGAGGGACAAGAATGGGAACAATGTCCAAGTGAACAGGTGGTTCCTAGCACTTCAGGATTTTAACTTCCACATGGAGCATAGGCCAGGGAACTGAATGACAATGCTGATGCTTTGTCGAGATTCCACTGTTTGACAGCCGAAAGTGTCAAGCCCACCAGCTTTAGGCGGGGGTGGGGGGTATGTAAGATGGCCATCAGATGGGTCCTTGAGGGGAAATATGTATCATCGCAGTTGGTAGCTTTGATGATGTGAGCTCAGAAAGCATACTCCAGGACATATAGTGCTGAGAGAGTTATTAGGACATTCCATGGCTGGGTTTTTACGAGCAGTCAAAAGAGATGGGCGGGAATGACTGCTCACATATCCCCACCCAAGGGGCGTGGTTTGGCAGATAAAATGGAGTGTCTCATTCAGTGTCTGAAGATGTGTGGATCTCCTGTATGTTGGGCTCTGATAAGGCCTAAAGAACTGGACACTATCCTGAGTGGGCAGACCAGCTATATTGTATGGACTTTTTACTTTATGTTTTCACTTTATGGCGGAAAAGGCTGTTCTTTAGTTTGTTTCCCTGAGCGGTTTATGCAGTCTTAATAAATCTGCCTGGACATTTCAACAATGCCGCTTCCTGTGCCTACCTCAACCGCAGCCGAGTGAGTACAAACCTCTACAATTCTTTGAGGAACAATGCCGGTGAGGCAGCTGAAGGCTCTTCTGTTTCTCAGGAAGTGTGCATTTTGTAAAGGACAATGCCAATGAGGCAGCTGAAAGCCCTTCGGTTTCACAGGATATCCACTTAGTGGATTTTTTCCTCCCAGCATATGCATTTCAGAGATGCATATGTATACTTTTGTCACAGTCCACTCCGGCTTGCCTCACATGAAAAAAAATATATATATTCCTAAAACGCAACAACTACATGATGTAAGTACTCGTATCAAGAAAAAGATACCCCGCCCACTCCACTAAAGAATTTAGAATTCGGGCACAAGGAGCAGCAAGCCTGACAGTGGGGGACGTGCCAAAAGTGCAAGCAAACTATACACTTTTCCCCAGACTATTTCTGTAATATATAACAGTTTTGTGTTCTACAAAACATTCAAAAGTGTTGAATATTCACAGAAACCATGCTACCCTACTTAACCCATTTAGACTCCCGCAGTGATTGGCTGAATTTTATTATAGGATCGAGGTACTATAACGGAGCAATATAAATGTAAATATTCATCACATACTGTATAAAATGTTATTCAGGCAATTACTTGCATAATCTGCAACATTTGATTGTAACTCAATAATATTCATGTGGAAATTGGCTTTGAAGTGGTTGTAGATCTTCAGACAGAAAATGCTATATAAATGCAAATGTATTACTTCATTGTATCAGATTTTATTTTAAATTCTATTGTATTGTCCGTTAATAAGTTCAGACGTACAAGTGGGCAAACAGTACAGCGCAAAATGCCATTTGTTTTCTCTCCAACAAGCCAGACGCGTACCCGCAGCAGAGACGCTTTACCTCGGCCAAGCACTACGTGCTTTTTAAATTGATTTTCTTCAAGAGAATATAGTATATCACATAATAGTAACGAGCATTCTGCTAGTTATGAAGAGCAATACATACAAATCGTATGAATAGCCTGTTGATTATTCAAGGTCTGTCCAAACTGCAGCTATAGCGAGACAGACAAATGGTGGCTGGGCTCCGACTACTGGGAAAGTGGAAAGGGACAGCGGTGACTACTAGGAAAGTGCTGCCAAGCAAATATTGTGATTACTGGAGAGTTGGAGTCGCTGCTGCTTAAGGCCCCGTCTCACATAGCGAGATCGCTGCTAAACAGCGATCTCAGCAGCGATCTCGCTATGTCTGACACGTACCAGCAATCAGGCCCCTGCTGTGAATCGCTGGTCATGTCAGAAATGCCTGGACTTTTTTTTTGATTGCTGGTCTCCCGCTGGCCAGCACGCATCGCTGTGTGTGACAGGCAGGAGACCAGCGATCAGCTGGTAACCAAGGTACACTTCGGGTTTCCAGGCGCGGGGCTGTGCCTGGAAACCCAATGTGTACGTTGGATACCAGCGCGCTGCTGCACGGGAGCTAGTAACCAAGGTACACATCGGGTTTCCAGGCACCGCGCAGCACCTGGAAACCCGACGTGTACCTTGGTTAGCAGCTCCCTGCATCAGCGGGCTGGTATCCAACGTACACTGCGGGTAACTAGGTGACGTTACCCGCAGTGTCGCTGTCCTGATCGCTGGCTGTTTGTCAGCTCAGCAGCGATCATGTTGCAACACACCAGCGATCCTGATCGTTGTCGGGATCGCTGGTGTGTCGCTATGTGAGACGGGGCCCTTAAAGGGCATCTGTTAGTAAAAGATGTACTGTACTAAGCTCTCTATATGGGCATGCAGGTCATAGAAAGTTGAATTGATATCTGGAAACCGATATCTCATTACCGAGTAATCCATGTTTTTCTTAGGCTAAGTTCACACTAGGCGTTTTTTCAGCGCTTTTTTCATGCAAATTTTCAGCTGCGTTTTACAGTACCAGCAAAGCCTGTGACATGTGAGAAATCTCCTGCACACACACATTTCTCCTTCGTCTCATTGGGGGACACAGGACTGTGGGTGTATGCTACTGCCGCTAGGAGGCTGACACTAAGTAAACATAAAAAAAGGTTAGCTCCTCCTCCGCCGTATACACCTCAGCACTGGCCGCAGGCAAACCCAGTTCTTGCTTAGTGTCTGATGGAGGCACACGTCTGGTTATTTTCCAGACCATTTTTTTTTTTTTTTTTTCCCACGAAGATGAGAAGGGGCGACGGATCCTATTGAAAGGGTCCGATCTCCCCAAACCATCAACGGGCGAGCACGTGGAGTAAAGCCTCCAACGTATCCTCTCCCGCAACGTGGGACATGAATGCCGGACTCAGCCCTGACCACCCTAAGGTATTGAAACCCTAGGCTGTACAGAGGCAAGAGTTAGTCCGTGCGGCCCCCACTGCACCACCAATGCTAGACTGCGGTGCTGCAAGGAGGCGGACGGTCCCTCTCCTCACCCTCTGAAGGGGTGATGGAGTTAGGGTTCCTGCACCGTCCTACCTTAGTTTATTATGGAGCCCCCATTTTTACCTACATGACGGAATTTTGTGGGATCATCACATCGCCTGAAGACTCTTATCTCCAAGGACGTGTGGCCAAGATTACTGGAGCGGGTAGGAAACACCGTTCAGGGGTTCCAGCTGTTCGTTCCCCCTTCTCCACAGACGGATGAAGTCGGCGTTCGCCTGGACAGCCGAGGTCAGCGTTAGGCCTTTGCAAAATTTAGTCCCCGGCTTTTCCCGGGGACTAGGCCGCGGGCCGGTGTTTACTGTCCGGTGTTAGCCGGAGGGTGGGCCGCGGTCGTAAGGGGGAGGGGGATCCGCCCCCGGCGGCGTCTCCTTCCGGCGGACCCGCCCTCTGACTTGGGGCCTCCTTTCGCCGGCTTCTGGGCCCCGGTTTTAAAATTTAGTCCCCGGCTTTTTCCGGGGACTGGGCCGCGGGCCGGAATTCTGTGTCCGGCGTCAGCCGGGGGGTGGGCCGCTATCGCAAGGGAGATCCGCCCCCGGCGGCGTCTCCTTCCGGTGGACCGCCCTCCGACTTTAGGGCCTTAGCCGGAAATTTAGGCCGCGGCTTCGGCCGACGCTAGGCCGCGGCTTCAAATTTAGTCCCCGGCTTTTGCTGGAGACTAGGCCGCGGCCGGAAGTAGGTGGGAGGCGCCTCTTGAGAGGCTCGTCTACATGAGCACGCCTCCCTGACAGAGGAGCGCTCCTTTTTGAAAAATTTTGGAGCTCTGTTGTGGCTGTTTTCAGGACGCAAGGGATACAGGACTGGGGTAAGTCGACACGCTCAGGGGGTTGCTACTACCTCCAGCCTGGTTGTTCCTCTTTACTCCGCACTCTTTTTTCGCCTCTCTGCTGACCGTCACATCCAGTTCATTGCGGACTCTGTGACAGATCCAGAATGTCCAGAAGATCTAAGGTTCATACAGTGCTGTATACCGCATGCATTGCCTGTAGGTCCCCTTTTCCGCACGCCCAGACTTCTCGGGTCTGCGAAGCCTGTGACTCTGAACGGGCTCAGGAACCCGCTCCTATAGCTGAGCCTAGTGCGTCAGGTCCCCCTGAGTGGGCCTTGTCCCTGACTCAATCTGTGGCGTCATTAACAAGAGCGATCGAGTCCCTTCAAGCTCCCGATAGGAGCAGGGACAGTGGTTCATCCGTCTTGGCGACGTCTCATGAACCTCCGGCCTGCAGGGGCCGCGCTCTCACCAGGCAGACGCAGGGGAAGCGAACCCACACTGCGTCGCCTTTGCCGTCCAGGGCCTCGGCATCTTTCAGTTCCGTCTCTCGTTCTCCCTCACCTCTGGCAAGTGATCAGTATTCGGATTCTGATTCAGAAGAGTCCCTTAATTTTGAGGCAAATTGTCAGGACACAATTGACAGTTTGATTGAAGCTGTCAATCAAACTTTGGGGATAGACGATGAGTCCACCTTGACCTCCGGTCATAAGGTGTCCTTCAAAAGAGACAGGCAAACTCATAAGGTTTTTGGGGCTCATCCTGAGTTTGAGGAACTAGTGCAGCGCCACAGAGAGAAACCGGACAAGCGCTTCGCAGGACAAAAGGCTCTCAATACTAGATATCCTTTTGCTCCTGAGCTTCTTAAAAAGTGGGCGGAATCTCCTGCGGTTGATCCTCCTGTGTCGCGTTTGGCGTCTAGGACGCTCCTCTCCCTTCCGAACGGTTCCTCGATCAAGGAACCAACGGATCGTCTGATTGAGAGTTTGGCCCGCTCGGTGTTTGAAGCATCGGGTTCTGCTCTCTCTCCTTCTTTTGCAGCGACTTGGGTTGCTAAGGCCATGATTTCCTGGTCGGAGTCTCTAAATAGAGCTCTTCATGGTATAGAGGTACCGTCTGAAGTAACCGAGATTTCTAATCAGATAGCGCTGGCAGGAGACTTCTTAATTAATGCGTCCATGGATGCGGCAAATTGCTCAGCCCTAGCTGCTGCTAATGCTATTGCCATCAGAAGATCTTTATGGCTGAGAACCTGGCGAGCAGACTCAATCTCAAAGAAATCGCTTACATCCTTACCATATCAGAGTGGTCGGTTATTTGGCGAAAAGTTGGATCAGCTCATATCTGATGCGACGGGAGGGAAGAGCAGTTTCCTTCCTCAGCAAAAGATTAAGCAGCCTTTTCGCCGACAGCTTCAGCCTCGCTTTAGGGCCTTTCGTAACCCAGGTTGGGCCGCGCCAGCTACCTCCAGCGGTTCAGGTCGGCCTAATCAAGCCAGAGATCGTCAGGTCTCCTACAGGACCAACCCTTTGGGAAGAGGGCGATCTCAGCAACCAAGATCAAGAGGCAAACTCCAGAAATTTTCGGACAAATGACTGGAGGCAGAATCGGTCAATTTATCCAGAGTAGGCGGCCGCTTACTCTGGTTTCGCCCCATTTGGCTATTAATTACTCACGACGAGTGGGTCAGAGAAGTAGTCTCCTCGGGGTACAAGATAGAATTTACCAGCCTTCCTTCAAATCGTTTTTTTCCCTCGCGCCTTCCCAAGGAGGAATCTCGGGTTCGCGCCTTATTCAGGGCGGTCGAGTCTCTTCGGCACAGCGGGGTTGTTGTACCTGTTCCGGAAATCGAAAAGGGTCAGGGGTTTTATTCCAACCTGTTCATCGTACCCAAAAAAGACGGTACCGTAAGACCCATTCTGGATCTAAAGCGGCTGAACCGGTTTGTCAGAATTCGTCATTTCCGAATGGAGTCTCTCCGTTCTGTCATTGCAGCCATGGAAAAAGGGGAATTTCTAGCATCAATAGACATTCAGGATGCCTATCTTCACATCCCCATATTTCCTCCTCATCAGAAATTTCTTCGGTTTGCTGTCGGCAAACTTCATCTTCAGTTCACAGCCTTGCCTTTCGGGCTAGCCACAGCCCCCAGGGTATTCACAAAGGTCATGGCTGCTGTTGTGTCCATTCTGCACTCCAGGGGGGTAGTCATCCTACCTTACTTAGACGACCTCCTCATCAAGGGTCCGTCTTTTCAGACCTGCGAGGAAAGTGTCAGCATTACGTTAGACACCCTTGCTCGCCTGGGGTGGCTGGTGAATATGAAGAAGTCATTCCCGTGCCATCTCGGAAGATTACCTTTTTAGGGATGAATTTCGACACCGCTCAGGGGTTGATAATTCTTCCTCAAGACAAGGCCTTGGTTCTCCGTCAAGAGGTACGGATCCTTCGCCAACCAATCCCTCACACCATCCGGTTTTGCATGAGGGTCCTAGGAAGGATGGTGGCAGCAATCGAGGCGATTCCATTTGCCCAATTTCATCTTCGCCCCCTTCAACATGCACTCTTGGCAGTATGGGACGGGAGCCTTTACTCCCTCAATCTTCGGTGTCGTCTGTCCTGCAGGTCAGACAGACTCTAATGTGGTGGACGAAGAACACCACTCTTCGACAGGGTCGGTTGTTTCCTCCAAATTTCTGGTTGGTTGTCACAACGGATGCCAGCCTGCTCGGATGGGGAGCAGTGTTTCGTCACCACACAGCCCAGGGAACTTGGTCTCAGCAGGAATCGACTCTTCCGATCAATATTTTAGAGATCCGAGCTATTCGGCTGGCTCTAAGGCATTTTCACCAGCATCTGGCGGGCCACCCAGTCAGAATACAATCGGACAATGCCACGGCAGTGGCATACATAAACCATCAGGGAGGTACCCGCAGCAGGGCGGCCATGCACGAGGTAAAACAGATTCTGACTTGGGCAGAGGTAAATCACTCTGTGATTTCAGCGGTCCACATTCCGGGCGAGGAAAATTGGGCTGCGGATTTTCTCAGCCGTCACGGCATAGCGTCAGGGGAATGGTCACTTCATCCCGAGATTTTTCAGCAGATATGCCGACGCTGGGGAACCCCAGATGTGGACCTGATGGCTTCCAAGATAAATGCCAAGGTGCCCAACTTCGTCTCCCGGTACCGGGATCCGCAGGCATTTGCAGTAGACGCTCTGGTCCTACCATGGAATCAGTTTCATCTTCCATACTTGTTTCCACCAATAGCCCTTCTCCCAAGGGTGATCAGAAAGATCAGGATAGAGGGGGTTCCTGCGATATTAATCGCTCCGGATTGGCCGCGCCGCTCATGGTACGCGGAGCTGGTACAATTGCTCGCCGACGCTCCCTGGCGACTGCCAGAGCGCGTGGACCTTCTCTCCCAGGGCCCAGTTTACCACCAGAACTTAGCGGTCCTGTGTTTGACGGCCTGGCCGTTGAATCTTGGATCCTGACCAGGGCTGGTTTCTCTAAAAAGGTTGCCGCAACGATGGCTAACGCCCGAAAGCCCGTTTCGGCTCGCATCTACCACGGTACTTGGAAGGTCTTTTTTGCTTGGTGCAGGGAACATGGTTGTTCCCCGCTTCGGTTTTCAATTCCAAACATTCTGTCATTTCTCCAGGCAGGCCTAGATTCAGGTCTAGCACCAAGTACGCTTAGACGCCAGATATCAGCCTTATCAGTGCTTTTTCAGCGAAGAATCGCGTCTAATTTTCAGGTTAGGACCTTTATTCAAGGGGTTGTCCATATAGTTCCCCCCTACAAGGCTCCCTTAGATGTTTGGGATCTCAATCTAGTCCTGGGAGTCCTGCAGGAGTCTCCTTTTGAACCTTTGCAGGAGATTTCTCTGTCATTTCTTTCCTGGAAAGTGGTGTTTTTGGTAGCCATAACATCCATAAGGCGGGTTTCGGAGCTGGCCGCACTGTCTTGTCGAGCTCCGTACTTGCTTTTCCATCAGGATAAGGTGGTGCTCAGACCAACACCACCTTTTTTGCCTAAAGTCGTGTCCTCTTTTCATATTAATGAGGACATTGTTTTGCCCTCATTTTGCCCAGCTCCGACGCACCGAGTGGAGAAGGCTCTCCATACGCTGGATCTGGTGAGAGCACTCAGGAGATATGTTTCTCGGACGGCGTCCTTTCGGCAGACGGACACGCTGTTTGTTCTCCCTGAGGGTCGCAGGAAGGGACTCGCTGCCTCTAAATCAACCTTGGCTAGGTGGATTCGGTTAGCCATTCAGGAGGCTTACCGCATCAGAGGCGCGGTAGTTCCCGCAGGGATCAAGGCTCACTCCACTCGAGCGGTGGGTGCCTCCTGGGCCCTTCGGCATCAGGCTTCGGTGGAACAGGTTTGTAAAGCAGCAACCTGGTCCAGTCTGCATACTTTTTCCAAGCATTATAATGTCCATACCCAGGCTTCTGCAGATGCCAGTCTGGGTAGAAGGATTCTTCAGGGCGCGGTTGCGCACCTATAGGCAATGCCTGTTATAAATTACACTGTGGAATCGATTTCCCACCAAGGGACTGCTTTGGGACGTCCCACAGTCCTGTGTCCCCCAATGAGACGAAGGAGAAATACGGATTTTTGTGTTACTCACCGTAAAATCCTTTTCTCCGAGACGCTCATTGGGGGACACAGCACCCTCCCTTATAGCCGGCTGGCTTTATATTGAGTTAACTATTCTCCTTAAGTTGGTATCAGCAGTTTTTTCTTCTGGATATACTGTATCTGTGTTAACTCTTGATTTATTTTTTAGCCTCCTACTGCTTTTTGCACTAAACTGGGTTTGCCTGCGGCCAGTGCTGAGGTGTATACGGCGGAGGAGGAGCTAACCTTTTTTTATGTTTACTTAGTGTCAGCCTCCTAGCGGCAGTAGCATACACCCACAGTCCTGTGTCCCCCAATGAGCGTCTCGGAGAAAAGGATTTTACGGTGAGTAACACAAAAATCCGTATTTTTTTTGTCCTCAGGATTTTTTGCTTTCCATGGTTTTTATGACAGAGTTTGTTACTTCTGTCAGTGTATTTTTACCGTTATTCACACACTAATTGAATGGGTGGTGAAAAAAACACAGGTATCAGGTTTTGCTGCGTTTTTGTGCCAAAACCTGATTCTATGGAATAGCACTTTTTTTTCAATACTAAACTTTATCAGTATGCACAAGACACAAATCTAGCATGCCAAAACTGCTGCAAAAAAAAAAGAAGAAAAAAATAAACAGCAAAAACGCAGCAAAAAATGCAATATTTTGCAGTCTGTGTCTATGAGTCTGTATGTGGCAGGCATCACAGTCTGTGTATGAACCATGAAATACACCTGTCTGAACATGGCCTTAGTGTTTTAATGGAGGATTCTGTTTTGCAGAAGCTGAAGTTTAATCAAATGTGCTAAACAGGTTTCTTGGTGCCACAGACTGGTTTTGGACACCCTGCATCACTCACTGGTGAGTAACAGCAGAGATTGCGTGGAGTGGGCACTCTGCTAAGTGTTCAGGCAAGCTGGGGCTGTCAATCATAAGTGAGGGAGAAGGGGGCATGCAAAAACAGTTGGTGGAACAGTGCAATGTGTCTGTTCGCAACACCGAGGAACCCAATTGGCATTTTTGATTACACGTCAGTCCAGAAAGTGAAAATTTTATAGGGGCTTTCTCCTCTACAAGATTGTGAGCTTAGTTCATACTGTCAGTTTAGACTGACAGAATCCGTTTATCTGTTTAATAAGTGCCACAATCAGGAGTGTAAAGGTAACGTTACCATTACAATACTCATTGTTCTATACTCTGGGTCTGCTCCCAAACCATCTGCTTCCCCTTTTTCCCCTTGGTTTTCAAAGACAAATTTTTTAAGGGGTATTGCAGTTTCTAAAATCCATCCAAAAAGTCTCTTAAATACCTTTGTTGTATTTTTTTGCTGTCAATCCCGATAGCACAGCCATGTTTCGGTTTACACATGTAACCTTCGTCCATGTTGGCTTACTGTTCTACAAGATCCACCATGCTTCACCTGTGACTTCATTTCATAGGCTTATTTAACAATTCAGTTGGCCCATTCAGCTTCAGAATTCACAGGAGGTGTTATGCCCATGGCCAGAAGCTGTATGAAAAAAGCCTTTCCCACCAGATCCCTATAAATATACTTACATAGCATACATTTTACAAAAACGCTTATTATTCTCGGAGTAGGCTCATAATGTATTTCTAAAAGTCTTGGTCTGATATTTTGGGAGATTTTATCACAGAGTGTCAAAAAGACTGGTGGCTCTTTCTCGGCAGCCTGGGGAAAAGCCTACAGCTGGTGTCTTATGAGATATGTGCTCCTGGGCAGCAAACCTTTAAACCTCCACGTTCTGGGAGATATAAAACTTGATAAACATAATAGTCCCTGGATAGCAGCCCGTAGGACAGCGAGAGAATAAAGAGGTTATTTCATAAATGCATGTTACATAAAAGTAGCAATCCAGTGCCTGTATAGTTACGGAGATTGCAGAGTTCCCTGTAATACATCAAGCTTATAATCACTGTACACATTTGTGCCATAATGACATACCAAAAAGGGTCAATGTATTAAAAGAGGAATCTGTCAAAACTGAATATGATCTATGGGCAGCATGTTGTAGAGCTAGCAAATCTGAGCAGATTCATATTTAGATTCAGCATAACTTGCGATCTATGGAAAATACTGTTAATTTTGGGTTTAGTATTCCAGTAGGTAGCCTCACTCCGTGACTGACAACTTTGTTTTTACTCGTATACAGGAAAGACTGTCAATCATCGATAAAGACCGGCCACCATACTCCCAAATCTCTGCAGGTTCAGGGTTTAAGTCAATAAATGACAAACCTATATACCAATCTGCTCAGCTCCTCCTGACTAATAATATACTGCCGGCAGATCAAACATGATTTTCAAAGTAACATGTTCCCTTTACATATAAACTACCGAAAAGTTCATTTACCCTTTTTGTAAAGACAGAGACTCAGACGCTTTTGTTGCTTAGTCATAAGAGGAAACTGTAATGTTAACCTTATTTCCATTTTTCAGGATCTCTAGAGGACTACAACGTAAAACTATATGTTTTACTTATGATTGCTGCAAACACAGGGTTTTGTGTATGGTCATCGGCTTTTAGAATGAGTTGAACTCTAGTTCCATGGGTTAGTACACCCCTATGAGATTTATACCAAAAGCTATGCTCTCCTAGGCACTTACTACAGTATATGAAAAGGCAAGCTGCATAACTGAAATCAGCAGGAGATCATTTACAATATTTAGTACTAGCAGCCTGTATTCACAATGAAACAACCATAAGAACATGCTTGCCTTTCATAAAAATCAATTTTGGCTGCGGCAAAAAATACAAACATTCGGAAAAATGGATGAGTCAATAAAACGTGATCCAAGATTTCCTTCTTCCAATAACAGCATTGAATGAAATACAAGAAAACCTAACATCTTATGATTTACATTGAAGAAAAACTTTATATTTAAATGTTGAGATGTCATTATGCAGCACGACTTTGAAGATCACTTTGATAGCTTTTTGTTCCCGAGGAGCTCATTACTGGTATTTTGGTGGAGACAGCACTGCTGACAGATACAGGCCCCCTTATTAAACATTTTCTTTAATAGAGGGCTCTCCGCAGACTTAATCATGCCATTTTCCAGCACAGCTAACGATATCAGTTGGCATATGGAAGATGAAGGCCTGATGCTCCCTTCTGCAGAGGTTTCATTGGAGCCGTGTTATATTATAACAATGGACAGCGTTCATTATTTATTACTTACCAAGTCCTAAAAGATCAACGGTCATTTCTGGGGCTTTCTTTGGACTGGCTTTAACCTCTAGCTGTGGTTCTTTTTTCATTACCTGTGAAAAGAAGCAAAGCGCTCATTAAATAGGCTCTTAAAGTAACGTGCCAGCAGATTCCTGCTCTTCTGGTAGGCTTAATAGAGTTTATAACACTTGTTAGAAGCATTTTCAAAACTAACACATATAATACACTTGATACCAGTTGGGAAACATAGCAGCTGCCAAGTAATAGGCAATCCTCAACAAAGGCCAACACTAATTCAATATTTTAATTTATTAGCATGTCAATCATTGACAGTTTGTTATGACATTTTTTTTGCTAACATCAAATATGCCTAGTAACTTTATTTCAAAGAATAGGGAAAAGAAAAAGTCTATAAGACAAGTCATTCGTCATGAAAGTACATTTGCACTAAGTTTTTGAAGGAACTCGGCAGAGAAGTTGTTCCAAACATCTTTGAGAACTAACTGCAGATCTTCTGTGGATGTAAGCTTGCACAAATCCTTTTGTCTCTTCATGTAATACCTCACAGACTCAATGTTAAGATCAGGGCTCTGTTAAAGCTGTATCATCATTTCTAGGTATTAATGACATTGGCTGAATGTTTGGTGTTGTTGTCCCGCTGCAGAATATATCTTGAGCCAGTCCTCCCTATGAGGCTATTGAATGAGAGATCTGTCTGTATATCTCAACATTGAGGACAACATTAAGCCTTACCAAATCCCTAAATCCATTCTCTGAATTGCAGCCACAAACTTGCAAGGAACCTCCACCATGCTTCACTATTGCTGGAAGACACTGATTCAATATTGTACCGCACTCCAGTCTTTAAGTAAAAAAAACTTCTGTTACAGACAAATATTTAAAACTTTGGTTAGTCAGTCCAGAGCGCACTTGCTGTCATTCTTTTGCTCCACACTTTCTATGTTTTTTATGTGTGGTTGACTCACTTGGTCTTGTTTTCATCAAAGTTATGTTTTTGTGGTAGATACACTTCCATGAAGACCATTTCTTGACAGAGTTCTCCGAACAATAGATGGGTGTACCTGGGTCCCACTAGTTGTCGAGTTATGAGCTGATGGCATTGCTGGACACCTGTGTATTTGCAGGGATGTAAGCATGATGGGTCTCATCTGTTGCACTAAGTTTCCCTGGTCGACCACTGCATATTCAGTCACCAACGTTGCTCATTTCTTGGTGTTTCTTCAAAAAGAATTTAAGCAGAACATTTGAAAATCGTTGCCTGGGAGAGACCTTGCTGATGCAGTACTGCCTAATGTTTTGTTACAGTTCTCAGGCTTCCAAGACGACCAAAGAGACCAGGAAATGATGAATTTCCCATAGAGCCCTATCTAAATATCATAGAGTGTGTAGGATAAACTTGAGATCAAAGATTTGCCCTAGCCCACACCCACACCAGATCTGTGGTTATTTCACCAAGATGTTTGGAACAACCTCCTTGCCAAGATCCTTTAAATACTGTGTACAAGTGTACGTAGAAGAAGTGTTGCGGCTCGAAGGCAAAGGGTGGTCACACCAAATATTGATTTTATCTAAATTTTTGTTCCTTCATTTTGCTAATTGATAAAAACTATTAACACTTGCACTTTATCATTTATTTTTGTAAATCTATTAATGAGAATGTAATTGCACAATAATGTAACACTGCTTTATATACCGTACTTCCTTCTTGCACTCTTAAACTGCTTGAGAAAAGTTCTGTGAATTGAAACGTTGCCACTTGGGCTAATTAAAGTCCGCTTTTTTATTTATTATAAATATGGCTATCCAGAGATCTATATACACATTTTTTTTTTATAGTGTATACAATGGAGTATATAAATTTACACAGAAGAGTATAAAATCGAAAATGAAATATGTATTAAAAATAAAGCACAACACAAAGAATTGCCTTGGCTTCCCATAAGGTGGCAAGATAACCCCTTTAAGATAGTTGTCACTGCCTTTTCACCTAGCACTAAGATTACAGAATGACACTAATAAGCGCAGGGACATCGCCTCCATAGCAGTTATTCCCTTTGACACGTCTATCCATTTTATACTGTAATACTTCCTGGAATTTGCAGAGAACGTTCCGTGACAGGTTTGAAATGACAACAACCAATGTCAACTTTCAATTTTAAAAAGTATATTTGATTTCTTGACAATGCCATGTCGTAGCTATGTGTACCACTAGAAAAGGTCCTGCAGAAAATAAATCACTTTCATGGTGTATGAAATGTGTCTAGGTGTCAGCCCCAATTATCCCATCATCTCTGGCGACGTACTTTTGCAGGGGGCTCGCTAATTGCTTATTTCAATAGTTAAGCCAGACCCCTTCTTCTATGAATCAGAAATTAAATAATGGTGCTATTGGGATGCATTACTTTGGCACATCTTATTAACATAATAAATTAGGAAATGAAAGCATATTAAGAATTTTTTTTAATAAAGATGATATTAAATGATGAAGGGTCTGTATGTCTCAAGAGAATTAAGCAAAAATTATTTTAGCAGACCACGAATATAACATGCAAACTCTACAGTAATAGCATGCTTTTCCACGGCAATATTTTTTGATCAGTACTACCAAATGTGGCCAACAGGTGGCAATAAAAAAGCAATGCTTTAAGGAAATCTTAACGTATAAACACTGACCATAAGACCTAACACATGGGATAAGCCACTTATAGGATCCCTAGGAAAAAAAGAAATATATATATATATATATATATACATACACAGTACAGACCAAAAGTTTGGACACACCTACTCATTCAAAGATTTTTCTGTATTTTCATGACTATGAAAATTGTACATTCACACTGAAGGCATCAAAACTATGAATTAACACATGTGGAATTATATATTTAACAAAAAAGTGTGAAAGAACTGAAAATATGTCTAATATTCTAGGTTCTTCAAAGTAGCCACCTTTTGCTTTGATTACTGCTTTGCACACTCTTGGCATTCTTTTGATGAGCTTCAAGAAGTAGTCACCGGAAATGGTTTTCACTTCACAGGTGTGCCCTGTCACGTTTAATAAGTGTGATTTCTTGCCTTATAAATGGGGTTGGCACCATCAGTTGTGTTGTGCAGAAGTCTGGTGGACATACAGCTGATAGTCCTACTGAACAGACTGTTAGAATTTGTATTATGGCAAGAAAAATGGGTATTATACCTACCGATAATTCGGTTTCCAGGAGTCCATCCTGACAGCACTATGGAGGACGTCCTCCTCCTCCTTACAGGGACAGGAAGCACACGAGAGGTTAAAAGGTCCCACTCCTCCCCCAATACCTTAGTGATTTGACAAGTACCATAACATGGATCAATGCCAGTGATAACACTTTAATTTACTTAAACATATTACATCATATGAATTAGCATATATAACAAGATAGACAAGGGAGGGAACTAACCGTGCTGTCAGGATGGACTCCTGGAAACCGAATTATCGGTAGGTATAATACCCATTTTCCAGGACGTCCCCCTGACAGCACTATGGAGAGTACCAAAGAAACCCTCCTAGGATGGGACTACGGCCTGTAATACTTTTCTACCATATGCCGTATGTTGTCCTGCTAGCACATCTAAATTGTAGTGCCTACAAAAGGTATTTATCGAAGCCCAAGAGGCTGCTTTACAAATTTGTTCTAATGATGCTCCTGCTCTCTCAGCCCATGAGGCTGACAATGCTCTGGTAGAATGGGCTCTTATCTTTATAGGACAATCTACGCACTCAGATGTGTAAGTTTTTGAGATTATAGTGGTAATCCATCTTGCAATGGATGCTTTGGAAGCTTTTCTACCCCTATTTTTACCTCCAAACAAAATAAACAAGTTAGGGTCTTTCCTCCAGAGCTTAGTGGCCTCCAAGTAATCAATCACTGCCTGTCTAACGTCAAGGGAGTGTAAAGCTTGTTCTTTTATGTTTAATGGTTTTTCACAAAAAGACGGGAGTATGATTTCTTGATTGCGATTTTGCCAGGAAGCTACCTTGGGCAAGAAAGCAGGATCAAGTTTTAATATTATGTGATCCTCTCTGATCTGCAGATATGGGTCTTTAATGGAAAGTGCTTGAATTTCCCCTACTCTTTTGGCTGTGGTGATTGCTACCAAAAACGCTGTTTTCATCGATAAGAGTGAAACAGGCAACTCCCTGTTTGGTGTGAAAGGATTTTTATAAAGAGCCGCCAAAACTAGATTTAAGTCCCAGGGGGAGACAACTGTCTTATAGTGGGCCGCAATCTCTGGATTGCTTTGACAAATCTAACTACCCAAGGATGAGAGGCCAATGGATAGTCCATGTAAGTACTTAATGCCGAGATTTGGACTTTAAGTGTACTAGGTCTAAGACCCATATTAAATCCTGCCTGGAGGAAATCCAGAACTCGAGGAACATCCGGGACCCCGCTACAGCATCAGACCTGCCACCTTCCAGACAGAACTTCTTCCAGATTTTATAATATATTGCAGAAGTTACCGGTTTTCTGCTGGCCTGAATTGTTGTTATGACTTGATCTGATAGACCACGAGCTTTTAAAATGTCCCGTTCAGGATCCAGGCTGACAGGTGCAATCTTTCTGGGTCCTGGTGTAGAACTGGTCCCTGGTGAATTATATCCTTCCACCGGGGAAGCTCGATTGGTTTTTCTGTGGTCATGTCGCCTAGAAGTGGAAACCAGCTCCTCCTTGGCCAGAACGGAACTATTAGTACGACTCTCGCTCCGTCTTCTCTTATCTTCCTTAGAACCGCTGGTATCAGTGCTATTGGTGGGAATGCATAATTTAGAGGTTCGTTCCACCTCTGACTCAAGGCATCTACACCTTCTGGATTGTCCACTGGGTTCAGTGAATAAAACCTTGGTAGCTTCGAATTTTTCCTTGTAGCAAAAAGATCTATCTGAGGCGTTCCCCATCGTTGGCATAGTAAGTGGAAGACCTCCTGGTTCAGCTCCCACTCGGTCGGGTAGATCTTCTGTCTGCTTAGATAGTCTGCTACTAAGTTCTGCGAACCTTCCAGGTGTACTGCGGTTATGGAGAGGATCGTCTGTTCTGCCCATATGAATATCTTTTCTGCTAGATCTTGCAGAGTTCTGTATCGAGAGCCTCCCTGATGTTTTATGAAGGCTACTGCTGTCATATTGTCTGACAGGATTTTGACATGTTGGTCTTTTAAACAATTTTGGTTTCTTCTTAATGACTCCCAAATCGCATACAGCTCTCGATAGTTTGACAATATTCGTCTGATTTTTTCCGGCCATTTTCCCTGAAGAATCTTCCCTTCTAAATGGGCTCCCCATCCCCAAGCGCTTGCGTCTGTAGTTATTATTATGACTGGAGATGGAATCCAAAGAACTCCTCTTCTGAGATTTCTGCTTTGCATCCACCAACTTAAAGATCTCTTCACTTTTGCAGAAAGATGAATCTTCTTGTCTAGGGATGCCTGATGACGATCCCACAAAGATAGAACTTCTTTTTGTAGGGGTCTTGAATGAGCCTGTGCCCATCTGACGCATGGAATGCATGATGTCATCACTCCCAGAACCTGCATAGCTCTTCTTATGGTAACTCTGCTCTTCACCATCTCTGCAACCTTCTTTTTTAACGATTGTTGCTTGACATCTGGTAAGAAGGCTGTCCTGTATCTGGAATCCAGTAATACCCCTAGAAATACTTTTCTTGTACTGGTGTTTAAATGAGATTTTTCTCGATTCACCACCCAACCGAGACATTCCAGCACCGACACTGTTCATTCTGTGTGATGATTTAGGACTTCTGCTGTTCGAGCCACTAACAAAAAGTCGTCCAAGTACGGTATTACAATAATTCCTTGGTTTCTCAGATAGGCTACAACTTCTGATATTAGCTTCGTAAAAACTCTGGGAGCAGAAGCCAGCCCGAACGGAAGGCCTTGGAACTGGAAGTGGCAGGTACAGTCCGGTAGGCTTACGGCAAATCTCAGAAGTTCCTGCAAGGTTGGATGAATCGGGACCTGATAGTACGCACTTTTTAAGTCTAGGGTACACATTACGGAGTTTTTGTCTATTAGTGGAATTGCCGACCTTATAGACTCCATTCTGAATCTTTTGTACCGAACAAACTTGTTCAATGGTTTGAGATTCAGAATTGTCCGCGACTCGCCTGAAGGTTTCATTACTGGAAAGAGAGAGGAATAATGTCCCATTTTTTTCTCTGATCCGGGAACTGGCACTATAACCTGGGAAGAGATTAGATCTTGAAGATCTTGAAACATCCCTGAATTTGCCTGGACCGCAGTGGGAGATATGTATCTTTGGGGCGGATAGGATGTCAGTTCTATTTTGTAGCCTTCTCTTATGGTTTGTAAGACCCACTCGTTCTTGGTAACCTGCTTCCAGTTCTCTGCAGAGAACAGGAGTCTGCCCCCTATGTGCCTGGCGTCATTGTTTTCTAGATCTTGATGAAGATCCAAACAATGAACTCTTATTTCCTCTGTTTTGGGTGTAGGAACCTTTATATGATCCCCTACTAGCTCTTCCTGTGTCTTTGTAAAAAGGTTGTCTACGGAAAGCTGGTTTCTTCCGAAAGGACTGAAACTTTTTGGGTTTTTCCTCTGGGAACCCTTTTTTGCTATCTGACACCTCTAGGATATCATCTAGCGCCTGGCCAAATACCTTTGAACCTGCAAAGGGTAAGGAACATAGTTTATTTTTAGAGGCATTATCCCCTGACCAGGATTTTAACCAGATAGCTCTACAGACTGCATTAGACAAAGAGCTATTTCTGGCAGAAAACCTAACCGACTCCGCTGAGGTATCTGCCAGAAAAGCCGTCGCTGATTTGATAAGAGGAAGCGACTCTAATATTTCAGCTCTAGGGGTCTTGTTGGTTAATTGTTCCTCCAGCTGACCCATCCAAAAAACCATAGACCTTGCTACCGAAGTAGCCGCAATATTGGTCCTTGTTAAAGCCGTCGAAGATTCCCAAGCCCGTTTAAGAAGGATGTCCGCCTTTCGGTCCATGGGATCCTTAAGACTTGAAGTGTCCTCAAAAGGAATCAAAGTCTTTTTCGCCACTTTTGCAATTGGCATATCCACTTTTGGAATCTCCTCCCAAAATTTTGAGTCCTCAGGATCAATTGGAAGACGACTCTTAAAGTCACGTGACATTACCAACCTCCGCTCTGCGTCCTTCCACTCACTCAGAATCATGGTTTTAATATGATCACTTATAGGAAAGACTTTCTGAATCTGAGCTGTGAGACCTCCAAACATCAAATCCTGTCTGGACTGAGGCCGTGGAACATCTTCCATATGCATTGTACTTCTCACAGCCTGGACAAGATCTTCCGTATCTTCCACCGGGAATAGGTATCTCCTGGCCTTTTCCTGGTTTTCTGGCTGTACTTCACCTTCTTCCTGCTCCGAATACTGAGTATCTGAATTTTCTTCTGATTCCGGTTTCGGGTCCTCTTCCAACTCCCACCTAGGTCTCTTGCGACATGGACCCTGACTAGTGGGCTGCTGTTGTGAACTAGCAGATAAGGATGCTTGCACTTCTTCCCTAATCAGGAGCTTCAGGTCAGATAATAATGAACATCTTTCTTGCTCCAAGACTGCTGCTGTACAAGAACAACAGACCGGTTTCTTATACGCATCAGGAAGCTTCTTGTGACATGTGGAACAGCGATTAGATTTCACCAAGACTTTGCCTGATTTTTTCGCTGCCTGCCGAGGCATTGATGAAGTTTCCTTGTCCTAAGTAATACAACAATATGTATACTAAGGATTGAGTCTGGAAAATGAATCTTACATAGTGAGGGTGCAGTTTTTTGCGCTATGCGCACTCACCCCCGCATCCTCCTCTCTGGATTTCTCAGACTCCATATCCTGCCGCAGAAAGATTCACCTTGCTGCCTTAGGACTGCTATGGTGGCTACAACTCGTTCCCTGTGATTAAATCACAGAATGGCGCCCAGCAGTTCAAACACCACCACATATGCGCTCTTAATATAGCGCTCTTTTTAGTGACGTCATTAGCGCCGCCTTTCCTGCTTTCCATCCTGGAACGTACGACGATTGCGACCTCAAACATGACGCTTTACCTTTTGCGTTCCGTTCCAGAACGCATGAATCTTAGCGGTGCTCTTCGGCCTTTCTGCGATCCATTCCAGAACGCACGCTGATTCTTTGCGCCTGCGTCACCGGAAGTGACGTTCCGCTCTCAGACGAGGCCTGTACGGCGTTCCTCCCTGGACCAGGAGGAAGACGCCTGAGCCGAGAGCCTCCCACCGGGAGGAGCGGCTCTTACCCAGGAGCTCGTCCGCCCCCGGTCTTTGGAGCAGAGGGACTCCCAAGGAGGGAGTTTCGGCCCTGGACCTCTTGACAGGGGGAAGGATTGGACGAACCGCACGATCCCCCTGGGCCCGGTAAGCTGCGCAGCAATATCTCGTGTGTCCCTCCATGCAGGGACAGGAAAAACACTAAGGTATTGGGGGAGGAGTGGGACCTTTTAACCTCTCGTTTGCTTCCTGTCCCTGTAAGGAGGAGGAGGACGTCCTCCATAGTGCTGTCAGGGGGACGTCCTGGAAAAAGCAGCTAAGTAAAGAAAACGAGTGGCCATCATTGCTTTAAGAAATGAAGGTCAGTCAGTCCGAAAAATTGGGAAAACTTTGAAAGTGTCCCCAAGTGCAGTTGCAAAAACCATCAAGCAAAGAAACTGGCTCACATGAGGACCACCCCAGGAAAGGAAGACCAAGATTCACCTCTGCTTCTGAGGATAAGTTTATCTGAGTCACCAGCCTCAGAAATCGCAGGTTAACAGCAGCTCAGATTAGAGACCAGGTCAATGCTACACAAAGTTCTAGCAGCAGACACATCTCTTCAACATCTGTTAAGAGGAGACTTTGTGAAGCAGGCCTTCAAGGTAAAATAGCTGCTAGGAAACCACTGCTAAGGACAGGCAACAAGCAGAAGAGACTTGTTTGGGCTAAAGAACACTAAGAATGGACATTAGACCAGTGGAAATCTGTGCTTTGGTCTGATGAGTGCAAATTTGAGATCTTTGGTTCCAACCACAGTGTCTTTGTGCGATGCAGAAAAGGTGAACGGATGGACTCTACATGCCTGGTTCCCACCGTGAAGCATGGAGGAGGAGGAGTGATGGTGTGGGGGTGCTTTGCTGGTGACACTGTTGGGGATTTATTCAAAATTGAAGGCATACTAAACCAGCATGGCTACCACAGCATCTTGCAGCGGCATGCTATTCCATCCGGTTTGCGTTTAGTTGGACCATCATTTATTTTTCAACAGGACAATGACCCCAAACACACCTCCAGGTGGGGAAGGGCAATTTGACCAAGAGGGAGAGTGATGGGGTGCTACGCCAGAGGACCTGGTCTCGACAGTCACCAGACCTGAATCAATCAAGATGGTTTGGGGTGAGCTGGACCGCAGAGTGAAGGCAAAACGGCCAACAAGTGCTAAGCATCTCTGGGAACTCCTTCAAGACTATTGGAAGACTATTTCCGGTGACTACCTCTTGAAGCTCATCAAGAGAATGCCAAGAGTGTGCTAAGCAGTAATCAAAGCAAAAGGTGGCTACTTTGAAGAACCTAGAATATACCGTATTTTTCTAACCATAAGACGCACTTTTTTTCCTCCAAATTTGGGAGGAAAGTGTGGGTGCGTCTTATGGTCGGAATGTAACATGTGGGGAGGGGGGCAGGGGGCAGCGGTAGAGTGAGATCGCAGGAGGCAGGAAAATATCCCCTCCGCTGCAGGAATCCAGCGCTGGGGAAACCACTGGTCCCGATACTTAAGTGCAGTGAATATTAATTAGCCGCTTCCCCGCCCACCTATCAGTTGGGCAGTGAGCGGGGAGCAGCAAATGACAGAGCCACATGGTTCCCCAGCGCCTGATTCCTGCAGCAGCTGTGGAGATGTGTGTTGGAAGGAGAAGGAGGCGGCAGGAGCAGAGTGTAGCAGGAGGCATCGCATACCTGACAGCAAAGGGGCTGTGCTGATGCGATGCTGAATGCTCCTGTGGAGGACCTGTGATGATGTCATGAAGAGGGCGGGCTGGAGCATCACATGACCACACAAAGCCCTGCCTCTTCATGATGTCATCACAGGTCCTGCAGACACACTGTACAACAGAGAATTAATTAAAAGGTACAGCACATTAAAAAGCACTCTGCCATCCTGTGGACTATAACTCCCAGCATGCCATAGGATCTGCAGGACATGCTGGGAGTTATAGTTCTCCCATGGGATCTTAAAGCAGCACTCCAGTGTTATCAGTGCTGGAGTGTGGCTTTCAATATAAGCCCTGTGCCCCCATTCTTAGGCCGTGGTCACACATGCGAGAAATTTGCACGATTTTTGTGCGAATCTCTCGCATGAACACCCGGCACTGCCCCCGGCACTCGGACCGGAGCGTGCGGCTGTATGTATTTCTATGCTGCATGTTTTTCTATGCAGCTGCACGCTCCAGTCTGAGTGCCAGCGGCAGTGCCGGGTGTTCACGAGAGAGATTCGCACAAAAATCGTGCAAATTTCTCGCATGACCCCGGCCTTATACTCACCCTCCAGAGTCTTCACATAGTAGTTTACAGACACCACACTGGTCCCGCAGCACCATCTTCTACCCGTAGCTTCCTACATAATAACATACTATTATACATAATAGTATGTTATTTATGTTATTAAATATTTTACCACATTTTTTGCTTCAAATATATTTTTCCCTATTTTCCACCTCTAAAACCTGGGTGCGTCTTATAGTCCGGTGTGTCTTATAGTCCGGAAAATACGGTAAGACATATTTTCAGTTGTTTCACACTTTTTTGTTAAGTATATAATTCCACATGTGTTAATTCATAGTTTTGATGCCTTCAGTGTGAATGTACAATTTTCATAGTCATGAAAATACAGAAAAATCTTTGAATGAGAAGGTGTGTCCAAACTTTTGGTCTGTACTGTATATACACACACACACACATGTATATATATATATATATATATATATATATATATATATATATTTCCTTGTGCAAAACATTTTTATTGACTATGACTGCCATTCACAACCACTATTCCAGAACTATACAAAAAAAAAAAAAAAGGGATGACATTCAGTTGCAGTTTTGAAATTAAGGTGTAGTAAAGCCAGCTTCAATTCAAATATCTGTCTGTTACACTTTTATCCTACAGCACTTGTTAACCATAAAAAATGAGGTTATATATGCCTCTGTGAGAGAGTGAGACAAAGATTTAGCCAAGACATCCAAATATTCAAAGGATCAGAGACAGGACAGTAGCCAGACATTATGGCTCCATAACGAGGAACACAGATTTGCCATTCTACAGGATGCCAGCTTAGGGGACCTCGGCCCCGGCTGGAAGAATAAAGATCTGCTCTATTGACCATCACGAATCTATGAATATGTTTGGAGAAAGCCAGGATTTGGGACACAACGGTTGCCTGGCTCCATGGAGATGTTCAGAGAAGCCAGGTTGTGACTCACCGGTCAACTGGCCTTGCACCTTAAGGGACTGTCATCTTCTTAAGATTGTTGTTACCTTCTCTCTGTGCGTGCCACAGGTGGGTTAATTGGCCTTGGAAGATCTGAAGTAACAGCTGGTATTAACCTGGCGAGTCAGCGGAAGGGTGAGACTCTAATGTGCACCATCTTGGGGTATTTTGCTGGGACTGTTCCATGTGTTATTTGCTTGTTTTGTGGTTCAATAAAGTAATGCCAAACTGTTTTACACTCGCCCTGTGTTGCCTGAGTGGCGTTATGCCCATGTTAAAAGGGAGAGCGGGTGTTCGGTGGGACGACCCCTGGTCCATGCGGTTTCGGCTAGCAGACCGGGGCGCCTGCCGATCCCCCTTGTCTCCACACCTCCAATAAAGTGTTGTTTTTTTTTTACTTAATCTGTATATGTGTGTATGTAGTATAGTGAGAATGTGTTAATATACTCACTCACCCCCACCTTCTTTGGTGTGGACCAGTGCTGATCCAGTTCTCTTCTCAGGGACATCACGTTCTTCAGATTTTCCGGATTACAATGCAGGCTGTGTGACCCATACGTGGCTTTTACAATGCAAGTCTATGGAGTGTCAGAATAAGTCTCCATAGATATACAATGTAAAATAGACTTCAGACTCAAAACGTAGAATCAACCAGCTAATCTGAAGAGTGGAGACTAGTGATGAGCAAATGTGCTCGGATAAGGCATTATCAGAGCATGCTCGGGTGCAGAGTGTCTTCGCCGTGCTCGAATATGTTCAAGTACCCATGGATGAATGTCGCGTGGCTGTTAGACAGCCCCAACACATGCGGGGATAGCCTCTTTGTTTGACAGCCCCTACACATGTGGGGATTACCTAACAGCCGTGAGACATTCAGCCGCAGGGACTTGAACTTTTTCCGAGCACGATGAAGAGACTCGGTTTGCAACCGAGCCTGCTCTGATAACACCTTATCCGAGCTCGTTCTCTCATCAATAATGGTGACGTCATTGAAAAAGAGGAGTAGAATGGCACTGGATTTTGGAAAAGGCAATGGTAGGGGAATGAATTATTACTTTTACACTACATGCACATATACACAGATATAGTAAAAAAAATTCTGACTTTAGTGCAAGTTGCCAGAACTTGGTAGTGAATGATCCACCTTGATTTGAAGAAGCCACAGAAGCCTTCTGACACATACTGTATAATGTACGGTATACAATGCAATACGGGAATTTTTCTATTGACCAGCAGTTCTCAGCGAATATTTGCAAGTTTATTCTCAAAATCAAAATGTGTATATGTTAATGATCTAAATCTGGGACAAGATGAGAACACACAATCTAAGGATCAAGCAAGCTTAGTGTACGTGAAATTAATTAACCCAGCCATGTTATTGCATCTATTGTGCAAAAAGTGAAATATGCAAATCCAGCGGCCTAAATATGATGGCAGGTATTGATAGCAGTGACCTGAATAAAAGCATGTGTTAATTGTGCTGTCAGAAACAGTCACTTAACGCTACCACATTTGCCATGTTCATTATGGCATACAGGGCTTGTTATTGAGATGGACAAGAAAAAGTAAAAATGCATGTGAATTTGTGTATACCATATCAAGACAGACTTTTTTTTTTTTAAATTGAAAATTTCATTTAATAAAAAAGGCAAAAAACCTAGAAATGTAGAATACAAAAAAAATAGAAGTATAGAAGTATACTTTGGGACTGAGTACAAATACATGAAACGTGACAAATTAGAGGCCCGGCAGCCCAAACCTTTGATCACAAAGGGGAAAACTCACTATTGCTGGGATATGGGCGAGTAGGTAGGAGGAACAACCGTTAGGGTATGTTCATACTGCATCTTTTGTCACTCAAAAGCAACCATTTTTTCAATCAGACGACACTTCCAGGATAGCTTCATTTTCACTAGAGCTTTGTTAATATGCAAAGTCTTTTTTTACTAGCTAGTTTCATAGTTTCCAGAACATTTTTTTCCAGTGATATTTGTTTCTATGTTCATTTTCTTCTGGACATTATTTAAAAAGTAATGAAAATGCGATTGTTTTTTTCTCGGAGGAAAAGGTGAAAAATCCTCCCGGGTGTTTTTTAGCCTCTGCATTGACTTTTATTGTAAAATATTGAGCGTTTTCCTAGTAGAATTTAGAATGTACATTTATTTCTCTTCTTTTAAATGCTCGACATTTTGTGAAAGCCTGACGTTTTTAAAAGAAGCTCAATGGCATGAACATATGAACAGCAAATGGTTTATGCTGTGAAATTAATGTCTAAGAATTTTTTTTTCCTGTGTTTTTCCACAACAAAAAAATTAATAACAACAAGATCCGTGACGAGACAACTGGAGTAGGATTTGTGGTGAGAGCACTCCACTTTTCAGATGCTGCCGATTCATTAAGAGGTGTGCGCCTCTTAATGCATCACGAGGGTTGTACTCCAACAAGGTTCTGGACACTGTGGTCTTGTACTGTTAAAGGGAAACGGTCAGCAGGATTGAGCCGTATAAACTAAATGCATGGGCATAACGGCACTGTGATGCTGATTAATATGATACCTGATGTGAAGGGATCCGCTCAGTGGCTGCTGAATACTCACCTTATGAAGTATTTATAAAGATTACGGTACATCTTTTCTTCTACGTGCTTCGGGATGGGACATGGGACAGGGTCTTCTTTATTTCTCCACCCCCACCCACCTCCTCTGCTTATTGTATAGGTCACCGATTATTCAGTGACCTGCCTTCTTCTCAAAATTCCGCACAGCCATCACTTTGTGGGCAGCGCATGCGCAGTGTGAGTCGGCATCCTGCGTGCAGGACTTCGGTAAAATGTGTGCAGGTCGAGATTTTGACTCAGTAGATTTTTCACCAGTAGTAGACTGATCAGCATCACAGGCTAAATCCTGCTGACAGGTTCTTTTTAAAGGGAATCGGTCATCAGTAAAAAAAAAGCTTTTAACCTGCAGATAAGGGTTTAATAGCGTTATTAACGTGACAAGCTAACGCACTTAGCCAAACGCTGACGGGAGAAAATTAACTTTATCCCCCCCCCCACGGCTGTGTTCCGGTTTCAGTCACGGGGTCGGCGCCAGTTCAGTCACCGGCGGCTGTAACCATTCGCCCATTATCACAAATCCATTGCATCATTTCAGCACAAAAAATAGGCTTATATATAAACACACACCGTTTATCACTTTTTGTAATAAACAATGCATATTTTGACTGAATGGTTTGTTCTAAAAAAAATAAAATCAGATTCATAAGAATTCCTTTTGTAAAATAAAAAGAAAAACAAATATGCTAACCATATCAAATGTGTGGTTCTACTGGTAGGGTTCTTGGGTTTTTTTGTTCCACAGTTTGAGAATAATTTTCCTAATTGCCCGTTTGCTACTATCTGCGGAATATGTCGGCGCTATATAATGAATAGCTATATTTTTACAACAGAGTGCTATTCACGCTTCTTTTGTGGGGTGGGTGAACAGCTAGAAACTACACACAGGGGTTGGACAAAATAATGTAAACACCTAACGTTTTGGCATCATAATCTTCGAGCATGTTATAAACATGCAAACCGTGAAATATGGTAATGCTTTGTAGTTGATTATTTGTGTTATGTGATATGTGTATGTAAATTAACTGTTTGTTTTGCATAATTGTAAGAACATTGATGAGAACCTGATACCAATGGCAGACCTCTCGGATTTTCAGAGGCCAAATTGTTGGTGCTGGTATGGCAGGCGCTAGTGTAACCGAAAGTGCCCGAATGCTTGGCGTGTCAAGAGGTACTGTCTCCAAAGTAATGACTGCGTTTGAAAGAGAAGGAAAAACGTCCGCAGCAAAGCACAGGGCCGGCCGAAAGTCGAAGTAGACTGAGAGAGACCGTCAGACTCTAAAGCGAATTGTGAGAGAGGATCGCAAGACCACGGCTCCGAAAATCACTGCTGAGCTCAATGAACACCTACAGAACCCAGTTTCCACGAAAACTGTTCATCGGGAGCTGAACAAATCTGGATTCCACGGAAGAGCTGCAATTCGAAAACCGCTGCTCTCAATGACAAATGTTTCCAAGCGTTTAGAGTGGTGAAGAAACCTCCAAAATTGGTCCCTCGAGCAATGGAAACATGTGATATTCTCAGACGAATCATCGTTTACCCTATTTCCAACCTCCGGCCACGCGTACGTTTGGAGACAGCCGAAAGAAGCATTCCATCCAGACTGTCTTCTCCCAACTGTAAAACATGGCGGAGGTTCTGTGATGATCTGGGGTGCTATTTGATTATATCCCTTCATGGAAGAATTAACAGCTGCGATTATTTAGGCATTTTGGGCGACCAAGTGCATACTATGGTTCAAGCATTGTTCCCGGATGGGAACGCCATCTTTCAGGATGATAATGCGCCAATTCATACAGTTAGAATCGTTAAAGCATGGCACGAGGAACATTCTAATGAAGTTGAGCATCTCATCTGGCCCCCACAATCCCCAGACCTCAACATTATTGAGCATTTATGGTCGATTTTAGAGATTCAAGTTAGACGTCGATTTCCGCCACCATCGTCGCTCAAAGAACTGGAGGGTGTTTTAGCTGAAGAATGGGCTACAATTCCTTTGGAAACCATTCACACCTTATATGAAGCCATACCTCGGAGAATTGAGGCTGTAATCGCTGCAAAAGGTGGACCTACACCATATTAAATTAACTTTTGTTGATGTTTCCAAGTGTTTCCATTATTATGTCCAACCCCTGTATATCTATAGCTACAAGCGCTGTCATTCTTCGTGGCATTCTTAGAAATTGCCATTCAGTAAATTCATGCGCTTTTGTAAAAGCTAATGGTGACCACCACCAGAAGAACGAACATATCTTGTTTATTATTTACCCAGAATCCGAAGAAGCCTAACCTTCTTTGAGGCTTTGTTGAGTTCACCTTGACAAACTTGGCATTATAGGGTAGCTAATGAGAGAGCTGAAGGTCATCATCTCCGAGGATATGGCAGGTGGAGAGGTTGGCTGGTACAGGGAGCCTGTCAAACCATGACACTGGCTTTGTAGCAAAAAGCACAGGGAAAACAAAGACCCTCCTGTGGAGTAAAAGGCCACAGAAAGAGCAGAGAGATGCCCTTTCACCCAGCTAAGCAATTAAAGGTCCGGAAATGTTGGAAGAAATTCTGCCTTCATTATCCTGTCCCTGCTCCAGACCTCGGCGTCTTATGATGCTCTTAGAACACTGGCTGTGCTTTTTTCCTTATGTAAACATAACATTAGCGGAAGGATGTAGCTGTATTGGTCAGCGCTCCATTGAGATAATGCTCCTGTTTTCACCGCTATCCTTAGTTAATAAACCTATCAATATGAAAACTATACACTCGAAAAGCGAAGCATAAAACCCATTCTCTGACAAACGAAGAACGCAGTCAACTGCAAGACAATAAAATGATGTCGCATATTATTCCTGTTTCATAACTATAGTCGCACGGATAAAAGCTTTGAAAGATAAAAATCAATTTGAAAAAATATAATTTGTGCTCTCCCCATTCAGCAGATGTAGCACCTGAATTAGTTAAGCCTTTATTAAAGCGGCACTGGCCAGCCTGCCTGCAACTTGCACATTTTCAAACTCGTTTTTTCAGGCTCTGTTATAATTTACAAATGCCATGGTAAAAGAAAAAAAAAAAAAAAAAAGAAATAGTAAAACGGATACGTAGTTGGCTAAAGAAAAAAAAAACAAGCAAACAAAAAAAACTGGCACCGTTATGACTAAGACTAAACAAATTTTAATTGGACAACTAGACCAGTTAACGGAAATGGTTTTCTGCCCTCACCAATTACAACTTGTTTGTCTGATGAATCCCAATAGTATGTAGGGTTGTAAACAATGTCAGCAGCATTTCCCCGTACTCGATATATCCACTAATCAAAGTTGCCACTAAAGATTGAGTACTGCTTTGGGTGCATATGTAGATTTCTAACACTTTCTTGGGAAATCTTCACTGGCTAGTAAGCAGAGAAATGAGTAGTGATCATTGATCCATCTCGATCATAAAATGTATTATATTCTGCATAGACCACAGTCTATTAAATATTGAGAAGGACCAATGATTAACCGCGAATGCAGCTCTGGACGCACATGTGGCAGATTTGTTTCCATTGGATGCAAATGATAAACATACACGTGAGTTAAGACACATTGCTGGCCGGGGATTATTAAATAAATTATTACGCCTCCAGTGATCGATGCTCTCAGAATAGGCTCCTTCTTGCTGCAGCAAGAACCCTGTTACTGCCACTTTGACAGTAAACAGTCGCCCATGCAGAAAGGTCTTCAGGTTCTGAAATAGAAAGTAATCACTGGAAGCCAGGTCTGGACTGTAGGGTGGATGGTTGAGCACCATGAAGCCGCATTCCCTGATAGCAGTTTGTGATTTGCGAGACTTGTAAGTTGTGCAGTGTCGTGAAGCAGCAACACACCAGCCGACAACTTCCCACGACATTTCTCTTTGAATGCCTCATGTACTGCCTTCATTGTTGAAGCATAGGTGTCCACAATAATTGTAGTCTTGTGTGGCATGATTTTGACTACTGGACACAATATTCATGTTTACAGTAGAGGACCCATATTTCATCATCTGTAATAATTTGAGACTATAAGTCTACTGGATTGTCTCTTAGCATGTGTAAGACATGGTGACATGTTTTTGATCAGGCATTAACATTCATGGCACCCACCGGGAACTGACCATTGACGTAATCAAGACAAAGAATGATGCTGCGATCTGTGATTCCAAACACATCTCATCAGCGATCTGTATAACGACCTCTGTGGTCATTGGGAAAACCTAGTCCCACCTGCGATGCTGGTGAAGTCGTTCATAAAGGGTGTCACACTCAGCAATTCAGGCTCACCAGCGGGACACCAACGACCAAAAAAACGGCTCAGAACATTCATGAGCGATCAACGACATCTCAGTAGGGGCCACATCGCTGCTACATGTCACACTCAGCGATTCAGGCTCACCAGCGGGACACCAACGACCAAAAAACGGCTCAGAACATTCATGAGCGATCAACGACATCTCAGTAGGGGCCACATCGCTGCTACATGTCACACACAGCTAAAGTCGCTAACGAGATCGCTACTGCGTCATAAATGGTGATGCAGGTGCGATTTCGCTAGCGATCTCGCTTAGTGTGGCATACCCTTAACAGTTATTTTAAAAATCACTTACAATCAATCGAGAAAACGGTCAATATTTTACAAAAATAAAAATATAGCAGAAAAACTTGATATAAAGAACGCGTCATATTTTGATGATCGCTTCCCTTTAAGAATACACTGTGTACAGTCATGGCCAAAAGTTTTGAGAATGACACAAATATTAATTTTTACAAAGTCTACTGCTTCACTTTTTCTAATGGCAATTTGCATATACTCCAGAATGTTATAAAGAGTGATCAGCTTAACAGCAATTACTTGCAAAGTCAATATTTGGCTAGAAAATGAACTTTATCCCCAAAACACATTTCAACATCATTGCAGCCCTGCCTTTAAAGGACCAGCTAACCTCTTTTCAGTGATTGCTCCATTAACACAGGTGTGGGTGTTGATGAGGACATGGCTGGAGATCAATCTGTCATGATTAAGTAAGAATGACACCACTGGACACTTTAAAAGGAGGCTGGTGCTTGGCATCATTGTTTCTCTTCTGTTAACCATGGTTATCTCTACAGAAACACATGCAGTCATCATTGCAATGCACAAACATGGCCTAACAGGGAAGAGTATCGCAGCTAGAAAGATTGCACCTCAGTCAACAATCTATCGCATCATCAAGAACTTCAAGGAGAGAGGTTCCATTGTTGCCAAAAAGGCTCCAGGGCGCCCAAGAAAGACCAGCAAGTGCCAGGACCGTCTCTTAAAAGTGTTTCAGCTGTGGGATTGGGCTACCAGCAGAGCAGAGCTTGCTCAGGAATGGCAGCAGGCAGGTGTGAGTGCATCTGCACACACTGTGAGGCGGAGACTCTTGGAGCAAGGCCTGGTCTCAAGGAGGGCAGCAAAGAAGCCACTTCTCTCCAGAAAAAACATCATGGACTGACTGATATTCTGCAAAAGGTACAGGCAGAGGACTGCTGAGGACTGGGGTAAAGTTATTTTCTCTGATGAATCCCCTTTTCGATTGTTTGGGACATCAGGAAAACGCCTCATTCGGAGTAGTCAAGGTGAGCGCTACCACCAGTCTTGTCTCATGTCAACTGTTAAGCATCCTGAAACCATTCATGTGTGGGGTTGCTTCTCAGCCAAGGGAATCGGCTCTCTCACAGTCTTGCCTAAAAACACAGCCATGAATAAAGAATGGTACCAGAATGTCCTCTAAGAGCAACTTCTCCCAACCCTCCAAGAGCAGTTTGGCGATCAACAATGCCTTTTCCAGCATGATGGAGCACCTTGCCATAAAGCAAAGGTGATAACTAAATGGCTCAGGGAACAAAACATAGAGCTTTTGGGTCCATGGCCTGGAAACTCCCCAGATCATAATCCCATTGAGAACTTGTGGTCAATCATCAAGAGACGGGTGGACAAACAAAAACCTAAAAATTCTGACAAAATGAAAGCATTGATTGTGCAAGAATGGACTGCTATCAGTCAGGATTTGGTCCAGAAGTTGATTGAGAGCATGCCAGGGAGAATTGCAGAGGTCCTGAAGAAGAAGTGTCAACACTGCAAATATTGACTTGCTGCATTAACTCATTCTAACTGTCAATATAAGCTTTTGTTACTCATATGTTTGCAATTATTATATTTCTGTCTGTGATAAAAACATCTGTCAAACACACATAAAAACCAGAGGGCAGCAGATCATGTGAAAATATAATGTGTGTCATTCTCAAAACTTTTGGCCATGACTGTACATCATACACACTAAAGTGAAAGGTCTTGTATCTCCTCAATCCTCCCCTCTAGACCAGGATTAAGACGAAAGTCGAAACACATAGATCCCATTTCTAAGTACCTGTACACATTTGCAACTAAGTGTGCCAACATGTGGACTAAATTTGCACTTTTAATAGCTCAAATAAAAGCTTGGTTTTACTAGTACAAGACTAACAGTCAGCATTGCTGGATCCTTCTGCCGTTTGCCTGTTCATGTTGTTACTGCTCTGCTCTGATTTGTGCGAGCCTCTGGTCTGCCTTGGGAATTACACACCCTTACAGGTGAGTTGACTATATTTTTTTCTTATGATTTTCTAAAATGACTGACCGATCCAGGCTGAGAAAGAAGTTCTGTGATCAGATATACTGTATTATCAGGTTGCTTATTTTCATGTGTGCTATTGAGTTATCGAAAAAAAATAAAATGATTGCTACTCTCTAAAACAGTAAAGATGTTTCATAATGAGCATACAATTTAAAACAAGCCCACTACTACGACAACCTCTTTCTTTAACTAAATGTTTGGCCCCTATAAAATAAACCTATACTTGCCTCCCGTGTCGGCTCTGTTCCACAGCTGTCGGCACTCGCGGTCCCGGGCCTTTGATGCAGTGGAATGACACGTGATGCCTGGTGCCCAATCAGCACTGGGGTCAGTGTCTCCACCTTCGTATGAACTGAACATGAAGAGGAGGTCCAGGCTGCAGCTGATCTCAGACTTACTCTTTATGTTCATTTCATCAGGAGGCAAGGACAGTGACGCTAGCACTGAAAGGGAGCAAGGCACAAAGTTTATTCTACCGCATCACAACCCCGGGACCGCGAGTGCTGACACCGCTGGAACAGAGCTGGCATGGAAGTCAAGAATAATTTATTTTATTGGGGCCAAACATTTAGTTCAAGAAGGGGTTGTCCTAGTAGTGGATAGCAAGCATTTACCAAATGTGAAGACAGCTCAACTCCAGAGCCCTTTCCACACACAGACATAGCAGCAATGACGTATGTGAAGGAAGTGTATAAAATTGGAAGGTAGACTATAATGTCAATGGAACAACTGGTTACGCTGCAGACCCATATTGTCTCAGCCCAAAAGAGATCGCATCAGCCTAATTTTAATGCATGGAACCCATCTAGCGGTGTCAAGCATGGCACCTTCAAGAGCTTGCAAATGATTTGTAGGTAGGAAAGAATATTTCTGTATAGAGAGGGAGGGAGACACAGGATACTTGAAATGCCACAACTTGGTCTGTCGTCCATTCACAAACAGCATCTTATTAAGGGGTCAATCCGGGTCATCCTGGAAATAGGAGCCTATGATCAGGACTATAAAAAGCTGGGTGACACAAAGAGAATGTGTTCACATTTGAGGGCAGCCTGGGAGGCTGATGCGATCCATAATTCACTTTTCCTTCCCTCAAGAAAAACAGAAGATAAACTTTACAGTTAACAGTTAGGTATTTGTTCGTTCTCGCTATTTTATAACTTTTTTTTGCATATTTGTGTGTTTTATTCTAACCTTTTTATATATTTATTGTAAGAACTGTATATTTTTCGCTTAAAATAAGTTTGATCCTTGTATGCTCCAAAAAAATCCATAGCCTTTGAGAGTGTGTGACCTTTTCATTATCTGACAGTAACATTTCTTGGGGACTCATCACCCAGTGTGTTTGACGAGTGGTGGCAGTGTGTTAAGAAATCAAGGTGTGCTGAATGTGTCGGGGTGTGATCTATAATAATAATAATCTTTATTTTTATATAGCGCTAACATATTCCGCAGCGCTTTACAGTTTGCACACATTATCATCGCTGTCCCCGATGGGGCTCACAATCTAGATTCCCTATCTGTATGTTTTTGGAGTGTGGGAGGAAACCGGAGTACCCGGAGGAAACCCACGCAAACACGGGAGAACATACAAACTCCTTGCTCACAGAGATTGAGAGCTGGATTGAGTGAGATGAGATAAATTAACCCTTGTAGGCGCATTCCATGCCACGTGCTGAAAGGTGTATACGTGACAACGTACCTATACTTTACTTTGCATTAATAGGTTAAAGGGCTTTTTATGGGTTTCAGCTAGTAGGCGTGTGACCACCAGTGTGCATATCAATCGACGCGGCAATTAAGTGACTGCAGAAATCTAGCTCAAGTCCGGAAAAGCCCTTTAACAATATACAGCGGTTGACTGTATATTTGTGTTCAGGTTCCCATGTAATCTACCAGATTTCTTAAATGGAGATAGCCCTGTGAGAAATGCATGAATTAATTACAGGTATAATGCAAATATTTTTTTTTTTTGTAAAGTGTGACAAGCAGAAGAAAAGGGGGAGAGTAGAAATGTTAGTAGTATTGGCAGATGGGATACGGGGCTGCAGCATCTTTTCTGATCCCAATTCAAGAAATCGGCAAGCTTATGTTTTACTGTATTAAATCATGAATAAATAAAGTGAATGAGCAGCAAAGGACTGTTAGCAAAGGGCTCTCAAAACTTCATTATGTGAATGTGTTTTATAGGAAGCCACGTCCTTGCCTTCTAGTTTTGCTAGAAAATGTGTGGCTATAAAACAGCAGTGACTGCACTGAATTATTTATGAGAACAACTCACCTGCACAGTTGTGAATTTTTTATACCGGGAAGACAGATGATATTCTCCCTCATACCATTATGAATGTCTACTCATGAACGCTGCACGGAAGCCTTATAACGTGCCATTCACAGAAAATGCTTTTATAGGATTTGTCCTGCTGTAAGGTTTATTACCCTGGAACCCATGAAACAATGTGCAATAGCGACTTTTGTATATGCTGTTGTCTCACTAATAAACCACTAAAGTCAGCTGGAAGAAAGCAAATAAAGCTTGGCATTAAAGAAACATAAGGCATAATTGGCATCATTACATGTTCTACTTTTACAGGGTATATTTTCCCTTACAAGTCAATGTATCTCTACATTGGCTAAAACCAACACATCGGGGCAGAGCTACTAATATACGGTAAGAATGCCAGTTACCCGATACTACTGCAGTACAAACAATGCCACTTGTTCTGATCACTGGTATAATTCACTGCTTGGAGCTTTAAGAACCAATCTACTAATTTCCATTTTTGCTAGTAACAGGGTTCTGGTCACAGAGTTCAGAATAACAATTTTTTTTACCACTCTAGCAAATAGAAAAGGTGGCGATGCCAAGTAGTAGTTGGCATGTTTCCTTAGCATACACAATATTCAGCACTTATTCCAAATGGCGTCCCTCTGTTCAGGAAAACATTTTTCCTAAGCAAACGACAATAATTTAAGCTAAATTTGAAACACACTTATTATTGAAAGATACAGCAGAGGAGAAAATATCCTTTCCAGGCCGAAGAGGAAAAATAGCTGGCACTCCGTGATGCAGTAAAACAATCTTTTCTTTATTAAGTACAAGTAGTACATGGATGCAGAGGAGCAGGTACAGCGGAGGACAACAGCCGTTTTGCGTCGATCAGAACTTGACCAGCTGAAGAGTCTGATCGACGTGAAACGGCCGTCGTCCTCCGCTGCACCTGCTCCCCTGCATCCATGTACTACATGAAGAAAGGATTGTTTTACTGCATCCTGGAGTGCCACCTATTTTTTCCTCTTTGCCCTGTACTTTGTATGACGCTGATCGTTTCCGGTGTTGTATCGGGGTTTTTGCAAGCCGTATACTGCTGGTCAGCCGAGTAAGCTTGAAAAGGTATGTTTTAAGTTGTTTGGTGCTGGCTTTTCTCATTTTCCAGAAAATATCTTTATACTGTGCCCAGTGTACATTGGGGGAGTTCCCTGGGTGAAAATTACTTAGTAGGTATGAGAGATAGTCATGCCTTGAACAATCCTCTTAAAGGACATATGTACTGATGCACTGATATTTTTTTTAGCCACTTTGTCAATACAGTGTTCCAAATTATTATGCAAATTGGATTTAGGTGTCAAATATTTAATTTTTTGTTTTTCAAATAAACTCAAGGATGGTATTATGTCTGAGGGCTCTTTGGATCACGGAAATCAATCTCCAACACCTTTGATAATTAGTTTGCCAGGAGAGCGATGTTAAAGGAAAACTACCTAAGAAGGGCATCCCATGTTATTAGGCAGCCACAGATTTCAAGCAATATGGGAAAGAAAAAGGATCTCTCTAATGCCGGAAAGCATCAAATAGTAGAATCGCAGAATGATAGAGTTTGAAGAGACCTCAACGGTCATCGTGTCCAACCCCCTGCTCAATGCAAGATTCCCTAAACATCTCAGACAGATGTCTGTCAAGCCTCTGTTTGAAGACTTCCATTGAAGGAGAACTCGCCTCCTCTCGTGGCAGCCTGTTCCACTCATCGATCACCCTCAATGTCAAAAGTTTTACTAATGTCTAATTTGCATCTTCTTCCTTTCGGTTTATTTCCAACTCGTGTTTCCATGTGCAAATGAGAATAATGATGATCCCTCTACACTGACAGCAATTCAGATACTTGTAGACCGCTATTAAGTCTCCTCTCAGTCTTCTTTTTTTGCAGGCTAAACATTCCCAAATACTTTAACAGTTCCTCATAGGACATACTTTGCAGTACGCTTACCATCCTGGTAGCTCTTCTTTGAACTTGCTCCAGTTTGTTGATGTCTTTTTTAAAATGTGGTGCCCAGAACTGGACACAGTATTCCAGATGACGACTGACCAAGGAGGAGTAATTACTTCACATGATCTAGACTCAATGCTTCTCTTAACACATCACACCACTGCGTTTGCTTTTTTTGCTGCTGCATCACTGTTAACTCATATGCAGCCTGTGATCTATTAGTATACCCAAGTCTTTTTCACATGTGCTGTTGCTGCGTTCGATTCCTCCCATTCTATAGATGTAATTTTAGCTTTTATTGGGCAGATGTAGAATCTTGCATTTCTCCCTGTTAAATACCATTCTATTAGTTGCTGCCCATTGTTCAAGCTTATCTAGATCCTTCTGAATCCTTTGTCTTCTCAAGCTTTAGCTATCTCTCCTAGCTTTGCATCTTCTGCAAATTTTATCCGTTTACCTTCAGTTTCTCTTATCTAGATCATTAAAACAAAATGTTCAACAACACTGGGGGCAGGACAGAGCCTTGTGGTACCCCACTTGAAACACACTTCCAATTGGATGTGCAACCATTTATTACCACACTGAGCCAGTTATAAATATACCTAACCGTAGACTTGTCAATCCCATACTTGGTCATTTTTTCAATAAGGATAGTATGAGACACTTTATCAAATGCTTTTCTGAAGTCGAGATATACTGTATCTACTGCATTTTCATGATCCACCCAGTCAGTGATTCCATCAAAGAAGGAAATTAGATTAGTCTGGCATGACTTGTTTGCTACAAAAAACAAAAAGCCTATCTGCCTTATTATCAAACCAGCAGATAAAGGGGGCGCCATTGTGGTCATGAACCATAGTGACTACATGGAGGAAGCCCTGAGGCAACTTAATGACAGGGAGGTTTACAGAAGGATTCCCAATAATCCTTTACACGTCATCAAATCCAAGATTATCTCTACAGTAGATCACCACTTCCAGAATGGCACTATAGATAAAAAATTGAAGGATTTTCTTATTAAACAGGACCCAATTACGCCAGTATTTTATATACTGCCGAAAATCCACAAAAGCCTACACAAACCACCAGGTCGTCCTATTGTTGCTCTGACAGATTCTGTCCTTTCACCTCTGGCTATCGTACTAGAAAAAGTTCTCACTCCTCTAGTGAAACTCACAAAATCATTTTTGTTGGATACTAATGAATTTTTACAAATCATTGGGTCATTAGGTCCACTCCCTGACTCTGCATTTCTTGTTACGTGGGATGTCTGTAGTTTATATACGTCTATTACCCATACCAAGGGTATGACTGCCGCGGATAGACTTCTACAACAACACGGTATTAACTATGACATTAGACATCTATGTGCTGACCTCCTAGAATTGGTCCTCAAGGAAAACTATTTTCTTTTTGAGGACACATATTATGTACAACAACAGGGGACTGCCATGGGTTCTAACATGGCGCCCCCTTAAGCTAACGCGTACATGTCCATTTTTGAGGATGATTTCATCTATAACCATACCTTGTTTCAAAAACATTCTATTCTATGGCAAAGATACATAGATGATATTTTTTGTATATGGGATGGTCCAATTGACTCACTCATAGACTTCAATGAGCACTTGAATAACATTTGGCCTGAACTACAGTTTACACTGCAATTTGATGCTAACACCATTAACTTTCTTGATACTCTTATCAGCAAGAAACATGGTGGTCAACTGACCATGGACCTGTATCACAAATCGACCGATAGGAACAGTCTATTACATTTTAACAGCTGTCACCCTCCCGCTATGAAAAACTCCATACCCATCTCACAGTTTAATAGAGTAAATAGGATCGTGTCTGATTCCATGGTTAGGGAGAATAGGACTCAAGAAATGGAGACTAAGTTCCTCCACAGGGGATATCCACCATCTATACTTAACAAGGCAAAACAATACAGACCCACTAATCCGGGACGTGTAAACAGTAAAAGGGTTCCTTTTGTAACTACGTACCACCCCTTTTCCAATCTTATTTCTGCTTCCATTAAAAGACATTGGAAAATTCTTTCTACTAGTTACCCAAATATTCTGGAATTTCAGGTTCCAGTCCTAAGCTGCTTTCGCCGACTCAGGAATCTACGGGACAAACTTGTTAAGGTAGATGTAGGGTCTAGCCAGACTGTCCCTAGACAGACATTCCTACGGACTCAAAAACAAGGCACCTTCCCCTGTCTCCACTGTTTACAATGTAACAGTATCCAAAAGGGCCACATGGCATATCATCCATTAACGGGCCAGGGCTTCCCCATTAAAGGATTCTTTACCTGTGACTCCGCCTATGTCATTTATTTAATTAAATGCCCATGCGGTTTGGCCTACATTGGCGAGACAACACAACCTATTCGTGACAGGATTTCCCAGCACAAATCTAATATACGTTGTCAGAAAACACATCTCCCACTCCCTTACCATTTTAAGGAATCTAACCATACCATTGCTCAACTTAGATTCCAGGTTCTGGAGCAGGTTGGAGTTAACAGGAGAGGACTTAATCGGGTCAAAATACTCAAAAAGCGTGAAGCCTTTTGGATTTTTACGTTTCAAACGTTGGAACCCAAAGGCTTAAATAGGGATTATGACGTTTCAGCTTTTCTCTAAAAATTCCCCATTTTACCATTACAGATTATAGTGTATGTCATTCATGTAATCATATGTAGTCATATGTCTATACATATCTTGTATACTGTATGTCATAAAATTTATATATTCTAATTTTATGTATCCTTTTATTCCTTAGAATTGATGATCCCACAATATTTTCACGCCTCTTACTTTTTCACCACCATGGTATTGTATTAATCACACCTCTGTTGTTCGTTTCTTTCTCCTGTTGTTCCTTTAATTATTTTATTCTCTTTATGTTTCATATTTTTTCTTTTTGTTTCCTTTTCCTTTCCCATTCATTTGTTTTTCGTCTGCCTTTAAGTCCCATAGTGTCCCACTTCTTTCCTCCCTTTGTCATTTAGCTCCTTATTTCCCTTGCTCTCCTCTTTTGTTATGCTCTGCTAGTGCACATGCGCTGCTTATTACCGCGTCACTATGACGCAATGTCTTGTTTCACTCCCCTGTAGCCGTACTTTCCCCAGTGCGCATGCGCCCAAAATCGCGTCGTCATGACGCATGGTCTTATGACCTCTCCTCCTATTCTGTGCTCTGCGCATGCGCCACACATTATCGCGTCATCATGACGCTGTGTCAGGTGGCTTTTTAAACCCGGAAGCGGGGCTTCTCCAGCGTCCTGCACCTTGACTTGGCTCACATACCGTGCTGCGTGCACATTCAGGTACTGTTTCTCTTGGCGTTTAGCCTCTGTCCTTGTCTCTAACTCGCTGACAGCTTTTGATATCGTGTTTGCCATTTCTTTTCCTCATTTTACAGCGTCCTCATTTTGCTATAGTGTTAGCTTACAACGCTGCCATCCTCACTGCAGTGAGGCTCATCTCTAGGTATTTATCCTTTTATCTTTTCATCTCCCTCTAAGCATATTATTTTCCACTGGCTTGTCCTTCCTGTATTTTTGCAAAAACTTGCTTTTCCTTGTCATTCCTATAGTCTCTTGAGCAAGGTCCAATTACTTGGGAGTTTTGTTATGCTCTCTATTACAGGTATTAACTTTTTTTACACATACTAATTTGTTTCAACTTTTATCTCTTATATTTCCCGCTTATTTGTTATTCTTATATTTTATAGCGCAATTCTCAGCTAAATTTAGCCAACAGCGCTTTATCATATACCTTTTGCTACATTCCAGGTATTTTAACCTCCCCTTTTATCTATTTGATTTCCCTCTTTTTTCCCTCTTTTCCCTTACATTATTTTTTCCTTCTTTCTAGTGGCATTACCCTTGTGGTTTCCGTTTACACATTTACGCTATCAGAGGTATGCCCTTCTTTTACCTGTTCTCTCTCCTTTCTCTCCCTTTAACCTTTATGCAATTTTCCTATTTTTCCAATTTTTTGTTTCTGTCTCTTGGGGTCACTTTCTTTTGGGCAGCCTTAAACTTACATTAAAAATGTTATTATCTCATTGCAGGTGTTGTTCTTTATATTCTATGGCTGACTCTTTTGCTGCACCACCACTAGGCTATACCTTGGTCCCTTTTGGTATTTGGCTCAAGTGCACTATAGTTCTGTAGCTTACAGATTTATTTATATGTTCACTGAACACTTCTGGATATCTGTCATGGGTGTATCGCCACAAGGATCGTCGCGATTACACACTCTGACTTCTCACAGCTGAGTTGCTGTTTCTTTGTGTTTGGTAATGAGGGAGTTAATTTTACCTAGCTCTTTGCTAAGACTAGGTCCAGCCTCGCCCGGCTGCTTTTGATTATGTTCTAATTAGATTCCTTCATATACCTGCCAGTCTGCTTGTTAGATGCCGGTGAAAGCCTTTATGTAGTCTAGCAGACTGGATCGGTTCTGAGAATACTTAAGCTAAGAGCTCCTTAGTTGTTTTTACTCTTATAGCTTATAGTTTATCTCTGAGACCTTAGTTGTTCCTACTGTGTGTGAGTGTTGTATGTAAGACTTTATTTACTTTATTTCTTGTCTTTCTTGTATGTCTTTCTGTTCATTAACCGTTACCTGTTCATTCCCTTTGGTGGTAATCAGGGTCCTTCTTAGGACTAGATTACAGTTGGCAGGGATTGATAGGAGACAGGGTTTACGCTGGTGGCCTGGACCTCTGTACCTTTAACAGTACCTCCAGGTAGAGGGATTAGTTAGGACCCCAGTTTAGGGTCAGCATAGACCCCGGTCACCCTCTAGCCGGAGACAGCGTATAACGGATTCCGTATTGACCCACTGGACATTCTGTCAGGTAATTCTATGTTATCATATATCTATGCGCATGTTATATTGTATGTTGCCCTTTTGATATAGATTACTATCATCACATATATATATATCTGCTATACAGCGTGACATTTTCACCGGCCATACTAAAGATTCTCTCCAGCTGTCATGGATCCAGTAGCCCAGCTGGCCCGGCAGTTGCAGGGGTTGTCCATGGAGTTTGCAGACATTAAGTCCAAGGTTTTGTTCCCCCCGGAGCAAACCAGATCTGAACCTAAGGTTGCTCTTCCGGACAGGTTCACTGGTGGGCGGGACAAATTTTTTACTTTCCGGGAGGCATGTAAATTGTACTTTCGGCTGCGGCCTCGGTCATCTGGGAGTGAAGAGCAGAGGGTGGGAATTGTTATCTCGCTCTTACAAGGGGACCCTCAATCTTGGGCGTTCTCTATTCCTCCAGGCTCCCCAGATCTCCAGTCAGTGGATCGATTTTTTACTGCCCTGGGTCTGGTATATGATGATCCGGATCGAGTTTCCCTTGCTGAAACAAAGTTACGTAAAATACGGCAAGGAAATCGTCCAGCGGAGGAATATTCTTCTGAGTTCCGTAGATGGGCAACAGATACTCAGTGGAATGACCCAGCTCTTAGGAGCCAGTTTTGTCAAGGGTTGTCTGACAAATTAAAGGATGTGTTGGCTCAGTATGATTCTCCTCCATCACTGGAGGCTGTTATGGCCCTCGCTATTCGCATTGATAGACGAATTCGGGGAAGACGCGAGGTAACTCCGCCTCCCGTGATGACTCCACCTACTACTAAAGTCCCTTATACTGAGGTTCCCCTGGTCTGTTCTGAGGAACCCATGCAGTTGGGAGGGACATCTTTTTGTAGGAGGGAATTGGCGGTGCACCGCAAGACTAGAAGGTGTTTCTTTTGCGGGAGAGAGGGACATTTTGTTGGGGGGTGTCCATCCCGGGCCTCTTTGAGCAAAGGAGTTAACCTGGGAGTGTGTATTTCGTCCCCAAATCCCTCTCAGTTTCTCGTGCCTGCGGAGGTGGTGATTGGTACTAGAACTGAGAGGATTTCTGTTTTTCTTGATAGTGGGTCCGGGGCTAATCTGGTGGACGCTCGGTTTGCCCAGGTGCATGGTATGCAACTGAGTGTATTGGCCAAACCGGTCCCTATAGTCTCTATTGATTCTAGACCTCTCGGTCAAGGTAGCTTGGTACAAGCTGTTCATAACATAGATCTTCGAGTAGGGGCAATACATAAAGAGCAATTGTCTTGTTATGTGTTGGAGGGTCTACCTACTCCTATTGTGTTGGGACTTCCTTGGTTGGCTAAACATAACCCAGTGATTGATTGGCAATCCAGAAAGATAAGCCAGTGGGGTGAATTTTGCAGGAATAACTGCATGAGCACGGTCATCGGTGCGGTTGTGCCTAGGACTTTGTCTCCTTTTCTGGAGGACTTTGGGGAGATGTTCTCAGAGGAGGGGTGTAAAGAGTTACCTCCTCATCGCGCATATGACTGCTCAATAAAGTTGCTTCCTGATGCCTTATCTCGTACTTTCCCAGGGGCCGGGAAGACGGATGATCCGGTTCCTATTCCTCAGGAGGGAGTTGTAGTGTCAGCTGTATGCTCTGAGCTTGAGGGGGAGGTATTGGGGGCTCAGGGGGACGCCCCTGTGGGACTTTCAGGGAGACTGATAGTTCCAGATCGGTTAAGACTGAAGGTTACGGGGAACCGTTACAAACGGATGGCTGATAGGGGGAGAGTTTCTGGTCTAGATCTGAAGGTGAACGATCTGGTATGGTTGTCTACCAGGAATATAAAACTTAAAGTTTCCTCCTGGAGGTTGGGTCCCAGATTCATCGGGCCGTACAGGATCAGTTCCATAATTAATCCTGTGGCATTTCGTCTGGACCTCCCTCCTACGTTTAAAATTCATAATGTGTTTCACAAGTCATTACTTAAAAAGTATGTGGCACCAGTCATACCGTCACCTCTACCTCCTCCTTCAGTGGTGGTCAATGATAACGTGGAATTTCATGGGTCGAAAATAATTGACTCACGTCTCAGTCGCCGATCCCTTCAGTACTTGGTTCATTGGAGGGGGTATGGTCCTGTGGAGAGGACGTGGGTCCCTGCGTCTGATGTTAACGCAGATCGATTGGTTCGGACCTTTCACACAACTTACCCGGGCAGACCTGGCCCTGAGGGTCCGGAGTCCCCTCGTAGAGGGGGGGTACTGTCATGGGTGTATCGCCACAAGGATCGTCGCGATTACACACTCTGACTTCTCACAGCTGAGTTGCTGTTTCTTTGTGTTTGGTAATGAGGGAGTTAATTTTACCTAGCTCTTTGCTAAGACTAGGTCCAGCCTCGCCCGGCTGCTTTTGATTATGTTCTAATTAGATTCCTTCATATACCTGCCAGTCTGCTTGTTAGATGCCGGTGAAAGCCTTTATGTAGTCTAGCAGACTGGATCGGTTCTGAGAATACTTAAGCTAAGAGCTCCTTAGTTGTTTTTACTCTTATAGCTTATAGTTTATCTCTGAGACCTTAGGTGTTCCTACTGTGTGTGAGTGTTGTATGTAAGACTTTATTTACTTTATTTCTTGTCTTTCTTGTATGTCTTTCTGTTCATTAACCGTTACCTGTTCATTCCCTTTGGTGGTAATCAGGGTCCTTCTTAGGACTAGATTACAGTTGGCAGGGATTGATAGGAGACAGGGTTTACGCTGGTGGCCTGGACCTCTGTACCTTTAACAGTACCTCCAGGTAGAGGGATTAGTTAGGACCCCAGTTTAGGGTCAGCATAGACCCCGGTCACCCTCTAGCCGGAGACAGCGTATAACGGATTCCGTATTGACCCACTGGACTTTCTGTCAGGTAATTCTATGTTATCATATATCTATGCGCATGTTATATTGTATGTTGCCCTTTTGATATAGATTACTATCATCACATATATATATATATATCTGCTATACAGCGTGACAATATCATGTCGCTTGAAGATTCACATCTCTAATTGACATATGTATTATTATCTTGTTGTTATCTTTTTGACTTTATTTTGTTGCATTTTGTTATTTTTCCTTACAACATTAATCTTATATATAAAGCTGAATGTATGTATGTGTGTATGTATGTGGGTATGTTTGTCCGGGATTGGAATCCGCACCGTCGCACTTACGGGCATGAAATTTTGCACGCCCGCACGTCTCGACCCCGAAAGAGTCCTAGGCTATGTTTTGAATCGAAATTTTAACCCCGCGCGTTCCAAATCGCCAAACAATTTTGGCCCTATCTACATAATGGGGAGAAAGCTGAATGCTTGTGTGTATGTCCGGCATAGGAATCTGCATTTACGGGCATGAAATTTTGCACACCCGCACGTCTCGACCTCGGGAGCGTCATAGGCTAGGTTTTGAGTAGAAATTTTAACCCCGCGCATTCCAAATCGGCAAATAATTTTGGCTCGGGATAGGAATCTGCACCGTTGTACTTACGGGCATGAAATTTTGCATGCCCGCACATCTCAACCCCAGGAGCATTATAGGCTATGTGTTGAATGGAAATTTTAACCCCCGCACGTTCCAAATCGCCAAACAATTTTGGCCCTATCTACATAATGGGGAGAAAGCTGAATGCTTGTGTGTATGTCCGGCATAGGAATCTGCATTTACGGGCATGAAATTTTGCACACCCGCACGTCTCGACCCCGGGAGCGTCATAGGCTAGGTTTTTAGTCGAAATTTTAACCCCACGCATTCCAAATCGGCAAATAATTTTGGCCCGGGATAGGAATCTGCACCGTTGTACTTACGGGCATGAAATTTTGCATGCCCGCACATCTCAACCCCAGAAGCATCATAGGCTATGTGTTGAATGGAAATTTTAACCCCCGCACGTTCCAAATCGCCAAACAATTTTGGCCCTATCTACATAATGGGGAGAAAGCTGAATGCTTGTGTGTATGTCCGGCATAGGAATCTGCATTTACGGGCATGAAATTTTGCACACCCGCACGTCTCGACCCCGGGAGCGTCATAGGCTAGATTTTGAGTCGAAATTTTAACCCCGCGCATTCCAAATCGGCAAATAATTTTGGCCCGGGATAGGAATCTGCACCGTTGTACTTACGGGCATGAAATTTTGCATGCCCGCACATCTCAACCCCAGGAGCATCATAGGCTGTGTGTTGAATGGAAATTTTAACCCCCGCACGTTCCAAATCGCCAAACTATTTTGGCCCTATTTACATAATGGGGAGAAAGCTGAATACTTGTATATAGATATAATCATTACAATTTGTTATAACTAACCGTAGTTAGGTACTATGCCCAGGCAGCGTCGGGCTCTTCAGCTAGTGTATGTATAACCCTTGTTATTTCTTTAATATATTTCAGTTCTTTTCTGTACATATTATCTGAGGAAGGCTATTGTATGGCCGAAAACATTCATATTATTTTGTACAGCACGTTTATTAGTTGTGGATGCAAATAAAAGGAAAAACCACAAGCAACAAATACTTTTTTCATTTCATTTTATTCGATTTTGAGTGCCAAGTTATCTTGACTTGTTTGCTACAAACCCATGCTGACTCTGGTTAATTACTGTATTCTTATCCAAGTACTTAAGGCACTGCCACACATCGCACTAGCGATCACGATAACGGCTTAACCTGGCGAGATCGCTAGTGCGATCGCTATGTGATCGCTAGTTAGATTCCAAACACAACTCATTAGCGATCTGTGATTCCAAACACAACTCATCAGCGATCTGTATAACGACCTCTGCGGTCGTTGGGAAAACCTAGTCCCACCTGCGACGCTGGTGAAGTCGTTCATAAAGGGTGTCACACTCAGCGATTCAGGCTCACCAGCGGGACACCAACGAACAAAAAACGGCTCAGAACGTTCATAAGCGATCAGCGACATCTCAGCAGGGGCCACATCGCTGCTACATGTCACACACAGCTAAGTCGCTAACGAGATCGCTACTGCATCATAAATGGTGACGCAGTAGCGATCTCGCTAGCGATCTCGCTTAGTGTGGCATACCCTTTACGTACATGCTGCTTAATTTGTTCAAATAGGTTTCATAGTAAAGAAGAAAGGCTCACTGGCCCATAATTTCCTGGCTCAATCCAATCTTCTGGGATTTCTCATGTTTTCCAAGTTTTTTCAAAGATTTTGGCTAGTGGTTCTGCAATTACCTCTGGTTCCACAATTTCCTTTGCTAACTCTTTCAGTACCCTAGGATGTAATTCATCTGGACCAGGAGATTTAAATTTATTTAAATTAGCCAAGTGTTCCCTGACCATCTCTCTGTTTACGGATAGTGTGGATTATTTTATTCCTTCGAAGGCACAGTGAAGATCAGTTGATATTACAATTGATTTCCTAGAGAACACAGATGTAAAATAGAAATTTAAAAGTTCGGTCTTCTCAACATAATTGACTACTTGACCCTTTTTATCCTGTAAAAATTTTACAGCATCTTTGACTTTTCTTTTGACATACCCCCAAAATCCTTTTTACTGCTTTTGGTCTCCCTTGCAAGCCTTACTTCATTACTGGCTTTAGATCTTAACTCTTGCCCTGTAAACAGCATTATATTCTTCATTAGATATGCCCCATCTTTCTATTTGACATTTTTTATTCCTTTTTAACAAGTGATTAAGTTCTGTGTTCATTCACACTGGTTTTTTTAAATGATTCAAATTCTTCCTTTTCAGGATTGTTAAGAATTTAATTTAGCAAAATCTCCCATCCTTCTTGGACATTTCTGTCATTTAAACATCCAGCCATTGGACCTTTCCTATCCTCTTTCTGAGTCCACTAAAATCTGCCTTTCTGAAGTCCAACCTTAAAGTCTGAGTCCTCCCTGGACTTCATTCTCTTGTAATCCAAAATTGGAAGACCGCATGATTGCTGCATCCTAAATTCCCAGCCATCTTTACTTCCTCAACCATTTCCTCCCTGTTTGTAAGAATTAGGTCTAAGATTGCAGACCCTCTTGTTCTCTTTTCTACCATTTGAAAGATAAAGTTGTCAGCAAGAGAAGAAAAGAATTTTCTAGACCCAGTACTTTTGTCTGAGAGAGATCCCCAACAAATATCTGGATAGTTAAACTCTACCCATGATCTCTATGCTCTGTGCATTTGTAGAGACACATTTAGTTTGTAGTCGGTTTCTCTGCTCCTCTATTTTCATTCAGAGTTTGTTGTTTCTGTTCTTTTCCAGTTCTAACAGCAGGGTTCTCAAAAGAATTCATTAGCCTGCTTATTTCTTCCCGGCTGTATATTTCCCATCCAATATTGCTCGAGTTTAACCCCGTCATGACTGGAGGTATTTTCGTTTTTTGCTCCACTTCTTCCCAGAGCCATAACTTTTTTATTTTTCGGCCAAAATGGCCATGTGAGGGCTTGTTTTTTCCGTGACAAGTTGTACTTTTGAACAACACCATTGTTTTTAACATATCGTATACTGGAAAACGGGGAAAAAAGCTCCCTAACTGCAAAAAAAAGTGCAATTCCACGTTTTCGTAAGCTGCAACCCATCTCTACCAATGAGTCCATCATATAGGTAATTCACTCCATGGTCAAGAAACCCAAAACTAGAGATGAGCTCAAATCTTCGGTTTTTGGCTCCGAATCTGATTTTGACATATTCAAGACATATTCGAACACTATTCGTGACGAATGTATGTTTACTGATTGGTTCTGAACATATTCAGTAATTTCATCTCCCATGGGCTCTAATTGCGTTTGGCTGTGTTCGACGGATATTGCAAAAACTATATTCAATGCCGATCGTATTCGGAACCGAATCCGAACAAATTCGCTCATCTCTACCCAAAACATTGCTCACAGCACTATCAATGTAGCCAGTTGTTCACCTGTAGAATCTCCTTGGTCCATGTCCATCCACTGGGAGGATGGATGAGAAGACTACCTGCGCTCCCAGTTCCTTCATTTTCTGGCCTAGGTCTTCGCCTTCAAAGTATCTGCATATAGTTTCCAGGTCCTTTCTTGCTGTGTCATTTGTTTCTACGTGTATTAATAGTCACGGGTAGTCGTCTGTAGCATTGAAGAGTCTTGATACCCTATCAGACACATTTATCACTTGGCACCTGGAAGACAGCTCACTTCTCATGAAGTAATGTCTGGTCGGCAGATAGTAGCTTCTGTTCCTCTTAGTTGGGAATCCCCCACGACCACCACTCATTTTCTTCTTCACCACAGCATCTCTTTTTCTCCCTTCAAGAGGCTTCTAATTTCTTAACGGGGTGTTCTTTTTGGGTAAAGCACTTTTTTGATATACATATTCATAGTTGTCCTGGACAATGTATGAAAATTTTAGATATTTCACGAAAACTTAAACAATCATTGTACTGTGAAGAAATTTGTGGCAGATACAGAGCACAGACTGGTTAAAGCAGATAAAGGCATAGTGAGGAAGTTTTATGCCAGACCAATTCAGCTATTGATGGCTTTACCTGTCCCAACAAATTATGAAAAAGCATTGGTGTTCTTATGCTGGAAATGCCATTTTCTGATGAGGCACACACACCACTGAGAAGATGAGCAGAATTCATTATAAGCTAAGATTCATTAAAGGGAATCTGTCACCCCATTTTGGCTATATCAGATCAATATGACTGAATAGTGCATCCCATAAGTAACCTATCGGTATGTATCATATATCCTGATACCCCCGTTTTGATGCCAAAATAACTTTGTAAACTTTGTATTTTGGTATGCTAATCAGGGCGGTCCGGTCCAGAGGGCGGCGTTTTCTCTCTTCTTACCCCCCCCAGCTCCTCGGCATCTCTTGCGTATGGCTGTCCGTGAATCGCACAGACGGCGTTCGGCTTCCCGCGATTGCGCGTTTCAAATTCCCCCCGCGCATGCGCAATGTGCTTTGCCCAACAGTGGGCAAAGCATAAAATCATTACAGAGCATGCGCAACTATTGACTTTCCTTGCCTCGGAAGTCGACCAAGGCAAGCAGTCATTTCCAGGGCAAGGAAAGAGTTGCGCATGTGCTTTAATGAATTTATGCTTTGCCTACTTGCATGGGCATGGACTTCACTAGCGCTTCACATGTTGCCACTGGAATCCTCTTCCACTCCTTCATGACGTCACGGAGGTGGTGAATGTTGGACATCTTGCGCTCATCCACCTTCCATTTGAGAATGCCTCATAGACGCTCAATAGGGTTTATGTCTGGAGAAATGATTGGCCAGTCCAGCACTTTTACCCTCAGTTTCTTTAGCAAGGCACTGGTCATCTTAGAGGTGTGTTTGGGGTTGTTTTCGTGTTGGAATACTGCAGTGCGAACCAGTTTCTGAAGGGAGGGTGATCATGCTTGTCTTCAGCAAAGTGTTTGTAGGCTTTCTTGTGCATCATCTTTAGAAGAGGTTCCTTCTGGGATGTCAGCCATGTAGACCAATTTGATGCAGTGTGCGACGTATTGTCTGAGCACTGCCAGGCTAACAGCACTCATATGTCGATTTTGAAAAGACAACCTCTGGATTTGACGCTGAGCAGGTGCACTCAACTCATTTGGTTGACCATGGTGAGGCCAGTTCTGAGTGGAACCAGCCTTGTTAAACCATGGTATTGTCTTAGCCACCGTGCTGCAGCTCAGTATCAGGGTGTCGGCAATCTTCTTATAGCCTAGGCCATCTTTACGTAGAGCAACAATCTTTTTTCAGATCCTCAGTTTTGCCATGAGGTTCCATGTTTAACTTCCAGTGACCAGTATGAGCATTTGAGAGTGATGACAAAATTTAACACATCTTCTCCCAATTCACACCTGAGATCTTGTAACACTAATGAGTCATATGACACCAGGGTAGGAAAATGGCTAATTGGGCACAATTTGGCCAGTTCCACTTTTGTGGCCAGTGGTTTACACATTAATGGCTGTGTGTTGCGTTATTTAGCGGGCTTAACAAATTTACATTGTTATACAAGCTGTATCTTCAGTGCTGTTTCATGAAAAGCTACAATAAATATTTACAAAAATGTGAGGGGTGTACTCACTTTTGTGATATTCAAGTAGGTTGAGTCATGAAAAATATCTTCGTGGTTGATGCCTTTAAACTAATATGTTGATTACATGTATGAGGATACATCAATAGATAAAAAAAAAAAGATAATACCCTTCATGGTTAGGAAGAACTGAAACAATAGGTCACATTTGCCAGATATTTACTACTGCAATATACAGGCTGGGTAATGTATGGTTCAAAAGCATAAGCGCAACGCAAATACTGTAAGCGACTGGACAAAAATAGACAGAATGGAAAAACATCTTGTACTAAAAGAAGAAGAGTGGTGGAGAATAATCGTCCTGGCATAAATGACAAATCCATAGGAGGCTTCTACCCGACTGGCAAGGCAAAAACTTTCCAACATGGCTTTTATACACCCTTTTATGCTGTGCTATTGGGGGAGTTTTAACAGGTTTTCTTTCAACATATTCATAATGTAATTTTATTACTCAGACCTCCATTACTCAGTAAGCAACGATGTAGCGCCATACAAAAAATGCACTTCTGAATATATTTTAAAATATTTATATTAAGGTCCTCAGTGGGTTACTAGTCTTTTAACATGATTGTGTAAAAGAACAAAGCACCATACAAAGGCAGCTTAATTTCTGTGCTTTGGCCTAGTTCTGAACACTGGGAAATAACAGGGCAGCGAGTGTTGCTAAAAACATATTTTGAGAATAAAAAGCTTAGCAGTAGGATTCTATAAGTTACCATCAAAAAAAGATTATTTTTTAGAATAAAGTTCTTTTTGTTTTTGCAACTGATTTTTTTTCCCCACAGATAATTTGTGGATGTGATCTGGGTTCCACATTCGATTAAAGAAATAATTGGATTTGGACATCTGCCATCTTCTATTCAATTAACTGAAAAACTAATTATCAGGAATAGGAATGCATTTCACGTTACTTATGTAAATTCACAAAGAAAGGTCTTGGCAACAAACTGAATAAGCACAAAAGAACAACTTGGACCAAAGTGGCTTTTAACAAGTTGAACATATTTTTGAGCAGACCATTTGGGGTACATTGAGAAAACAATGAAAAGAAACATATTCTTTGTTTGGTAGATTATACAAGCAAATTAGTTGGAACACCTTCAGTTTGAAGTATAAAAAAGCCTGAAAAGACTAAAAAAGTGGAGTTAGTATTTAAGTTGCAGTTATTTGCACAGGAGAAAATTATTACGGCATGTAGATATAACGGATATGTAAGGTTTGCAAAATGATGATGACAAAAAACTGACTGGCACATCCAGACTAGTGTGAATAGGTGCATACCAGGAGGAGATACCTCCATATACAATATACAAAAAAAAGTTGCACTCTATCGTGTTAATATGAAATATGAATAGCAATACTGCTTTTGAATATTAGGAAAAAAAATTTTGAGATGCTTCGCATAAAATTTGGCCAAATTATATCTGCCCATCAACCATCGTCAAGGTGGCCTCAAAAACTGATGGGTCCCTACGTGTGTGAATACCTCTCCTAGGCAAAATGATTACGACTGAAATAATACCCCGATCCCTTACTGGAATAACATTTCTGCCACAGAGTATGGAGGTGCACGCCACTTAGTAGAGGAGCCAAATTCATTAAGTGGTGTGCGCCTCTTAATTCAGTGTCTTATATTTCGGCAAGTCTGGCTCAGCGCGATTGTGTGCAATGTTAATCTTGATGAATCGGCTCCAAGGAGTTTACTGCTCTGATCTTCCGCTATTGGCCGAAGTGGAGAGCAGTTTGCAATTACACATATAAAAATGGACAATTATATGCATACATTTATGGCATGTTTTTTTCTTTACAGCACCATAAAATCCATTGTGTTGTACATACAAACCCATGACTTGGAGTACTTATAACCGCAATATATAGCAACAAGTGTGACTAAACATGACAGACTAGTACAATGGGAGTGAGGACACTGCTGTGAGGGCTCACATGCTACAGAGAAAGGGGGAAGGATTCAGAAGGCAAGGGTAAAAGCTGCTGATACAGTCAGAACAGGAGGAGACAACAGTAGAGCAGAGAAGGAGGCCTTGTGAGGACAAGATTACTTTTGGGGAGGCATCAAGAGATTAGGTCAGATAAGGGTGGAGGGAATGGGTAAAGGACATCCTTGGAAGTTATCGTTAGCAGTTTAAACTGTATTCTCTGGGCAATTGGTAGTCAGTGAACAGATTGGCACATGTAAATCAACCGGGAAGCAGAGTGAAGGATGGACTGGACAAGTACAAGTAATCAACCCAAGTCTACGAGAGCCTCGTTCTGGTTCTCAGATTGAATTGAGAGCTTGTGATGTAGGTTTTGACTTCTGACCAGTCACAAGCTGTGCTCACAAATGGTGCGGCAGAACCGTAATGGTGTCGAAAAACGGTGAAAATGGCGGAGGGCAAGTATAAGACCGGGGGCATGGGGACTTGCATTTAAGGCACCACTCCAGAAGTGAAAAAAAACACCGCTGGAGTGGTGCTTTTATGTACAGAATTATAAATAGATATCATACGACACAGAAGGTGAGTTTTGGGACCTTACGCTAAGGTATTGTTGGAGGCACAAAACAGTCATAGTTTGGATGTAGCTGCCTTGTGCTTTGCTGGTTAGAAGATAAAGGATAAAAGACTGGAGAAAAAAATTTCATGAGCAATGGAAGCGCATATCCACTGATGATGCTGGGGCTAGTGGTGCACATCAGATCTGTTATATTGTGTCTAAAAAACACTTATCCAGACCAGATTCTTTGTCAAAATAAACGCATACAAGGTTTATATTGATGAAGAAAACCATCCGGATTCGAGAATAAGTTGTTTGCATACAATAAAATGGATCTTCTATGCACCTTCAGCCCCAGCAGCATCAGTAGGTAGCCTCCAGTGCCTGTGAAGACTTTTCCTCCATTCTGATATCTTTTGTGTGTATATAAAGAAACAAGTCCCTCAAGCGGAATGGGGCAGGGAGAATCTTCCTGGCACCGGTCTCCTCACCAACGTCGAATAGTTTCTGGACAGATTTTAAATCTATGTTTTTCTCTGAAATGCAATAGTTTTCCAGACTAAAACATACTAGGCTGAAATGACGGAGTTCACATCAGATTAATGCTGTCCATGGATCACGTACTGTAAATCAGCTGTCTGGTGAGGGATTTGAGGGACTCGGTAAGATGGATTCCTTTTTGACCATTGTCAGACACTGTGGCCCAGATAACATCTCTCTGCTGTATGCCATAGAGGTAATTCTGTGACAGTGGAGGAAAAGGGTCATGGTGGGAGAAGATTGAGCAGTTCGGTAGAGTGGTGGTGGGAACTGGGACAAATCTTTATTTAATATTATCAATTTTATCCACAGGCTAATGCCATAAATGTATTGCAAATGCTAGTCTCAACTGGACTTGGTGCTGCTTTCAGTGGAGAAGTGATCAGTATTCCCAAACTAATGAATGGGAATTCCGAACATCTCTCCACTGATGGTGGCGTACAACAGGACAAGACAAATCAGAGTGGTGGGACCCATATCTACCACACATTTATGGTATATCCTATTGCCAGATTTCCTTTGCTTTGTATAATATAATCACAAAAAGTATCAAAAATAGAAAAAAAATCCCTTTAGAACCCCCAAAAATGTTTATGGAGTTTGAAGGAACACAAAATGTTTTACATCACAAACCTGTAACATAGCTTTTAGATTTTTTACTATCAGCCTGACAATTGCACTAATATCTATTGCTGTACCTTAATACTAGATGTTAAAGAAGTGATCTATACATTTTAATGGTTGGTTCTGGCCATACTGATATAACCTTAATTTAGAAATGACACCTAGAATGACACCTAGAATTCTGGCATGGTGGCCAGAATCAAAGCGTGGAAACCGTCATTTTAGGAACATTTCTGAAAAATTATATAAATATAAGTATGTCCAAGCAGACAAAAGAATAAGACAATTTCTTGTGGAAGGAAGTAGCATACTATCTACCAGAGTAAATTAAGCTATTCACTTTTCATTCATTCTCCTTTTTAGAAAATATCCAGGGCATACTAGAGAGCTTGGATGACAAGGCATGCTTTCAGTGTCATCCGCTGACAGGTTGTCCTCATAAGCATAGCTCAGAAGGTCGCATTCACAAAGCTGTATTATATAACATGTCATGAACAGCGCAGTCCAGTGAAAACTTCTACTGTGGATCTTAACTACAGATTTCATATCCGTCAGAGGAAACTGACAGCAAAAGCTTGAGAGGGAGGAAAAGCGAAATAAAGAGGCAGGTGACAAGATTGCATAGATTGCATTTCCTATTTAGGGAAATTACAATCTATGAAAGTCAAAGACACAAACACAGGACAAAGAGCACCCAAACAGCAAACTATACTCAACGATTTGATTTCAACTCAAAGAAGTGTTGGAATTATGTAAATCATAGGATGGAACGACTTGTTACTGATATGCAATTACAAAATGAAAAGTATATTTTCAAAACATCTAAATTTACTCAATGTTGTGGGTGAGCAACATGCGGAAAAATAATCGTACTTGCACATATCAGCATGTTGTTATCAATGAGGAAATTAATGGTGTCTGAGGAATGTTCTCTCTTGCTAAATGCACTTGGGGACACCAATCATCAACATCTGCTGCTGGCAGCTACCAACCAATGACATCCAGGTCTGTGGAGTCGGTAAGCCAAACTCCGACTCCATAGCACTGCCTCACTACTAAGCATGTACATAAAGTGCAGCAAAGATTCATCTAAACTAAAAGCCGAGATCCTTAGATCAGGAACAGAACAGACATTTATAATTGGAGATTTCAGAACTTTCCCAAATTCTGCTGAAAAAAATTACAGCATATTCTGAATTGAACTAAAGATCTAAATTTATTAGATATTTTAGGAGTCGGAGTCAGTTTCATGTATACCGTCTCCTCCAAAATGGACACCAATTCAGACGCCATAGCACTGATTGACATCCCAGGTGTGCTCGATGGAAGAAAAGTCTTGAGATGCCACAGGTCACTGTAGCACGTTTAGGGCACACAGGCTACATAAGCACAAACAAGCGACCCGACGTAGTTTTGAAAAACAGCTTCTGGGACACTTAGGAGAAATGGCAGTACCATTTCAAGGTTGAGGAGTGCTTCAGAACTGGTGTTTCCATCTATTCTTACAACAGATTTTTTTAAAAAAAATCCCCCTTTAAGAATGTGATCACTGTGGCGGTCTCCAATGATCACTTGAATGGGTGATGCATGACCAGAGTGATTACAAAAAAAAAAAAAAAGGTTGGATGGAGCAGTGGTTAAGTAAGCACCAGGTCACTTTACTTAAAAAGGAACGACTCCTCAAATCAAGCCCAGTGGGACCAATCATTGATATGACCCTTCCTACATGCTTGGTTATTTCCGTCTATCTCCACCCTTCGCTGGTGGCTGGCATTAGTCAATTGAATAAGGATGCGGAGGGGGGGGGGAAATAGAGGGAAAACAAGCAGGTGGGAAGGTGTATTTAAAATGGCACAAATCTTCACGTTGCCATCAAAGGAATAAAAGAATCCACACCATCTCTGAACAGAGATGGTGAGGGAGCATTTGGCTAACTTTAATTAATACATGAAAAGTTACACTAGATGACCACAAAGAAAGTACTTCTCTTTTCATTTGAAAAATGTAAAGAAAACAAAGTTGAGATTAAAAGAAGCCAAAACAGGGATTTTTGTGTGTACTCACCGTAAAATCCTTTTCTCCAAGCCAATCATTGGGGGACACACTACCATGGGTGTTATGCTGCTGCCACTAGGAGGACACTAAGCAAAATATGTTAAAAGATTAACTCCTCCTCCGCAGTATACACCCTCTGCTGGCTCTCTCGTGAACCAGTTCGGTGCCAAAGCAGTAGGAGCTTACAAACAGAATTCACAAACAGAATTGCAATACCAAAAACAGACAACAAGCCAATAGGCTAACAGGGTGAGTGCTGTGTCCCCCAATGATTGGCTTGGAGAAAAGGATTTTACGGTGAGTACACACAAAAATCCCTGTTTCTCCTTCGCCTCATTGGGGGACACACTACCATGGGACGTCCTAAAGCAGTCCCTGGGTGGGAGAAAACATCACAACAGGTGGAAAACCTCGCGCACCCAATGCTTAGAAAGCGATTGGAGGAGCCTACAGATGCGAAACTGCCGACTGCAGAATTTGTCTGCCGAGGGCCGCATCCGACGAGGCTTGAGCATGAATATTGTAATGCTTAACAAATGTGTGAAGGCTGGACCAAGTCGTGGCTTTGCACACTTGCTGTGTGGAAGCTTGGTGCCGGATGGCCCAAGAAGCCCCCACTGACCGAGTGGAGTGTGCCTTAATCCCAGCCGGGATAGGCTGACCTTTGACGCGGTAAGATTCGTGGATTGCTGAACGAATCCATCTGGCTATTGTGTGTAAACCTTTCCTGTGTCCCTCAGGAAGCACAAAAAGGGCATCAGATTTGCGAAAAGATGCTGTTCTGGAAATGTATCTTCTGAGAGCTCTCACTAAGTCCAAAGTGTGGAGAGCCTTCTCAGTACGATGTACTGGAGCCGGATAGAAGGAGGGCAGAACTATGTCTTCATTCAGATGAAAAGCCGAGACGACTTTTGGCAAGAAGGACGGGGATGTTCTGAGCACCGCCTTGTCTTGGTGAAAAATCAGAAACGGAGGTTTGGACGACATAGCAGCCAGTTCCGAAACCCATCTGATGGATGTTATTGCCATGAGAAAGGCAATTTTCCAAGAGAGAAGGGAGAGAGAAACCTCTTGTAACGGCTCGAAGGGGGACTCCTGGAGTACACTGAGGACCAAGTTAAGGTCCCAGGGTTACAAGGGCATCTTGTATGGGGGAACAAGATGCGAAACTCCCTGCATGAAAGTCCTGACCTGCAGTTTGGAAGCTATCCTTCGTTGGAAAAGAACGGATACAGCGGATATCTGGCCTTTAAGAAAGGCCAGCGCTAGGCCTGAATCCAATCCCGCTTGAAGAAATTCCAGGATACAGGAAATGGAAAATAACAACGGGGAACGACCCTTATCTTTGCACCATGAGAAAAAAGTTTTCCAAACTCGATGGTAAATACACATGGAAACAGGCTTTCTAGCGTTGATCATGGTAGATGCCACTGGACCTGAGAAACCTGCTCGGGCTAGGATCCAGGATTCAATGGCCAGGCCGTTAAACTCAGCACTCTGGAGTTCTGGTGGCAAATGGGCCCCTGAGATAGTAAATCCGGACGATCCAGTAACCGCCAGAGGACGTCGGCGAGTAGCTGTACCAGCTCCGCATACCAAGCTCGGCGTGGCCAGTCCGGAGCGATGAGGATCACTGGAATGCCTTCCGCTTTGATCTTCCGGATGACTCTTGGAATCAGTGGAAGTGGTGGAAAGACATAAGGGAGTCGAAATTGGCCCCATGGAAGTACTAGAGCGTCCAAGTCGATGGCTAACGGATCGCGGGATCAGGCTACGAATGTCGGAACCTTGGCATTCAGCCTGGAAGCCATAAGGTCCACATCTGGAGTGCCCCATCGTTGGCAAATTTGATGAAAGACTTCCGGGTGAAGAGACCACTCTCCTGAGGCTATGGCCCTGGCGGCTGAGAAAATCCGCCGCCCAACTCTCTACTCCCGGAATATGAACTGCAGAGATGAGACGAATGATTTGTCTCGGCCCATGGAGAATGTGCGTTACTTCGATCATTGCTGATCCTGCTTTTCGTGCCACCTTGGCGATTGATGTATGCCACAGCCGTGGCGTTGTCTGACTAAATCCGGATGGGACGTCCGGTCAAAAGATGATGGAAGTGGAGAAGAGCCAGCCTTATCGCCCGGATCTCGAGAATGTTGATCGGAAGGCTGGCTTCCTTCGTAGACCAACGTCCCTGAGCTGTGTGGTGACGAAAGATCGCGCCCCATCTGAGAAGACTGGCATCGGTGGTCACTACAAGCCAGTGTACAGGGAGGAAGGATCTTCCCTGATCCAGGGACGACGTTGCCGTCCACCACTGAGAGACCGTCTGACTCTGGTGCCAGGAGAAAGCGGCGACCCAAGGAGGCTGGATTCTTGTCCCAGGCTGAGATCAAAGCCTGCTACAGAGGACGGAGGTGAAATTGGGCAAATGGTACTGCCTCGATGGACGCTACCATTTTTCCCAGGACCTGCATGGCGAACCGCAGGGAGCAAGACCGGGACAGAGATAGAGATCGGGCTCTTGGGTGAGAGAGGAAATCTTGTCCGGAGGGAGAATAACCAACCCTCGGGAAGTGTCTAAGATCATCCCCAGAAAGGGAATTTGCTGGGATGGAACCGGGAAGATTTCTCCAGGTTTACCAGCCAACCTAGACGGGACAAGGTGTCGACGGCGACACTGAGCTTTCTAAACAAGCCCGATAGGACGGACCTTTGACGAGATCGTCAGGTAGGGTAGGATCACCACACCTCGAGTGTGTAGAATAGACATGATCGGCAGCCATGTCCTTTGTGAATACTCTGGGGGCGGTGGCAAGCCGAACGGTAGAGCAGTGAACTGAAAATGTTAGTCTCCCACCGCAAAGCGTAGGAATCTTTGGTGACTTTGAAGATTGGAACATGGAGATATGCGTCTTTGATGTCGATTGATGCAAGGTATTCTCCTTTTTCCAGTCGAAGCAATGACGGAGCGTAGGGACTCCATCCTGAAGTGGCGCACAGTGACAAATTTGTTCAATAGCTTTAGGTCTAGAATTGGACGCATGGTCCCGTCCTTTTTTGGACCACGAATAGGTTTGAGTAAAAACCCTGAACCTTTCTGTGGGAGGAACCAGAAGATGACAGCGCTGTTGCGGAGGGCAGATATGGCCTGATAAAAAGGAACCGCCAGCGTCTCGGATCGTGGGAGCCGGGACCGAAAGAATCGTGTTGGAGGAGGGGATGAGAACTCGATTTTGTATCCGGAAGACACAAGATCTCTACCCATCGGTCTGGACGACCATCAGCCAGACTTGGCGAAACAAGGACAGGCGGCCGCCCACCTTGCCTGTGTCTTCCAGACACGGCAACGAGTCATTGTGAAGAGAACTTGCGGGACGGGGCACTTTTGGGCCTGGTCCAGGAGATCTGTTTCTCCAAGAGTTAGAAGGTCTGAACGAAGGGTTGGAACCCTCTGCGTGGGGGGGGGAAGAGCTAGCGGAAGTGACTGAGGAAGACCAGCCTGTGGTACTGCGAAAAGGCCGGGAGCGGGTTGGAATGGACTCCGAAAGGGTCGAGTCTGCCTACGTTGAGGAGAAATTTGCTTTTCCCCCGGTAGCATCCGAGATAATTTGATCAAGCTTATCTCCGAACAAACGGCCAAACTGGTAAGGTAGAGAGGTCAAGGATTTCTTGGACGCAGAGTCTGCCGCCATTCCGCAGCCACAATGCTCACCTGATGGCAACCGCGTTAGGGCTGCAAGTGCGGCACAATTAGCCGCTATCTAGGGAGGCATGAACTACGTAATCTCCTACCTGGGCGATCTGATAGGCGAGATTAGTGACTTCGGGTGGTAGGCTATTGTTTCCACTGGTTCTAACTATGGCCTCTGCCCAGGCTACCATAGCTCTAGCTACCCACGTGGTGGCGAATGAAGGAAATAAGGCGGCTCCAGCAGCCTCGAAGACTGACTTGGCCAGACTGTCAATCTGCCGATCCTGGGATCTTTAATGGAAGATCCATCCTCAAGGACAGAAGAGTTTTGAAGCGAGCCTTGATATGGGCGGATCTACTGCAGGGGATTCAGTCCACTCCTGTCTTAGAGTAGATGCAAAGGGATACCGTGATTCTAGAGGTTTTAGGCCCGAGAATCGCTTATCTGGGCGACATCTATGCCTCTTGAGGATGTCTGTAAACTCTGGATGGTTAGCGAAAAACCTATGGGGCCGTTTAGTTCTTTTAAAAGCCACCGGATGGTCTGGATTGGTACCGGGTTCCTCGTCTATTTCCAGGATATGATTAACCGCTTCTATGAGCGAATCTATAGACTCCTGGAACTCAGGGGAGTTAGGGTGTGGGGTCACCTCAGACTCACATTCTGAGTCATGCTCACTGGCACCCCATGGTGAAGGGGAGCGAGACGCAGAGTTAGCGGAAGCACTAGGCTCAGAGTTCCGTGAAGACAAATCACGGATACGTTTCCTAGAAGAATGCATGGTTGAAGGACCAGCTACAGGGGTGAGGGAACGCCCTGGCCGGAAGAGGGACCATAAAAGGATTCTATAGCCTTTGCGAGGGAAGCCACGGATTGCGCCAAAGAAGCAGCCCACTCAGGTGGGCTAGACACAGATTGCGCCAAAGAAGAAGCCCACTGAGGGGGACTAGCATCGCTTTGCTCCACGGTAGCGGGAGGCTCTTGAGGCTTCACAGTCCGTACAGAAAGGATTGGGATGTTTCCGTGGTAGGGAAACATTGCATGCAGAACAAGAGGCATATATCACCGTGTGCGTCTTATCTGCTTTTTTATTAGCCTTTGATTGAGACATAATGCAAATTACTCAAGGAATCTGCGAACGGCGGCTGACCAGGATTGCCGGAATTGTGTGCCGCGTGTTGCTGCCCAGAATTGTCTGCAGCGTATGGTTGGCAGAGCGAGCCCGCAGCTGAGAGGATGATACCTGCAGCGGAGGGGTTAATGGCTGTAGCTGAGGAGCTAATCCCTGCTAGCGGAGGGTTAGCGCCTGCGGCTGAGGGGTTAAAGCCTGCAGCGGTATAGACAGTGTGTACCTGCCGTAGTGCGGCTGTTGTGCCCAGGTCCAGCGTGCCCCCAGAGAAGAAGATGTTGCCGTGGAGTTGGAGAGGGAAAATAGTGTTCTCCACAGTCTTCCTGTCTAGGACACGCCAGGAAGTAAGGTTCGATAACTGAATTGGCGCTTCTCGTGTGCAGCGAGAAGCGCCAGATACAGTGGGCAGGTAAAGAAGGGAGGGGGATCTGTCCCCGCCCGCTCTACAGACCAGGCAAGAAGCGCTGGAGAGGGGGGCGTGGTCGGCCGAAGGGGGCGGACAAGTCCAGCAGATAGGCGGAGTTGGGCCTAGTTGTGGCTAAAAGCCGGGGGCTAAATTAAAGGCAGCGGCCGTGAGACGTGGCGGCGGCCGTTTGCGGCTCTCTGCAGCCGTAACGATCGCGCTCCTGGGAGCCGCTGCGGGAGTAGAGGCAGTGACTGCATCGCTCCATCCTTCGCCTCCTTGTATGGGGAAGGCCGCGGCAGTGAGAAGGCTGCGGTCTATAAGACAGGTGGCCACAGCAGAGCGGCGGGGCACTTCAAGGACCTCAGGCATGGGGGACATTTCTGATGTACTCACATTATTCCCATCGTAAGAGATAATGCCGCTCCGCGATGCTCAATCCACCAACTCCATAATAGGAGGGTGGAGAGTTCCCCGGCACCAGCCACTGTCTCAATCTATCATCCCTTTGATAGGGAGATAGAGAGACAAAAAAATTGCCGCTGTAGAGGAGGTATGGCTGCAAAAAGTGCCATGCTGCGGGTCTGGCTCCGGAAAGGGGTATGTGGGGGCGACACCCCATGTTCCCGTCCGTTGCAGGTGTGGGGAGAGCGGACCCATTGATGGATCAGTCGCCCCTAAAAGCACAGACCGAGTGAGGTTGCAGGAGGGGGTACGGGGAGGCGACACTCCGCGTTCCCGCCTGTTGAAGTGTTAGGGAGATCGGAACCATGAAAGGCCCCGTCGCCCTTAATCCGAGAGAAAAAATTAAGTTAAAAATAAAAATAAAGATAAGAAAGTTGGGGTCTGAAATCAGACCCTAGTGCCTCCTAAAGACACTAAGCAAGAACTGGTTCACGAGAGAGCCAGCAGAGGGTGTATACTGCGGAGGAGGAGTTAATCTTTTAACATATTTTGCTTAGTGTCCTCCTAGTGGCAGCAGCATAACACCCATGGTAGTGTGTCCCCCAATGAGGCGAAGGAGAAAATGGCAATCTGCTGTCATAGGTCTTCAATTCAAAGAGTTCGATGAGACCCCACCATGGATCAGCGTGGCTGACAGTTGGGTTTATTGAGTACTTGATTATTCTTTTTCCACTCACAGTCATTTCCAATTTACTCACTAGCACTAGTAATTCCTGCATGCCTGCTGAACAAAAGTCTTCGTTTGCTCTCATTAAATAGGAATTGTAAGCATTGTGCATAAAGTAATTGGATTCCTTCCCTCTTTATTGCCTAGCTTGCAATAAAGCCGTAAATGATTGCATAAACATCTGAGAAATCCCACAAGGAGAAGGAAAAAAAACTCGTAATGCTGGCAATTTGCTATGAGCTTGCAGCAGACCTGCAGATATGAATTCTTCCTGGCAGCTCATAACCTTATCCGATAACACGCTCTATAACAATAAGCATGCATTATAAAGCAATTACATCTGTTGCACATTTCAAAAAATCTCCAGCTCCATGTATCAAAACTATATAATCCAAGCTTTGTCTTTTTATCAGGACAGAAGGGCACGCTGGGCTCACACAATGCAAACACTGGATTCTTCAGGACGTTTGATTTCAGGGTATTTATTACATTCAGCATAAAAAAATGTCAAATTACAAAAAAAAGGCACAGCGCTGTCGGGAAAATAGAAAATTCATTAAAATAGAATTCAGACTATGTAGCTTGTAGAGACAAATAGAAATTGACACAAAAATGGTACAAAGACATGACAAACGCCAAGCAGCACACTAGCGTAGAGAAGCTGAGTGATGCGGACTTTGGCTGAAAACATGGAAAAAGCATCATCACAAGTCAGAGAAAAAAAAAATCACTAACACTAACTTCACTACTTCGGTTGACGTCTCTTTCTATGGCAGAGACGCCAAATCATTAAGGTGGGGTGAAGTCACCCAGGGAGCTGTGATAGCAGTCATAATGGTTACATAGTTTCTTGAGAACTAAATTTAAGGAAAAAATGTGAAACTCTATGCTCAATCTTTAACTGCTACAACACCAAGCCATCGTGGAGTGGAAAAAAACATTTCTCAGAATACTGAATTTAAGACAGGTTAATCACCCCAACCGTTGTCAGATATATTGATTTGCGGATGTAAGTACAGTTGTTTAATACACTTGCACAGAATGAGAGGATTTATACAGAACATCTAAGCTCTGTTTTGTATGCGAAGAGAGACACAAGGATCAACTTGTCTCCTATCGGTATAGAATAGCCCACTGCTTGCCACTGCTTAAGTCGTTTTAATTATACAAATGAAAGTGAGAACGTATTGCTGGAAAAACACTGTTTCATCGTGGACCGTAATGCTATATTATCCATCACACTCAAATCAACAGATGACGTGAAGTTAAATTTATTGTCAGTAGAGAAGAGGAATATTTCAGATTCTGAGGACAAATCACCGATTTCCTATTAGTGTATTAAAGTGGTAAAACCTTAATCCTAATGGTCTCCCAAGTCCGTGCTTCAGCTAAGGCCCCCTTCACACGTACTGGTGATCCCTGTACTGGAAAAACCAATACTGGTGAGATACGTGGTCCATCTCAGTGTGCGGTCAGAGTGACACGTATGGAATGAAATGCAGTATAGAAATTAAAGAGTTTTATGTATTAAAGATGTTCAAAGATAGAGATATATAGCAATGAGGAACATGATAGAAATATGTCAGTGTGATTTCTAATTAATGCTTTGCATGCATATTTTTCTGTACTTCCATTTATTTTTTAAATAAAAAAAATTGTGTAGGGTCCCCCTTAATTTTCATAACCAGCTGAGGGAAAGCCGACAGCTGGGGACTGATGTTAATATTCTGGGAATGTGCCAATAGCTATAAGGATTTTCTGTGCGGAATCGCTGCAGATCCACAAGTGTTTGACCATACAATATTAAGCAATGGAAAAAAAAATTGCTGTGCACATGCTGCGGAAAATTCCGCACGGAATCCGCAGCGGTTTATTTTCTGCAGCATGTTAATTCTTTGTGTGAATTCCGCAGCGTTTCTACATCCATTTCATTATAGAAAACCGCAGGCTAAAAAACGCAGGAAAATCCGCATTAAATCAGCACAAAAACGCGCAGATTTTTACTTGCGGATTCTGCCAAGAGATGCAGAATCCGCTCAAGAAATTCCTGAGCCCAGTCCGCAACGTGTGCACATACCCTAAAGGATCACAGGCTATTAATATCAGCTTGCAGCTGTTTGCTTAGCCTTTACTGGTTATGAAAGGCGAGACCCCCCCCCAAAAAAAAATGACGGTGTGTTATCCGTATCCGTGTCTTATCAGTGCACAGCACGCATTTTGTCCATGTTGCATGAAAAAAAGGAAGTCTGTGGAGCAGAGCACTGAATACAATAAGTATACATATGCCCGTATTTGCGGTCCTTAAAAAAATTGACTGCATACAGACATAAAAAATGGATGTGCGTAGAAGGCCTAAGTGTGTGTGTGTGTGTGTGTGTACATACATATAACTTGTATTGCTGAACCTAACCATACGCCAAATAAAGAGATTCCTCGAATATAGACAGGTTCTTCTTGACTGAGAGGGCTTGCTTATTAATAAATGGAACAAAAAAAAACACAAGTCTTCAAATCTAATATCCCACCTTTGCATACTCAAAGAATCCCATCATCCAAGATTGTCATTTCTCATAAAAGCCCCATAAGGGCTCAAACCCTTAAAGTGGTGGTCCAAAATCCAATTTAATTTTCATACTAAATCTTTATCTATTTAGTGCGGTAACTTAAACTATTTTCTAATATACTTGAATTAAATATTCCCTATCCTTCTCCAACTAAACTGCTTTTTTTATCCCCTACTTCCTTTTTGATTACACTTTACTTGACAATCCGAGTGCATGCTGGGATACTCAAATGAAGTGTCATCAGGGGTAGAGGCTCGGAGATCAGCGACTGTAAATGATGTCAATGGTCTCTGCACACGGGGTATTTTAACACTTGGAACTGATACTACGCTCTGTTTCCAGCTCATTACTACTGATCTGAGTCAGAGAGAAAGCATGCGGTCATTGCGCACCTTGCACAGTGCAAATCTTGCAGGGACTAACCCAGCCCCTGAAGCTAGTGTCATTAATGACTCTGTTTGAGGGAAGGGGCAGGGGATGCAGCAACCTCAGCCTCTGCCCATTGAAGACGCTTTGTTTTAGTGTCCCAGTTTCCATTGGGATTCTCAAATGCAGAGTAATCAAAAAGGATGAAGATGGGGAATAAAGCAGATTGTGTGGTTAGGGAAGCATAAGGAATTTTTAATTCATGTATATTAGAAATTAATTTGGATTATGGCATTAGATAGGGATTTAGGGTGAAAATTTGGATTTCTGCCTACCCCTTTAACGAATTTTAATGCAGCTATTTGAGGGCTTGTATTCTGTGCTGAGAGGTATTTTTTTATGGTACACACACATATATATCATTGTAAGATGTATTTTTCTCTGTTTGGTGAACCAACAGCAAATGCACAACAGTTTGTTTTTTTTTTTTTTTTAGATGAATAACGTTATTCTGTGGGTTATTATACATGAGAAATTGTTTCTCAGAGATTCAAGCTGCAATTTTTCTTGAACAAATCAATAATCATTTAGCCCATTTTAAAAAAAACAAACAAAACCCCCCCAGATATTTAAATATAAGAAGCGCCTGAGTATGCCCACTTGTTAAAATCTATTGTGTTGACCATCCGCCATCTTGTTGTGGTTTTCTGGCTGCTGGTCTTTTTCCCCTGGGGCTGGGTTTGTCTAAGGTCAGGTGATTGTATCACCCTTTATTACCCAGCACCTGCCTCCCAGTCCTTGCTGGACAACAGTGTTAATCTGCTAGAGTTCTGGCTAGGTGCTTTGATAGCTTTCTGTGTTTGATATTATGCAGTTCTGGGATCTTTAGTTCTGCCTACTTTGTTTTTTGGCTTCGTTTCTGCAGCTTCCTCTATTTTCCTACTAGGAGGTTACCTGTTTTTTGTTCCCAGTCCCTAGATCGTTCAGACCTTTAGGTCTTCGTTTGAGTTTAGCCTAGGAAACGTCGGTGGGTCTATTCACAAGGAATAGGTCGCCCACTCCATCGTAGGGCTTCAGCCTAGTCGTAGTACAGGGTCAGCTTCTCCCTCTTCTGCCCTAGTCCTGAGTTGCAGATCCGTAACACCACTAAGGCAATGATATTGCTAAAACCAAATGTTTCCTTACTTCTAGTCATTAAATAGGGACAATGGCTGTATAATACAGTTGGTACTTGCAAATGATGACTAGGGGACAGCTCCTGTGCCCTCACTTAGCCACACTTTTGCGTCGGTTCAAAGAAACGATAGTTCTCCTGACGTAGTAGCATGGCGCAAAGCAGGAAAGTGTTAATGCTTTCTGTGAGATATGGGAAAATGGTATTTTCATTTCTGATGGAATTCCCCATCAAGATAAGTTTGGCCCAAAAATACTTGCTTCAGACCACTCAGCCCCCTCCCCTTAGCATGCATTCCCCAAGGCCATATAAAGCTATGCAACTTTTTATTTTAATTAAAATGCCAGGAATTAGCTCTTTGAAGCTCTTAACACAAGGGTGTGAACTCTTCTGCAGCTACAGCAAACTGAACTCTTGTCTGACTGAAGCACATGGAGACACCGTGGCACAACAAATCACAGCAAGGCTCTGAGGTAATGAATCTGGAAAATGACCTATAATAACAGAATACAATATCTCTGAGACTAGCCAAGCACAATCGGAATCGGCATTCCTTCACTCACACGCCCGTGCCCGACAGCCACCTGTAGCACTTTGCTTTATAAAGCATAGCTAACAAGAATTATATGTGGTAGGCATATTTAGTCTCTATGCGCAGATAAAATCAAGCGGAATCCAGGGACGGTACCACCGACCCATTCAGAGCGTCAGGTGGAAAGTTATTGGCCATCCACGGTTCCAGACAGAAACTCATTCTCAGGGATGGAAGGTGAGAGGCTGCACAGCGAAGGGGTGGGAGCAAAGTGTGGGAGTGAACAGCCTAGGACATATAAGGCAGCCCCTCATTTTGGACTTAGTTTTCTACTGGCAGGAGGATCAGCTACCTGACGTGACCAAAGGAAAGCCTGTAACTAAGATTTAGACCTGTGATCCATCAGCGCCTACCTATGGTCACATGCTACATAATACGGTAATTGAAACCTATCCATACCCTACCTTTGCACTGCACTCCTGATTGTATGCTTGTATATTGTTCTTTATATATATGCCTGTATATCTCTAGTGCGCTTTTCCGGCGATTAAATATAAAATTAATCTTGGGCTGCTCTTTTATCTCGATACACGAATACCCAAGTCCGCACGCTCCGTTGTATATTATACGCTACCTGGGATGGTTTCTGACCTGATATAAGCCTGTTGTCGAACGGGGATTATTTCGAACGAGGAACTGGTGGCAGCATACCACACTGGTTAGTGACAGTGATGGCCGGGAGGTTTATATATATATCCCCCAGCCTGGACTGGTGATCTATATCCCCCTCACTGGGAGCACCTCAATAACTCGTACCTTTAAGGGAAGCCTTTCCGGCGACTATTTGCCCTCGGCGCAGTTCCCTGACTGACCTGGGGCAAGTGGTGGCGCCACAGCAAACTGAACTCTTGTCTGACTGGGTCCTTCTCTCCCCTCCCCCGAGGTGAGCGAAGTCGACACCCCCCTTCCCCTGTGAGATCCATCACACTTTCTCTTGGATCCCAAATTGAAAGTTTAAAAAGTTATGTACATTATAATTTACCACCACAAAAAAAAGTGACCTATTACTAGGTTGTACAGGAAAAACAGGCAAAACAACCGCAAACTGACTTCATTTTCTGCTCCGCAATAACTGGTTGAAGAGGCATCAGTTTATTGTAATGTTATTGCTTCAGACCCCCCGGTTGATGTTTATTACAGATTATCATAAACCAAGCATGTTGTGTTCTGGGAACCCGCATTTCATTTTCATTCTAAAACACATTTAACATAAAATAACAGATAATAGTGTATATATTAAATCAGCAGCAGTGGGAGGAAGTGAGAGGAAAAGTTATATTTTGTGGACTTTCTTCACAAAAAAATAATTTTGAGCTGTAGGACATGGATGTATGCCTGAAGAAACCTAGCTGCCAATTAATCTGGTAAGGTCAGTAAGTTCGGACCAACAAAGCGCAATGGCACAAATGAGTATTCAGAGAATGTTTCTGATCACGTTGAAGAGTAATCCTTAATGCCAAGACGTTACACACAGGATGGAGACTGCTGTACCTGCACCCTTTAGTCTACACGTGCTAATTCTCACACTTTCCATTGCTCAGTTCTCCTTGGGGCAGCCATGAGTGACAGTAACCATCCATTACGATCAAGTTTGCACACATATAGTGCTCTCCACTGACCAATGCCTCGGGGGTTCAGTTAAAAGCCCTGAAAATCACAAGTCCGACTGAAACCCCAACAGAGCCATTCACTGACGGAGTCACTTTGGACTTTGCTTCGCCTCTGCTACGGTAGACTTTTTTTTCCAAACATGCACAGAAACGTGGTAAAACCAAGTTTTTGCTTACATATGAAGAATATAATATATATACATATATATATATATATATATATATATATATATATATATATATAAACACACACAGGTGCTTCTCACAAAATTAGATCAAAAAGTTAATTTCAGTTCTTCAATAATAGGCCACATTCACACCTTCAGTATTTGATCAGTATTTTCCATCAGTATTTGTAAGCTAAAACCAGGAGTGGGTGATAAATCCAGAAGTGGTGATGTGTTTCTATTATACTTTTCCTTTGATTGTTCCCCTCCTGGTGTTGGCTTACAAATACTGATGTGAAATACTGACCAAATACTGAATGTGTGAACGCGGCCATAAAGTGAAACTCATATATTACATAAGAGTCATTACAAGCAAAGTGATCTATTTCAAGTGTTAATGTTGATTATTATGGCTTATAGCCAATGAAAACCCAAAAGTCATTATGTTAATAAATTAGAAAACTTTATAAAACCAGCTTGAAAAATGATTTTAAAATCCGAAATGTTGGCCTCCTGAAATGTATGTTCAGTAAATGCACTCAATACTTGGTCGGGACTCCTTTTGCATCAATGCGGCATGGCATGGCATGGAGGCGATCAGCCTATGGCACTGCTGAGGTGTTATGGAAGCCCAGGTTGCTTTGATAGCAGCCTTCAGCTCGTCTGCATTATTGTGTCTGGTGTCTCATCTTCCTCTTGACAATACCCCATAGATTCTCTATAGGGTTAAGATTAGGCGAGTTTTCTGGCCAATCAAGCACAGTGATACTGTAGTTTTTAAACCAGGTAACAGTACTTTTGGCAGTGTGGACAGGTGCCAAGCTCTGCTGGAAAATTAAATTTCCATCTTCAAAAAGCTTGTCAGCAGAGGGAAGCATGAAGTGCTCTAAAATTTCCTGGTAGACGGCTGCGCTGACTTTGGTCTTGATAAAACAAGGTGGACCTACACCAGCAGATGACATGGCTCCCCAAACCATCACTAATTGTGGAAACTTCACACTAGACCTTGGAAATCAAGGTCCAAGAGTCTGGAGGAAGAGTGGAGAGGCACACAATCCAAGCTGCTTGAGGTCTAGTTTATTATACTAGCAGGTCCAGGAGGGGTTTCCATCCTAACCCTGCTTTTTTGGAATTCCAAATTAAACTCTAATGCAGCACTCAGCAAAGAGCAGTGTGTGTGAAAAGTAGTCCATATGTACAGGCAGCTGTCAGGGCCGCCATCAGGACATTACTGGTGTATGGGGCCCGGTGAGCAGAAGCAAAGAGGGGGTGCAGATTGGGTGAAGCACGCTGCGCACTGTATAAATGGCCTGGCAGACTGTGTAGCACACTGGGGTGCAGGCTAATTACTTTATTAAGCCCCGATGCCCCAGTCACTCACAGCCTCACCTACAAACATTGTATGGCCGCAGCAAAGGCGGAGTGGCGCGTTTGACATCAATGACGTCGGATGCTGCAAGCACACCATGGGTCCTTGGGGAACATTATATGCAGGAGTTGAGGGCGCGAAAGTGATGAGGTGCAAGCGCCCGCTCGACCGTCTGACCTCCTATTCGCCCACCTGCTATTCTTCTTGAGGTCCTGTCCCTGCTAGTGTAGTGAGAAGTTCTCTGTCTGCTGCCATCAAACTACTAAGTACTTCCAAGTTCAACCCTACTGACGGATGCCCGTCTTCCTGCAATAAGGTACAACTGCCTGTCTTAAAGGCGACATTCCAGTAACCTAACACTTATTCCCTATACACAAAGATATACAATGGTACGGACGTTATATACACGACCTCCTGTTTATCTGGACGGCACACAGGAAGATGCTATAAAATTTATATCCTACATTAACAATAACCTGTTTAATCTGAAATTCACACATTATTTTGGCGATATTTCTCTGAAACAATCGGAGAAAGCTTTGGCCCACAGTCCCCAATGCCCCTCTTAGCTGCTCAGCCCTTTTCCTCCAAAACCAGCTTCTCCACCATGACAGAAGATAAGCTCTCCACCCTCCTATCAAGATCAAACCTCACCACTTGCAAGCTTGACCCGCTCCAGTCCCACCCCATCCCTAACCTCGCCAGTTTTCATCCCTACTCTAACACACCTCTTCAACCTCTCACTTACAACTGGTGTGTTCCCCTCATCCTTCAAACATGCCTCAATCACATCTATCCTCAAAAAGACCTCCGTTGACCCATCCTCTGTGTCTAGCTATCACCCGATATCTTTTCTCCCTTATGCATCAAAACTACTGGAACAGCATGTCCATCTTGAACTGTCCTCCCACCTCTCCTCCTGCTCCCTCTTTGACTGCTTACAATCAGGCTTCCGACTGCATCACTCAACTGAAGCTGCCCTAAAGTCACCAACGACCTACTAACCGCCAAGAGCAAGCAACACTACTCTGTCCTTCTCCTGGACCTGTCTTCTGCCTTCGACACTGTGGACCACTCCCTCCTGCTACAGATTCTCTCATCTCTTGGCATCACAGGCTTGGCCCTATCATGGATCTCATCATATCTAACAAACCTAACATTCAGTGTCTCCCTCTCCCACACCACCTCCTCACCTCGCCCCCTGTCTGTCGGTGTTCCTCAAGGCTCAGTTCTAGGACCCGTACTCTTCTCCATCTACACCTTCGGCCTGGGACAGCTCATAGAATCCCACGGTTTGCAGTATGATCTCTATGCCGATGATACGCAGATCTACCTATCTGGACCTGACCTCACCTCCTTACTTGCCAAAATCCCACAATGTCTGTCTGCTATTTCCGCTTTCTTCTTTCTAAAACTGAATATGGACAAAACAGAGTTCATAATCTCTCCCCCATCTCACTCTACCCCTCCACCAGACCTATCCATCAATGTCAATGGCTGCTCACTTTCCCCAGTCCCACATGCTCGATGCCTCAGGGTGATCCTCGACTCTACCCTATCTTTCAAGCCACATATCCAAACCCTTACCTCCTCCTGCCGTCTCAAACTCAAAAATATTTCCTGGAGCCGTGCATTCCTTGACCATGAAACCACAAAAACACTAGTGCATGCTCTTAACTCCCACCTCGACTACTGCAACCTCCTACTCTCTGGCCTCCCCTCTAGCACCACTCCAATCCATCCTGCACTCTGCTGCCCGACTAATCCACCTATCTCCTTGTTATTCCCCAGCCTCTCCTCTCAGCCAAGACCTTCATTGGCTTCCTATCGTCCAGAGGCTCCAGTTCAAAACCCTAACTATGACATACAAAGCCATCCACAACCTGTCTCCTCCATACATCTGTGACATGGTCTCTCGGTATTTACCCACACGCAACCTTCGATCCTCTCAAGATCTCCTTCTCTACTCCCCACTTATCTGTTCTTCCCACAACCTCATACAAGACTTCTCCGGTGCTTCCCCCATACTCTGGAACTCTCTACCTCAACACATCAGACTCTCGCCTATCATGGAAACCTTCAAAAAAAACCTGAAGACCCACCTCTTCCGACAAGCCTGCAAGCTGCAGTGATCCTCAGTCTAGTGAACTGCCGCAAGACCAGCCCCTGTATCCTCACCCATCCCCTGTGGACTGTGAGCCCTTGTGGGCAGGGTCCTCTCTCCTTCTGTACTTGTGTGTGTCTTGTACTGCTCATGTTTATTGTACTTGTCTATATTTGCTCCTTTTCACATGTAAAGCGCCATGGAATAAATGGCGCTATAAAAATGTATAATAATAATATTCAAAGTCACGCTATTATTGCTCTACTTATAGGAAATCTACAGATAGGAGCTGAATATTGAAAGCAGTGTAATGCCATTCCTCCTAGCAAACAATCCGGTAGGGGAGTTTATATGGACCAAAAGGAATTATATGAAAAAAGGGATTTTTTTTAGTTGAATAGCAAAAAGTTTTATTCCGGTTAAAAGAAAGGGGTTACAATAAGTCCCATTTGGATCGTGCCAATATAGTTACTCAAATTGATAGATAAGATCTACTGGATAGAGGTAAGGCTACGTGCCCACGTTGTGTTTTTTAAGCGTTATTGCCGCGTTTTTCCAAGGTGGAAACGCTTATAAAAACACTAACAAAACGCATCCCATGCAATTCTATGGGATTCCGCAGTTGCTGTGCCAATGCTGCGGATTTTTAAATGTGGAATCGCATAGCGGAAAAATCCGCAGCATGTTCATTATTATAGAAGAATTGCGGCGATTCCGCCGCCATAGGATTGCATTGAAACGCTCACTTTACGCATGTGGCTATGCCCACCATGCGTAAAGTGAGAGCTTCATGTGCGGTTGATACCCAGGGTCTGGAGGAGAGGAGACTCTCCTCCAGGTCCTGGGTACCATATTCCTGTAAAAAATAGAATGAAAATAAAAAATAGGGATATACTTACCCTCTGTTGGCCCCCGGAGTCCTCCCAGTCCTCAGCAGCAAGTTCCGTTAAAGGTCATTCTCTCTAAGCACGCCTGGGAACGGAACTTGCCGCCAGCGCCGCTGAGGAGATCGGGGGCTGCCAGGAGGTGAGTATATCCATATTTTTTATTTTTAATTACACTATGTAACAAATTTTTATTTATTTTTTGTTCCTGGGTCCAAAGTGTGTTTTCCTAACCCGTTATGCCTAAAACAAATAGAAAATAGTTGTTGTTCCACAAAAACTTTGCTTTTGTGATCAGGGCATTGAAATTTTGAAATTTGTCTGTTTTCGGGAAAATTCTCGATTCTTATTCAATACGGAGTAGTCTTCTAGAATATTGTTTAACTGCTAGAATTGTGCAGAAGTTTCTACAAATTTCCAGAATTATCTGGAAGTGTCTAGAAACTTTTAGAACTTTCTAGAACGTTCTCAGACTGTTCAATAGTAGTCATACAAGTACCTCATTTCACATGCGAATATTGCACATGCGAATATTGAAAGAAAACTCTTGAAGGTAAGGTGAATAATTGCTGCTCGTTTACATGGCAGTGCTTTATTTTGTAGAATCTCAATGATTTAGATCGAGTACAGTTTAACCCCTTACTGCCCGCGGACGGAATAGTACGTCCGTGGCCAGTATCCCCTCGATTTGATGAGGGCTCCGGCAGTGAGCCCGCATCAAAGCCGGGACATGTCAGCTGTTTTGAACAGCTGACATATGCCCGCAATAGGCACGAGTGGAATCGCGAATATGCACACCGCTGACCCCCGTCATGTGATCGGGGGTCATCGGTGCATCGGCATAACAATCAGAGGTCTCCTTGAGACCTCTAAGGCTGTTATGTCGGATTGCTATGAGCACAACCCTGTGGTCTGCGCTCATAGCAATGCAGTAATTCTGCTACATAAAGGTGATCTGAGCATCACCTCTATGTAGCAGAGGCGATCGAGCTATGGCATCTTCTAGACTCCCATGGGGACGATTGAAGCATACTAAAAGTAAAAACAAATGTTTTAAAAAAAAAAAAAAAGTTCAAATCACCCCATTTTCGCCCCATTCAAAATAAAACAATAAAAAAAAATCAAACATACAAATATTTGATATCACCGTGTTCAGAATCGGCTGATCTATCAATAAAAAAAAGGATTAACCTGATCGCTAAACGGCGTAGCGACAAAAAAAGTCAAAACGCCAGTATTACCTTTTTTTGGTCGCTGCGACATTGCATTAAAATGCAATAACGGGCGATCAAAAGAACGTATCTGCATAAAAGTGGTGTCATTAAAAACGTCAGCTCGGTAACGCAAAAAATAAGCCCTCACTCAACCGGAGATCACGCAATTTTTTTTTAGCAAACTTAGATAAAGTAGAACCTAGACATGTTTGGTGTCTATAAACTTATAATGACCTGGAGAATTATAATGGCAGGTCAGTTTTAGCATTTAGTGAACTTAGCAAAAAAGCCAAACAAAAAACAAGTGTAGGATTGCACTTTTTTTGAAATTTCACTGCACCTGAAATTTTTTTTCCTGTTTTCGAGTACAAGACATGCTAAAACCAATTGAGTCTTTCAAAATTACAACTCGTCCCACAAAAAGTAAGCCCTCACATGGCCATATTGATGGAAAAACCTCTGAAGGTGCTGATGCCACCACTGCATATCAAGTTAGGCCTCATCAAGCAATTTGTCACGGCTCCTGACAAGGAGTCAGCTGCTTTCAAGTACCTCCAAGATCTCTTTCCAAAGCTGTTCGAGGCAAAGGTCAAGCCTGGTATCTTCTTCGGACCACAGATCAAGTAGATCATAGAATGTGACGAGTTCGCCAGGCTGCTGAACAGGACAGAGAAAACAGCTTGGAATAGTTTTGTTGCAGTGGTTCATGGCTCCCTGGGTAATCACTAGGCTAAAAACTATGTGCAGTTGGTTCAGACTCTCATAAAGAATTACGCCATAATGGGATGCAGAATTTCCTCAAAGTCCATATCCTTGACGCTCATCTTGACAAGTTCAAGGAGAACATGGGCTCTTACTCAGAGGAGCAAGGCGAGCGCTTTCATCAAGAGATATTGGACTTTGAACGTCATTACCAAGGACAGTATAACGAAAACATGATGGGGGACTACATTTGGGGCTTCTTCGATTAAGCGATTTGCTGTACACTCACAAATCTAGAAAAACTACTCATTTCTGAACCTTTTTGAGTGAGTTTTGATTGTCTATCTATTTACCATGCAAGTGTTGTTTTTTATTAGACCGCATGAACGAAAATATAATAATTTCCTTTTTTTGACACAATAAATACAAAATTTTCTGGCCTGTGGTCATAAAATCAAAGTTTGTGCTGAATGTAGTAGTTTTTCCATAGTCTTTAAACATAAGCAGTTGAAATATTACACTTGGAAGCCAGAAACAAAAATTGTGTTACATAGTGTTATTTTTAACATTCATCAATAGTAAAAAGTTGGTTACACTTGTCAAGCACTATGCGTGACAAGTGTGACTAACCTGTCAATCACTTTTCCAAGCGATGATTCAAATCGCTTGGAAAAGCGCGAGCATTCTGCAAGCTAAAAATGCTTGCACAACGCTTGTGTTTGGTGGGAAAACGCATGCGAATTCCGTATGCGTTTTACCCGCGGCAGGGAATTCCGGAGCATTTCTGCAATGTGGGCACATAGACTAATTGTTATGGCATGGAATTACCTATTAATAATGGTAATAAGAATAAAAAATAACAGTTAAAAAAACCATAGTATAAAAAATCCCACTACCTTCTCCACGCAATTCAGTCCACAATATTATGACAAGGTTTCAATTAAAAAATATCTACCAGTTTTAAAACCAGATCCCAAAATTTCCAAAATCATAAATGATGCAAACATACGATTTGTAGCGAAAATGGCTCCAACTTTGGGATCCATTTAGTCCCCAAGTATTCTCATTCAAAATGTCAAACAACCCACAGAAACCTAACTTACCTGAAAAAAGTTTTTTTTTTTTTTTTTTACATGCGGTCACTCTAGATGCATTTCTTGTGAACATGCACATAAATCTAAAAACTTCTCTGCTATAACTACAGGACAGAGATTTATCCTCAACAGTTTTATTATCTGCATCACGGCAGGTGTAATATATTTGCGTGTACGGCACGTCTTATACAGTATGTTGGTTGCACCATAAGCCCTTTCTGAACATTTCCGCGGTTTCTCTGCATTTTCTACATGCACAATAAAGGGGACGTGCCCACATTGAAATTCATGAGCACAGAAAAAGTCAGGGAAGGTAACTTAAAAAGGAAAATTCTTAATAGAAAGTCGTGGATTGTTAAGCTAAATACAAGAACTCTTTTTGGTCTTCATGTCAGACAAGATTTGATTCTTCAATACATGTAAAAGTTAATGTACCACGTTTCTGCTGTTTCTAAGCTGTTTTACATATCAGGTGCACTAATTGCTCACAATTGTTTTTTATTAGCTTACGACTGACTTGTGGAAATCAACATATCTATATATATAAAAATGAGTGTGTGTATCAAGCCCCGCCCACTCTGCATAGCCCCACTCACGCCACACGCAAAGCCCCGTATAAATATATATATATATATATATATATATATATATATATATATCTTTATATGTATATATATAATAAATATCTAATATATATATTTCATAGGCACATCTTTTTGACCACAACAGGTTACACTTGCCTGTGTTGCCCATAGCAACCAATCACTAAGCATGTATATTTCACATAAGCTGTTTAAAAGATGAAAACTGAGCTGTGATTGGTTGCTATGAGCAACAGTTTTCCCACTCCACAACATCTCAGCAGTGACCGGGTGGGAGAAATATAGCATCCCCGGGAACATAAGCTCCCAGCCATTGTCTGCCCCCCAGAAAGGAGCAGAGAGCACATGACAGAAATGAATCACCTCCTCTATTACTGCCGTGCTCTATTGTTACCGGCGTAGAAAATCGCATCATCAGCGGCCGCACACAGAGCCACACTGCCAGGTTACATAACAGCACATCTCCAGAAACTCCCTGCTCAGTGCCACCCAGCTCGGGACTATGGGATGGACGATATGTATGATGGGTATGGGACTATGGGATGGAGGATATGTATGATGGTATATGGGCATGGGACTATGGAATGGAGGATATGTATGATGGGTATATGGGCACTGGACTATGGGATGGAGGATATGTATGATGGTATATGGGCATGGGACTATGGGATGGAGGATATGTATGATGGGTATATGGGCATGGGAGTATGGGATGGAGGATGTGTGATGGGTATATGTGCACGGGACTATGGAATGGAGGATATGTATGGTGGGTATATGGGCACGGGACTATGGGATGGAGGATGTGTTATGGGTATATGGGCATGGGACTATGGGATGCAGGATATGTATGATGGGTATATGGGCACGGGACTATAGGACGGAGGATGTGTGATGGGTATATGGGCACGGGACTATGGGATGTAAGATATGTATGATGGTTATATGGGCACGGGACCATGGGATGGAGGATATGTATGATGGGTATATGGGCACGGGACTATGAGATGGAGGATGTGTATGATGGGTCTATGGGCACAGGACTATGGGATGGAGGATATGTATGATGGGTATATGGGCACAGGACTACGGGATGGAGGATGTGTGATGGGTATATGGGCAAGGGACTAGGACTATGGGATGGAGTATATGTGTGATGGGTATATGGGCACGGGACTATGGGATGGAGGATGTGTATGATGGGTATATGGGCACAGGACTATGGGATGGAGGATATGTGTGATGGTATATGGACACGGAAATATGGGATGGAGGATATGTATGATGGGTATATGGGCACTGGACTATGGGATGGAGGATGTGTGATGGGTTTATGGGCACTGGACTATGGGATGGAGGATAATCATTATAATTTGTTATAACTAACCAGAGTAAGTTACTATGCCCGGGCAACTCCAGGCTCTTCAGCTAAGTGCTAAATAAAGATGGTTCATTAAAATATGTTATAACCATGAGTAAAGCTTGTTGGCCGTAACGCGTTGGTTTTGCCTTTATTAGAGGAACCGCCAGGATATTATGACTCAATAATGTTGACTATTACCTGATGCTTGGCTGGAGGACACTTTTTCATTTCCTATATGCTGCGCCCTGACCTGGGCAGCTCAGTGCGAAGGCTTTACTGTGGACCCACTGTCCCGATCCGGCAGCTCTGGAAACCCGAAGTGTACCTTGGTTACCAGCTGATCGCTGGTCTCCTGCCTGTTACACGCAGCGATGCATGCTGGCCAGCGGGAGACCAGCGATCAAAAAAAAGTCCTGCCATTTGACACGACCAGTGATTCACAGCAGGGGCCTGATCGCTGGTACGTGTCAGAAATAGCGAGATCGCTGCTGAGATCGCTGTTTAGCAGCGATCTCGCTATGTGAGACGGGGCCTTTACAGAGAGAGGTATTACAGGAAATCACAGCTATAATACACGAACATATTACAACAACGACCAGCAGATGGCAAAGTACAACAAATACTGTACCATCAACTACATAGGAAAAATGAAAGAATTAAAAACATGGGCAAATGTTCCTGTAATGGCTAAATGAATTTGCAGACAATTAGTTGAACAGCACAGGGGATGATGTTCAGTCTTCATAATTTTGCAGATACTTTAATATCTGTCCTGCTTGTGATGACACTGGAAGGCAATGTAATGTTTATTTTAGCTTAAAACAAGATATATATAATTTATTTATTTCATTGGCAGATACCCTGATGCTGAACTGGTTGTCAATGATCTAGTGGCAAAAACTACAGGCGTGCCAACACTGATGTATAGTAAAATCACAGAGCCAGTAATACATGACAACGCCAAGTTATAAAGCATTAGGGTTACTCCTTGTTTCAGCTCTCTGACAAGTTTGGGAACTCTCATACTGATGACCATGTGTCCAATAGCAAACAATTCCTGCACTTAGTTTTCAGCCTTATTAGATCATTCAAAAAAGAAAATCCAGCTTCAATTCCAAGCTGATTTTCAGGAACATATTTCAGACAACTGTTAATGTAAGGCAGATCAATATAAGTATAAAATGTTTGCTTAGGTGACCTTTATAGGTGTCAAGGATGTCACCGGAGGGTCAATCAGATCCCATGGCTGCCACCAATTGTCAAAGATCACAGCCAGGGCATGAACCACCACACTGTCACCATTTTATCACAAACAGCCCCCTGCTACCCCCTTTCGTCAGGACAATTACACGATTGGGCAACGATTAACCATTGAGGTTGCTACCACTAATAGGCCGGTTATTGGAGAACTAGCAGTGAGAATATGGTATGTACACTTCTGATTCTGATATATACACACACACACAGGTACGGTCACTGCTAACTCCATGATAACCAAAGAACTATTATTAACTGCCACTACCAGTCGTTTATACAGTACGACTGGACGTCCGCTTTCCGGTAGTGTATGGCTTTCAAGAGTGGTTTACAAAACAAAAGGAACAGAACTATTACATTTTATATTTAATCCAGAAGGATATACATGGTTTATAAAAAATATATATATATATATATACATACAGTGCAGACCAAAAGTTTGGACACACCCTTCTCATTTAAAGATTATTCTGTATTTTCATGACTATGAAAATTGTACATTCACACTGAAGGCATCAAAACTATGAATTAACACATGTGGAATTATATACTTAACAAAAAAGTGTGTAACAACTGAAATTATGTCTTATATTCTAGGTTCTTCAAAGTAGCTACCTTTTGCTTTGATGACTGCTTTGCACACTCTTGGCATTCTCTTGATGAGCTTCAAGTGGTAGTCACTGGAAATGGTCTTCCAACAATCTTGAAGGAGTTCCCAGAGATGCTTAGCACTTGTCGGCCCTTTTGCCTTCACTCTGCGGTCCAGCTCACCCCAAACCATCTCGATTGGGTTCAGGTCTGGTGACTGTGGAGGCCAGGTCATCTGGCGTAGCACCCCATCACTCTCCTTCTTGGTCAAATAGCCCTTACACAGATGTGTCCAAACTTTTGGTCTGTACTGTATATATACAAAAGATTTTACAAAGCGGGAAAAACAGTACAGCATATATAATTTCATAAAATAAAAAGAGAAACAAAAACTTACTACACTGGTCACAGATGGCTCAGCTTAGTGAAGGAAAGCTCTTCGATTGGAAACATCCAGTGAACAGGAATCATGCATACACCAATATGCATTTCTCTGCATGGAACACAGATCATAATTCACCTTGACCTTTTTTTTTTATCAGCACCTAAGTTACACACACCTCCCCTTGATGACTCACAACAGGGTTGCTCAAGGGACGTGGCTTTAGTTTTTGAAAAATATGATATTCCCAACATTCACGATATCTTCACTGCAGACGATTGCAGGAGTTCAATATTGCCGCCATATTTTTTATCTGGATTTTATCTTTTCATAGATCGGAAATATGGCAAGGCTATTGTCAGCGATCTGGCCCCTATGTATTTGAGGGTTATGGGTATGTGTCACAGTTATGAAAAAATATGCATATTCTTATTACTTCTGAAGTTGAAAATGTATGTCCCATTAATATCGGATCTACAAAAACCCTAATATTCATAGCTTTCCACCTGGGTATAAGTGTCTAGCTGCAGATATCCAATTTCCTCAGCAGGGGACAAAAGTTCTCTCTCTAATGGTGTTAGATTTCCAGCTTCTCCTAGACTTCATGTCCATTCCCACAATCGGTACCCTGCCTTCATTACCTGTCCACACCAAGGAGTCTGGATTTCAAAAGTTGTGTTAATTAGATTTATCACATCTCTGCTATATGTAATATCCTCACTTCCCATAGTTCAAACATGTGTTTCTACTACCAACAGAGGTTTAGAATGTCAGCTCTTTCCTACTGGAAGTTCTGTGAGAGGAGGACAGATGAATGCCCCCTCACTGGAGTTGTGTTATAGATTTTAGTGTTTTCTGTGACTAAATGGAATATATTGTTTTTTCCTGTTGACAGGTAAAAAAAAACAATATACTTGGAAAATTTCTGCAAGTTGTAAGAAAATTTTAAGCCAAAAAATTTCTCCAATAGCTATGAACTTTGAAGAAAAGTAGAAAACATCCAAATACAGAACTTACAGATAAATAATTAGTCACAGAGCCTCCGTTGTGCACATTTAAACACAGATTTTCCCTAGTAAACCTCTTCCCCAGATTTAAGAGGAAAGTGATTTTTATGTTTAGAACACATCTGGAAAGTCCAAGGCTTCTTTTATACAAGGTAATCATGGCTATTTAATGGGCCGTGCACGGATTTAATTGAAGTTTAGAATAGCTAAGTAATGTTTGCAGAATAGACATTACTTATACAGTTATATATTGTAGTTTATTGTATGCTACCGCAGCCATTGAATGCAACATATGTAGTAAATGAAAATCTCAGTAATGTGTCAAGTTTACAGAATGAGTTACAGTACCTGGAGAAGAAAAATACCATCCTTACTAAATTGTGCAGAGGTAGCAAAGCAAGATTTCATCAAGTATGAAAGAAGCTACTTGGGCTCCCACAAAATAAACCCACAGCAACAAGAAAAAAATACTAAATATACTCTGCAGTAGAGGAGCACCATGCTCCACATTAAGTAGTGCTGCCCTGACTTTACGCCATATTGGATAAATCTCATTGTTTGCAATACTTGGAATACTTCTCTAACCTTCGTTATATTGGCTGTCAATACTCCAGTTTAATGACTAGTTACTGAATGCTAATGTGAAGTCACAAGCTTAAATATAAAACCCCACCAACCAAACAAATCTAGGCAAATTAGTTTTGAGGTCTCAATGACAACAGTAAGGCTACTTTCACACTTGCGTTTTTTAGCGCTGCGTATCGTGCGCTATTGGTCGCATGCGCAATGTTCCCCTATCATTAACATGGCGGGCGCAGTGTCTTGCGCTTGCACGCGCTCATTAGCGTTTTGCGTGCGCAGCGCATTTTCCAGGTGTGCGCCCAGACGCGCTAGACGCTACATGTTGAATTTTTTTTCATCACAACAATTTAAAAATGCGCGTGCGCAAGTGCGCGCACGCTATGCGCACAAAAATATCATTGCCGTCTATGTGGGCGCTGGCATGTGTGTGGCTGTGCGCTTGTCAGCGCTTGTGCGCGCACGCGATTTTTTGTTAAACAATGTCTAGACACTTGTCAAATTACCCCCTAGACAAGATACATTGTTTCTGAGGAGTCTAGATAAAATGAGTATAGATAAGGAAGGTGTCAGTGCCACACAGACCCCTACTCAGACTGCCTGGAGACTGCATGCTGATAAGACCTGAAGATACAGCCTGGATCCCTATAAAAAGGCCTGCAAACAGCGTGCACCATACCACACTGCCTGGAGACTGGACCTGGAGACGGAAAGATCCATCTTGGACCACAACAGCCTGGATATTGCCTGGAGACACTGTGCCTGGACTCAAGACCGATCCAAAGTGCAAGAATGTGAGTATTCTTTAAACAAATGACAGGCTGTCCTTATAATGTAATATGTGCTCATGTAATTTTTTATTTTTTTTGCAGCATGTCTTCTGGATCAGAACATTCACCATCCCGGCAAGAACTGGCCAAAGCAGAGCATGATGTGAGTATCTTCCTGCCTTTGGGTAAGTATAGCTGCTGAATCTACAAATGGCTAAAATTTGTGTTTCTTTTTCAGACATCATCGTCGGACACGGGCATTGAGGAGTCTCAGCAGGAGCAGTCGCAGCCGAGTCAAGTCCCGGTGGCGAGACGGAATGTAAGTATATAGCCTTTGAAAGTCTATTTCTTTTCTACTCCTATTGTTCTTTTCTTTGTAAAAAAAATACAAGATTGTAATTTTTATTTTGTTTCTTCTAGGTTCCACAACGGACGACGACCTGTATGTGGATAATGAGGCCCTCATCTGCCAGGTCCATGAGCGTGTCCCGTTGTGGGACAGCCGTGATCCGCAGTACAAGGACAATGTGGTGACCCGGCGGCTATGGAACGAGGTGGCCGCAGCGTTGATGGATGGCTGGGACAGCGCCTCTCCAAACCTCAAAAAGGCGTTTAGTAAGTATTTTCATTCTCTGTAATGCTGCACTCACTGTTGTTCCTGAGGCCAATGATGGGTTTACTGGCAGATATATTCTGCCTGCAAA
>JARQOD010000005.1:246921750-246950785 GCA_033576555.1 Oophaga sylvatica
AGGAATTACCTATTAATAATGGTAATAAGAATAAAAATAACAGTTAAAAAAAACCATAGTATAAAAAATCCCACTACCTTCTCCACGCAATTCAGTCCACAATATTATGACAAGGTTTCAATTAAAAAATATCTACCAGTTTTAAAACCAGATCCCAAAATTTCCAAAATCATAAATGATGCAAACATACGATTTGTAGCGAAAATGGCTCCAACTTTGGATCCATTTAGTCCCCAAGTATTCTCATTCAAAATGTCAAACAACCCACAGAAACCTAACTTACCTGAAAAAAGTTTTTTTTTTTTTTTTTACATGCGGTCACTCTAGATGCATTTCTTGTGAACATGCACATAAATCTAAAAACTTCTCTGCTATAACTACAGGACAGAGATTTATCCTCAACATTTTATTATCTGCATCACGGCAGGTGTAATATATTTGCGTGTACGGCACGTCTTATACAGTATGTTGGTTGCACCATAAGCCCTTTCTGAACATTTCCGCGGTTTCTCTGCATTTTCTACATGCACAATAAAGGGAACGTGCCCACATTGAAAATTCATGAGCACAGAAAAAGTCAGGGAAGGTAACTTAAAAAGGAAAATTCTTAATAGAAAGTCGTGGATTGTTAAGCTAAATACAAGAACTCTTTTTGGTCTTCATGTCAGACAAGATTTGATTCTTCAATACATGTAAAAGTTAATGTACCAACGTTTCTGCTGTTTCTAAGCTGTTTACATATCAGGTGCACTAATTGCTCACAATTGTTTTTTATTAGCTTACGACTGACTTGTGGAAATCAACATTCTATATATATAAAAATGAGTGTGTGTATCAAGCCCCGCCCACTCTGCATAGCCCCACTCACGCCACACGCAAAGCCCCGTATAATATATATATAATATATATATATATATATATATATATATCTTTATATGTATATATATAATAAATATCTAATATATATATTTCATAGGCACATCTTTTTGACCACAACAGGTTACACTTGCCTGTGTTGCCCATAGCAACCAATCACTAAGCATGTATATTTCACATAAGCTGTTTAAAAGATGAAAACTGAGCTGTGATTGGTTGCTATGAGCAACAGTTTTCCCACTCCACAACATCTCAGCAGATGACCGGGTGGGAGAAATATAGCATCCCCGGGAACATAAGCTCCCAGCCATTGTCTGCCCCCCAGAAAGGAGCAGAGAGCACATGACAGAAATGAATCACCTCCTCTATTACTGCCGTGCTCTATTGTTACCGGCGTAGAAAATCGCATCATCAGCGGCCGCCACAGAGCCACACTGCCAGTTACATAACAGCACATCTCCAGAAACTCCCTGCTCAGTGCCACCCAGCTCGGGACTATGGGATGGACGATATGTATGATGGGTATGGGACTATGGGATGGAGGATATGTATGATGGTATATGGGCATGGGACTATGGAATGGAGGATATGTATGATGGGTATATGGGCACTGGACTATGGATGGAGGATATGTATGATGGTATATGGGCATGGACTATGGATGGAGATATGTATGATGGGTATATGGGCATGGGAGTATGGGATGGAGGATGTGTGATGGGTATATGTGCACGGGACTATGGAATGGAGGATATGTATGGTGGGTATAATGGGCACGGGACTATGGGATGGAGGATGTGTTTATGGGTATATGGGCATGGGACTATGGATGCAGGATATGTATGATGGTATATGGGCACAGGGACTATAGGACGGAGGATGTGTGATGGGTATAATGGGCACGGGACTATGGATGTAAGATATGTATGATGTTATATGGGCACGGGACCATGGGATGGAGGATATGTATGATGGGTATATGGGCACGGGACTATGAGATGGAGGATGTGTATGATGGGTCTATGGGCACAGGACTATGGGATGGAGGATATGTATGATGGTATATGGCACAGGAACTACGGGATGGAGGATGTGTGATGGTATATGGGCAAGGGACTAGGACTATGGGATGGAGTATATGTGTGATGGGTATATGGGCACGGGACTATGGGATGGAGGATGTGTATGATGGGTAATATGGGCACAGACTATGGGCTGGGGATATGTGGTGATGGTAATGGACACGGAAATATGGGATGGAGGATAATGATATGTGGTATATGGCACTGGACTATGGATGGAGATGTGTGATGGGTTTATGGCACTGGACTATGGGATGGAGGATAATCATTATAAATTTGTTATAACTAACCAGAGTAAGTTACTATGCCCGGGCAACTCCAGGCTCTTCAGCTAAGTGCTAAATAAAGATGGTTCATTAAAATATGTTATAACCATGAGTAAAGCTTGTTGGCCGTAACGCGTTGGTTTTGCCTTTATTAGAGGAACCGCCAGGATATTATGACTCAATAATGTTGACTATTACCTGATGCTTGGCTGGAGGACACTTTTTCATTTCCTATATGCTGCGCCCTGACCTGGGCAGCTCAGTGCGAAGGCTTTACTGTGGACCCACTGTCCCGATCCGGCAGCTCTGGAAACCCGAAGTGTACCTTGGTTACCAGCTGATCGCTGGTCTCCTGCCTGTTACAACGCAGCGATGCATGCTGGCCAGCGGGAGACCAGCGATCAAAAAAAAAGTCCTGCCATTTGACACGACCAGTGATTCACAGCAGGGGCCTGATCGCTGTACGTGTCAGAAATAGCGAGATCGCTGCTGAGATCGCTGTTTAGCAGCGACTCGCTATGTGAGACGGGGCCTTTACAGAGAGAGGTATTACAGGAAATCACAGCTATAATACACGAACATATTACAACAACGACCAGCAGATGGCAAAGTACAACAAATACTGTACCATCAACTACATAGGAAAAATGAAAGAATTAAAAACATGGGCAAATGTCCTGTAATGGCTAAATGAATTTGCAGACAATTATTGAACAGCACAGGGGAAGATGTTCAGTCTTCATAATTTTGCAGATACTTTAATATCTGTCCTGCTTGTGATGACACTGGAAGGCAATGTAATGTTTATTTTAGCTTAAAACAAGATATATATAATTTATTTATTTCATTGGCAGATACCCTGATGCTGAACTGGTTGTCAATGATCTAGTGGCAAAAACTACAGGCGTGCCAACACTGATGTATAGTAAAATCACAGAGCCAGTAATACATGACAACGCCAAGTTATAAAGCATTAGGGTTACTCCTTGTTTCAGCTCTCTGACAAGTTTGGGAACTCTCATACTGATGACCATGTGTCCAATAGCAAACAATTCCTGCACTTAGTTTTCAGCCTTATTAGATCATCAAAAAAGAAAATCCAGCTTCAATTCCAAGCTGATTTTCAGGAACATATTTCAGACAACTGTTAATGTAAGGCAGATCAATATAAGTATAAAATGTTTGCTTAGGTGACCTTTATAGGTGTCAAGGATGTCACCGGAGGGGTCAATCAGATCCCATGGCTGCCACCAATTGTCAAAGATCACAGCCAGGGCATGAACCACCACACTGTCACCATTTATTCACAAACAGCCCCCTGCTACCCCCTTTCGTCAGGACAATTACACGATTGGGCAACGATTAACCATTGAGGTTGCTACCACTAATAGGCCGGTTATTGGAGAACTAGCAGTGAGAATATGGTATGTACACTTCTGATTCTGATATATACACACACACACAGGTACGGTCACTGCTAACTCCATGATAACCAAAGAACTATTATTAACTGCCACTACCAGTCGTTTATACAGTACGACTGGACGTCCGCTTTCCGGTAGTGTATGGCTTTCAAGAGGGGTTTACAAAACAAAAGGAACAGAACTATTACATTTTATATTTAATCCAGAAGGATATACATGGTTTTATAAAAAATATATATATATATATATACATACAGTGCAGACCAAAAGTTTGGACACACCCTTCTCATTTAAAGATTATTCTGTATTTTCATGACTATGAAAATTGTACATTCACACTGAAGGCATCAAAACTATGAATTAACACATGTGGAATTATATACTTAACAAAAAAGTGTGTAACAACTGAAATTATGTCTTATATTCTAGGTTCTTCAAAGTAGCTACCTTTTGCTTTGATGACTGCTTTGCACACTCTTGGCATTCTCTTGATGAGCTTCAAGTGGTAGTCACTGGAAATGGTCTTCCAACAATCTGAAGGAGTTCCCAGAGATGCTTAGCACTGTCGGCCCTTTTGCCTTCACTCTGCGGTCCAGCTCACCCCAAACCATCTCGTTGGGTTCAGGTCTGGTGACTGTGGAGGCCAGGTCATCGGGCGTAGCACCCCATCACTCTCCTTCTTGGTCAAATAGCCTTACACAGATGTGTCCAAACTTTTGGTCTGTACTGTATATATACAAAAGATTTTACAAAGCGGGAAAAACAGTACAGCATATATAATTTCATAAAATAAAAGAGAAAAAAAAAACTTACTACACTGGTCACAGATGGCTCAGCTTAGTGAAGGAAAGCTCTTCGATTGGAAACATCCAGTGAACAGGAATCATGCATACACCAATATGCATTTCTCTGCATGGAACACAGATCATAATTCACCTTGACCTTTTTTTTTTATCAGCACCTAAGTTACACACACCTCCCCTTGATGACTCACAACAGGGTTGCTCAAGGGACGTGGCTTTAGTTTTTGAAAAATATGATATTCCCAACATTCACGATATCTTCACTGCAGACGATTGCAGGAGTTCAATATTGCCGCCATATTTTTTATCTGGATTTATCTTTTCATAGATCGGAAATATGGCAAGGCTATTGTCAGCGATCTGGCCCCTATGTATTTGAGGGTTATGGGTATGTGTCACAGTTATGAAAAAATATGCATATTCTTATTACTTCTGAAGTTGAAAATGTATGTCCCATTAATATCGGATCTACAAAAACCCTAATATTCATAGCTTTCCACCTGGGTATAAGTGTCTAGCTGCAGATATCCAATTTCCTCAGCAGGGGACAAAAGTTCTCTCTCTAATGGTGTTAGATTTCCAGCTTCTCCTAGACTTCATGTCCATTCCCACAAACGGTACCCTGCCTTCATTACCTGTCCACACCAAGGAGTCTGGATTTCAAAAGTTGTGTTAATTAGATTTATCACATCTCTGCTATATGTAATATCCTCACTTCCCATAGTTCAAACATGTGTTTCTACTACCAACAGAGGTTTAGAATGTCAGCTCTTTCCTACTGAAGTTCTGTGAGAGGAGGACAGATGAATGCCCCCTCACTGGAGTTGTGTTATAGATTTTAGTGTTTTCTGTGACTAAATGGAATATATTGTTTTTTCCTGTTGACAGGTAAAAAAAAACAATATACTTGGAAAATTTCTGCAAGTTGTAAGAAAATTTTAAGCCAAAAAATTTCTCCAATAGCTATGAACTTTGAAGAAAAGTAGAAAAACATCCAAATACAGAACTTACAGATAAATAATTAGTCACAGAGCCTCCGTTGTGCACATTTAAACACAGATTTTCCCTAGTAAACCTCTTCCCCAGATTAAGAGGAAAGTGATTTTTATGTTTAGAACACATCTGGAAAGTCCAAGGCTTCTTTTATACAAGGTAATCATGGCTATTTAATGGGCCGTGCACGGATTTAATTGAAGTTTAGAATAGCTAAGTAATGTTTGCAGAATAGACATTACTTATACAGTTATATATATGTAGTTTATTGTATGCTACCGCAGCCATTGAATGCAAACATATGTAGTAAATGAAAATCTCAGTAATGTGTCAAGTTTACAGAATGAGTTACAGTACCTGGAGAAGAAAAATACCATCCTTACTAAATTGTGCAGAGGTAGCAAAGCAAGATTTCATCAAGTATGAAAGAAGCTACTTGGGCTCCCACAAAATAAACCCACAGCAACAAGAAAAAAATACTAAATATACTCTGCAGTAGAGGAGCACCATGCTCCACATTAAGTAGTGCTGCCCTGACTTTACGCCATATTGGATAAATCTCATTGTTTGCAATACTTGGAATACTTCTCTAACCTTCGTTATATTGGCTGTCAATACTCCAGTTTAATGACTAGTTACTGAATGCTAATGTGAAGTCACAAGCTTAAATATAAAACCCCACCAACCAAACAAATCTAGGCAAATTAGTTTTGAGGTCTCAATGACAACAGTAAGGCTACTTTCACACTTGCGTTTTTTAGCGCTGCGTATCGTGCGCTATTGGTCGCATGCGCAATGTTCCCCTATCATTAACATGGCGGGCGCAGTGTCTTGCGCTTGCACGCGCTCATTAGCGTTTTGCGTGCGCAGCGCATTTTCCAGGTGTGCGCCCAGACGCGCTAGACGCTACATGTTGAATTTTTTTTCATCACAACAATTTAAAAATGCGCGTGCGCAAGTGCGCGCACGCTATGCGCACAAAATATCATTGCCGTCTATGTGGGCGCTGGCATGTGTGTGGCTGTGCGCTTGTCAGCGCTTGTGCGCGCACGCGATTTTTTGTTAAACAATGTCTAGACACTTGTCAAATTACCCCCTAGACAAGATACATTGTTTCTGAGGAGTCTAGATAAAATGAGTATAGATAAGGAAGGTGTCAGTGCCACACAGACCCCTACTCAGACTGCCTGGAGACTGCATGCTGATAAGACCTGAAGATACAGCCTGGATCCCTATAAAAAGGCCTGCAAACAGCGTGCACCATACCACACTGCCTGGAGACTGGACCTGGAGACGGAAAGATCCATCTTGGACCACAACAGCCTGGATATTGCCTGGAGACACTGTGCCTGGACTCAAGACCGATCCAAAGTGCAAGAATGTGAGTATTCTTTAAACAAATGACAGGCTGTCCTTATAATGTAATATGTGCTCATGTAATTTTTTATTTTTTTTGCAGCATGTCTTCTGGATCAGAACATTCACCATCCCGGCAAGAACTGGCCAAAGCAGAGCATGATGTGAGTATCTTCCTGCCTTTGGGTAAGTATAGCTGCTGAATCTACAAATGGCTAAAATTTGTGTTTCTTTTTCAGACATCATCGTCGGACACGGGCATTGAGGAGTCTCAGCAGGAGCAGTCGCAGCCGAGTCAAGTCCCGGTGGCGAGACGGAATGTAAGTATATAGCCTTTGAAAGTCTATTTCTTTTCTACTCCTATTGTTCTTTTCTTTGTAAAAAAAATACAAGATTGTAATTTTTATTTTGTTTCTTCTAGGTTCCACAACGGGACGACGACCTGTATGTGGATAATGAGGCCCTCATCTGCCAGGTCCATGAGCGTGTCCCGTTGTGGGACAGCCGTGATCCGCAGTACAAGGACAATGTGGTGACCCGGCGGCTATGGAACGAGGTGGCCGCAGCGTTGATGGATGGCTGGGACAGCGCCTCTCCAAACCTCAAAAAGGCGTTTAGTAAGTATTTTCATTCTCTGTAATGCTGCACTCACTGTTGTTCCTGAGGCCAATGATGGGTTTACTGGCAGATATATTCTGCCTGCAAACCCAACAGTGCAAACTGGTTCAACACTGACTGCCCTGTGTATGCTATTGCAATGTGTTCTGCATTCTAGTGTTTGTTTTTATGCTGCACTCACTGTTGTTCCTGAGGCCACTGATGGGTTTACTGGCAGATATATTCTGCCTGCAAACCCAACAGTGCCCTCTGGTTCAACACTGACTGCCCTGTGTATGCTATTGCAATGTGTTCTGCATTCTAGTGTTTGTTTTTATGCTGCACTCACTGTTGTTCCTGAGGCCACTAATGGGTTTACTGGCAGATATATTCTGCCAGCAAACCCAACAGTGCCCTCTGGTTCAACACTGACTGCCCTGTGTATGCTATTGCAATGTGTTCTGCATTCTAGTGTTTGTTTTTTATGCTGCACTCACTGTTGTTCCTGAGGCCACTGATGGGTTTACTGGCAGATATATTCTGCCAGCAAACCCAACAGTGCCCTCTGGTTCAACACTGACTGCCCTGTGTATGCTGTTGCAATGTGTTCTGCATTCTAGTGTTTGTTTTTATGCTGCACTCACTGTTGTTCCTGAGGCCACTGATGGGTTTACTGGCAGATATATTCTGCCAGCAAACCCAACAGTGCCCTCTGGTTCAACACTGACTGCCCTGTGTATGCTATTGCAATGTGTTCTGCATTCTAGTGTTTGTTTTTATGCTGCACTCACTGTTGTTCCTGAGGCCACTGATGGGTTTACTGGCAGATATATTCTGCCAGCAAACCCAACAGTGCCCTCTGGTTCAACACTGACTGCCCTGTGTATGCTATTGCAATGTGTTCTGCATTCTAGTGTTTGTTTTTATGCTTCACTCACTGTTGTTCCTGAGGACACTGATGGGTTTACTGGCAGATATATTCTGCCAGCAAACCCAACAGTGCAAACTGGTTCAACAGTCAATGACATGTGGATTCTTGAGCTATGTGTTGTGCTTTATATTCATTTTTTTATTGTCCAGTCACTCTTGTTCCTCATGTTAAGGTTGTTTTTTGCTGCCAGATATATTCTAACAGCAAACATAACAGTGTCATGTGGTTCAACAGTCACTGACATGTGGATTCTTGAGCTTTTTATAATGCTGCATTAACAGTTTTAAATTTTCATTCAGGTATGTGTGTTGAGAGTGATTTTGCACAGACTCCATTGTATAAATTTTTTTTTTTTTTGATCAACAGTGAACAAAATCCGCACACGATGGCGCTCGATGAAGGACCGCTTCAACACTGATGTTCGAGCAGAGGGACAGGTTCGCAGTGGTTCTGCAGCAAGGCCCAGAAATAAATATCGCTATTATCGCGAGTTGGCGTTCCTGAGACCGGTCCTTGCTAGCAGAGCGTAAGTTTTTTCGGTTTTTTTTTTCAAGTTTTTTCTTTATTTTCTTTTCTACAGCTGATGCTTCTTGTTCATGCATTATAGTAATGTTTTGTTTTTCTTTCCACAGCACCTGGAGCAGCACCATGCAGCCTGTCCCTGAAGCGGTCCTTCCTCGGACAACCTTGGACTCGTCCCAGCCATCCGACAGCCTGGAAGCAACTTGCAGGTCAGCAACACGGACAGCTGGTGACCAGGAAGCTGGTCCATCAGGTGTTCCCCTCTCCCAGGTCTCTGCCACTGGTTATGCGGGCACTTCCCGCCAGCGGCAGAGGGCCATGGAGAGGAATGTCTTGCCCGAGTTTGTTCACTTGAAGCGAGTCCTTTCAAGGCAATATCAAGACGCTTGGAGGCAGAGTTGGAAGCGGTTTTTCACTGATGGAACGTGGTTTTACCCACATGGATCACCGTTTCAACAGTGTCGAACAGCATCTTGATCGCCTGGAGGCCGACCTCAACAGACCAGCGCACCATTTTTTCAGTAAAATAGAACGGGGCATGGCGGAACACCTTACTCCTGAGCAACAGCTGAGTGTGATGCAGGCCTGCAACAATGCTTACTTGCAGGCTATGCAGCAGAATCGGTAAGTGCAGCAGTCAGTGGTTGCATATCCAACAGTGCAACCACTGATTCGCCACACATCACTACAGACTTCTGCTGCATACCACTGCACGGCCACCAGCATTTCGAGTCACCACTACACCACCACAAGTCCGAGTACTGTTGGACACTCCACCGTCGCCACCACCATGTCAAGCGCTGCTCCTGTGTGGAGCAACACCACCACAGACACTGGTCCACAGTCATGGACTCAAGCTAGCCCAGTACCTGCTTGGGCCAACACACCCACTTCTCCTTCTAGGAGTACCGCCACCAGTCAACAATTTCCCGCCACAGCACCCACTGATCCTATGAGTACCGTCACCAGTCAGCAACAATCCATTTCAAGGGCACCCACTTCTCCTTCTAAGAGTACCGCCACCAGTCAACAATTTACCGCCACAGCACCCACTGATCCTATGAGTACCGCCACCAGTCAGCAACAATCCATTTCAAGGGCACCCACTTCTCCTTGGAACACCGCCAACCCTTTTGTTACTCCGAGCACTGCCAACACTTCCACCGCCACTGCCACCACCGAGCATGAGAGCGGTGACCCACATTCAGTCTTTTTTGTTTCAAGGCCAAGGTCAACCAGCTCAAGGCGGACACAGAGAAGTCAGTCCATGCATGGTACTCCTGTCCCCAAGAAGAAAAAAAAAAAATCTTTGTTTGTCCATCCACCCTCTCCTCCTAATGTGTCTCAAAGTGCCTCTCATTTGATGTGTGATCTTCCTTCACCCACTACTTTTGTTGCCCCTTCCCCTCGAACCCCTTCATCGGTTTCCAGCCGCTCTTCTACTCTGCACACCCCCAGAGTATCGAAATCACCACCAAAACGTCAGTAGCAATAAAAATTTGTAATAAAAAAAGCACATTTCTATACAACTTCTGTGGCAGTGACGATACATATGGCATCTTGTACACACATTGTAATAATCTGATTTTTCTATTACTACTGGGGCAGTGACTACCAATTGCATCTTGTACAAACATTGTACTAATCTGATTTTTCTATTACTACTGGGGCAGTGACTACCAATTGCATCTTGGACAAACATAGTACTAATCTGATTTTTCTATTACTACTGGGGCAGTGACTACCAATTGCATCTTGGACAAACATTGTACTAATCTGTTTTTTATATTACTACTGGGGCAGTGACTACCAATTTCATCTTGTACAAACATTGTACTAATCTGATTATTCTATTACTACTGGGGCAGTGACTACCAATTGCATCTTGGACAAACATTGTACTAATCCGATTTTTCTATTACTACTGGGGCAGTGACTACCAATTGCATCTTGGACAAACATTGTACTAATCTGTTTTTTCTATTACTACTGGGGCAGTGACTACTAATTTCATCTTGTACAAACATTGTACTAATCTGATTTTTCTATTACTACTGGGGCAGTGACTACCAATTGCATCTTGGACAAACATTGTACTAATCTGATTTTTCTATTACTACTGGGGCAGTGACTACCAATTTCATCTTGTACAAACATTGTACTAATCTGATTTTTCTATTACTACTGGGGCAGTGACTACCAATTGCATCTTGGACAAACATTGTACTAATCTGATTTTTCTATTACTACTGGGGCAGTGACTACCAATTGCATCTTGGACAAACATTGTACTAATCTGATTTTTCTATTACTACTGGGGCAGTGACTACCAATTGCATCTTGTACAAACATTGTACTAATCTGATTTTTCTATTACTTCTGGGGCAGTGACAATACCATGCTCATGTTGGACACAAATTGTACTAATGTGATCTATCAAAAACCTTTGTGTGAATAGAAATATTTTCTTTTTTTAATAAAAAAAATTATAATGTGATCTATACAAATGTAATCAAAAAAATCATTGCCAATTCAAATGTTGTTTTCCTGTTGTACAAAAATGAATGTGCCAATCTTTTAGTAATTTTGGTTTGCTTTGTGTTATTTCGCCACCTACACACTGCGACGTACACACACTGCGATGTACACTTTGCGTTTTTAACTACACATAACTACAGGAATGACACAAATTTGTGTACTTCATGGAGATATGTTTAGTCTAAAACACAAATATATTCCTTTTTTTGCACCAACAGTCTGTCTGTCTGCTAATATTGCACAGAATGAATAGAGGATGGTGTTGAGTGCAAGGCATATCTATTTAACCTTGCCAGATATACTAAAAAATTAAATGAGTGTGGTGTGTTTTTGACATTATTTCACTTGGTGATAGAAGGCCAGGGATTCTAGATATAGCTTGTAATTGAGCACATCCTCTATTCAGTGTGTGTTGAAGAAACAGAGGAGATGATGGTGAAAATACACTTTATATGTACAATACCCTGACCTTGTATCATTACTATCACACCTGGCCAGGTGAATAGACATGAGTTTTAACCAGATGCGTTGCTTCAGTATGCATATATTTGAAGCATACTGTAGTGATGCTGCTGTTTAGAAGTCATGTGTACTCACCTGCCCAGCCTTGTATCATTACTATCACACCTGGGCAGGTGAATAGACATGAGTTTTAACCAGCAGCGTTGCTTCAGTCTGCATTAATTTGAAGCATACTGTAGCGATGCTGCTGTTTAGAAGTCATGTGTACTCACCTGCCCAGGCCTGATAGATTCTGAAGTGACGATGCGTTATTTGGGGCATCACCACTTCAGCATGCCACCAGGCATTGGTATAGAACAAGATGTATAATCTTTATTATCTCTGCGTTCCAAATCAAGTCACAGTGACACAAATAATTGTTGTGTTAAATAAAGGTCATACAACTTGTGTGCATGTATATTTAACTACATAGTCAGGATTACAAATAAATTCATGATGCACCCAAAAATATGCATCATGAATTCACTGGTAAACCTGGCCATTTCATAATTGTTTTTTTAATTTAAAAACAGACTGCACGTGGTACAGGTATAAACAGAGGTATTTTATTTAACTAAAAAAAAATAATTTTTGATTAACATACAGACAAGAACATTATTTTACACCATTTGTTCTTGCCAATCCACCCGTCCTACATCTGAGATGAAGTAGGCCGCAAATTGGTCTCTCATTTGGCCTACTTCAACAGAAGACCTGAGAGGGTGCTGAGTGAACTCAGGCAATGGGTTAGGAGCTGCATCATCAAGTTCAAAGTTTGGGTGCTCTTTCGCCATGACAAAGTTATGTAGCACCACACAGGCCTTCACAACTTCATCCACTGTTTGCACTTTCAGATGAATGGCTGTGCCCAGAATGCGCCACCTGGAAACCAGTATACCGAAGGCACACTCTACAGTTCTTCTTGCCCTGGTCAGCCTGTAATTGAAAATTTTTTTGTTGTGGTCCAAGTCCCGGCTGGAGTAGGGTTTAAGTAGGTGTTGGCTCATCTGGAATGCCTCATCCCCAACCATTACAAATGGCATTGCTGGACCTTCGGTGTGGGGAAGAGGCCGTGGCATGGGGAAATTAAACTGGTTTCCATACAACCTCCGTCCCATGTCCGAGTTCTTAAACGCCTGTGAGTCATTCCCACGGCCAAATGCCCCAATGTCCACCGCAACAAACATACAGTCTGCATCTGCAATGGCCATAAGAACTGTAGAATAGTACTTCTTGTAATTGTAGTACTCCGAGCCTGTTCTTTTAGGTTTGATGATGCGGATGTGTTTCCCATCAACTGCTCCCAAACAGTTGGGGAAATTGCATGTTGTCCAGAATTTTTCTGCTATTTCTAGCCACTTTTCGGTGGTGGGCAGGGGCATAAATTCCGGACTGAGAACAGTCCACAATGCCCGGCAGGTGTCAACAACAATTCCTGACAACGTGGAGATACCAATCCGGTACTGGAAGTGAAGTGAAGAGAGGCTCTCTCCAGTAGCAAGGAATCTATAGAAAGAACAAAAAAATTATTATTGTATATGTTTTTGTAAAACATTAATAAACCAAAAAATGGCATAAAAATAATTATGCAGGTCTTTGTTTACTAGCTGGCAGAACAATAATTCTGTCATCTTTGTAATAGTACATGGCATTAGTAATACAATGATGGAGGCATTTGTTTATCAATAATACATACCGTAATGTCACCAGGAGCCTTTCCTCTGGAGGAATCGCCCGACGGAGCTGGGTGTCCTGTCTCCTTATTAATTGTTGTACCCGAGCAAGTAAATCCATGAAGGATTGTTGTGACATCCGGGTGTAGTCGTTAAATTTCTCCGGGTTTGACTGCAGCTCACTGTAGAGGGTGTGATACGCTCCACGGCTCTCCCGGAGTTCAACAATGGGATGTACCCACAAACGCCGCCGCTGCCGTCTCCGCTGTCTATCTCTCTTCCTTTGTTCATGGCAAGCAACGGCATAAGACTGTGAAATAGCCATGTCCACATCAAGGTTGAAGAAGAAATTCTGCATAAGCTGATCCATGTTCACCAAGGCAAATGCAAGCAAATGTAAAGGGCTGTGAACAGGCTCTATATAAATATTTTCAATAAGACACGCCCACTGATGTCCCATTGGTGGGTTCTGTTGCAAGAATTTTTCAAGGATTTTCATCATGTGCTTTGCCCAGAAAAAACGCAAACGCATACAAAAACGCTTTAAATAGCATCCAATCGCTTACAATCGCTGCGTTTTTCCAAAGCAATGCGCACTATTCGACTGCAAAATATCGCAGCGATTACACGCGTTTGCACGCGGATTTTTCATGCGTTTCATGTGCGCTCGATACGCAGCGCTAAAAAACGCAAGTGTGAAAGTAGCCTAAGCTCATAGTAATTAAGGACATTTATTTAAAGATGATCTGTCACAATGTCAAAAGCAAAATAAAAAAAATGCTGGAAGGAAAGAACGCACAATAGGGTCTTATCCGGATATTAAAAGATTACCGTAATCCAATTGGATTATACTCACCAGATAGAGCCCAAAACAAGGCTCATAAAAATGTCAGCTGCTGCAGATCCACCGATCAGACTCGTGATCAACCAAAGATACAAAGATGGGGAAAAAAAAAGTGGATTCACCCTGCGCTGCTTGAAGTATAAAGTCCAGATGGTTGTTTCAAATGAATATGTGGTTTTATTCTACGTGTTTCTAAGCGCTAAGGCTCTTCATCAGGATACGACGAATGTATATTAGTTATACATTTGTGGTATCCTGATGAAGAAGCCTTAGCGCTTCGAAACGCGTAGAATAAAACCACAGTTATTTGAAACAACCATCTGGACTTTATCCTTCAAGCAGCGCAGAGTCAATCCATTTTTTTCTCCCATCTTTGTAACAATGTCAAAAGCAGCAGTATTTTATTATATTTTATTCCCACTGTTCCTTTGAGTATGCAGCTTGTTAGTTTTTTTTTAAATCCACCACACAGTTCTAGAGATTTACAAGGGGGAGGTGCTCACAGGATTCTGTGGGAGGAAGGTTTTGCGTCTGCAAGCAAAGCCTCCTTGAGCAAGAAGCCACCTCCAGTGGCGGCATGTCTTGGAGTCAACTCACCAGGGTAATTGGGCACCAATTGGGTTTTGTACAGTGTTATCGCTAAAGAAATAAAATATATACACACTAATACACACCCATACATGAAGTGGCATGTAAAAGTTTAGACAAAATTACTGCTATTGTGACCAGTTAAGCAAATTGAAAATGAAATGATCTCTAAACTGGCTAAAGTTAAAGATGACATTTCCTTTATATTTTATGGAAAAAGATATAAATATAAACCACTGATGTGACACTGATGGCAAACACTGATGACACCGGGTTTTCATGTACGTTTTATACGGACACATGAAGGGGGCCTTACACGTGTTTTGGCTAGTACTACATTAATATACAGGTGACACCTAACCATTGGCATTTTTTGGTGAGAGATTGAATCAAATCACATGTAGCTGCCATAAGGCAACAGGGTCGGGATCATTAGACAGACAACTGACACTTATGGTCAGCTCTGTAGTATTAGACTTTGCACTATAGGGCAATAGCACAAACACATACGGTATTTTACATTTACATATTTCTGATTTTACGGTTTCTGCCGACCCTATTAGTAATGTCAGCAAATTGTCTCAAAAAATGTAATAGGCATTTAAATAGAACTCTGTAAAAAGGATTGTACCACTGGCCTATAACAAAACACATAGAAACAGAATCCAGCAGATATAAAATCTAGCTTTAGCAAACGTTATTAAATCATGAAAGGTTAACTCATTAATATATATGAACAAACAATGTTAAGGCAACCTCCAAAAACTAGGGCACGTTTCCCCGTCTGTTTGAATGTTCCAATCCGTCAAAGGCAAATGCTCTGCAGCAGACAGCTTTGTCATAGCTCTAATAAGCCTCAGACGCCTAGACTGGAAAGAGCACTAGGTCTTGTTTTTCATGTCTCCATTAGATCCTCAAGCAAATAATTATTGATCTGACTTATTTAGGCTTTCTAAGCTGCACAATTGTGTTATTTGCAGAGCACAAACCAAATAACTAAAATTAAGCTTCAAGATCCTCAATCAGAACAACATACAGGGCATGTGGCCAGTGGAAATGTTGAAGTCCAATGAATTCATAATCAAAGCTGATATTTTGGAAGACATGGAATGGTCTTCAGGTTACGAGCAGCCTGCCCCTCTCTCTTTACAATATAAGGAAACAGTCATGGCAATATGGACATTGGCCTGAAAAAAAAGCAATTGGCCAGATTCATCAAAACAAGGGATGTTTACGCTAGTCTGGAGAGGGGACGTGCTGGAGTCCGACACTCCTGATTGATGAAGAGGTGCAAGCCTCTCTGATAAAATGAAGCATATGATGAGTAGTGTGCGCCACGCCAGAAATCTCAATGCAGTCAGGTACTGGAGTGAGATTTCTGACACAAGTAACGCTAAAGATTGTCGTGAATTAGCCGGGCTGCGGCATCATTTAGGTGCAGCTCGGAGAAAGTGGCTTGAAGACCCCAAAAGTAGCAAAACGTAGGCACAACTAATTGGGTCTAATTATTGTGACTTTTCAAAGCATAAAAACAGCAGAATTCTGGCAAGAAAGCTTTGATGAATTGAGTCAAATAGGTCTTGAGTATTACTAAATCATATGCTCAGCAGAAGACAACTGTTGGCAAACCAAAATATAAGGCTTAAAGAGAACCTGTCAGTAGGACCAGCCCTTGTAAGCAGAGTTGAATAAAAGGATACCTGCAATCTGATGTTCTATTCAAGAGAAATCCACCTTTTTCTTAATATGTAAATCAGATGTTAAAATCTACGTGTGGGACACAGATCTCCCCCTGAAAACTGTCCTCTAGAGTATATTTTATATAAAAAGAAGGCATTACCAGTGTGAGACATGTAGATCACAAGAGCAGACTGTCAGTCATCACATGTCTCACACATAACGCCCCTTTTTATTTAACAATCTCTGGAGGCAGATTCTCATGCAGATCAGTGTCTGACCCACAGTCCCGAACAGCTCATTTACATATAAGGAAAATGTGGATTTCTGTGGAATAAGAAATCAGATCACATATCAAGGTTTCATTTTATTCAGCTTTCCATGAACTACATGCCCATATAGATGGAATAGAAGGGTTGATCCTATTGAGAAGTTCCCTTAAACTATAGAGTACATAGATAATAAGCTCAATAGATACAGGCCCCAAACAGACCAATTTCTCATTCTGCTGGATAGTTCGCTATTTAAAAGATGAACATGGAAGTATATCAGCATTACACCAGTATGAATAATGGAGCGCTCACACTCTGCAACAAAGTGAAAAGAGCCCGCTACACTGGAGAGTTTCAGCTGCTTGAAGACTCCGAGTGTTCTTACTCCTGGGTAAACATTTTTTAGGAAGCAAAAAACCGAGCGCAAGTAGACTATTCCCATGATAGCTCTTTGAATCACTACTCTCCTCCTAACAGAGTGAAATTTTCCTTAGCTCCACAACATCTAGCACCATCATTAGACATGTCTTGATGTATAGGTCAGGAGCTTTACGCAGCATATCCATTAAACAGAGACAACATACAATACACTATAAACAGGATTCACACAAGGTAATAATCATGTACATTTCAACACAACTTCTAGTCAAGTATAGTCTTCAGGATCTGGCGCTACCAGACCTACAAAAACAGTACTATGTTTATGCGTGGGTAAGGCTAACTATTAAAGGGTTTGTCCCATGATGTCTTTTCAGGAGCACATCACTACCCTGAGTCCTTGGGGAACAGTGGGCTCCTTCTTGACAGACCGTTCTGCCCAGTAGCATCATTTTGAGGCTGGCTTAAACTGTGCATCCCAATGCTGCTATATAAGACAGCTTTACATCCGCCATGCTAAGCGCAATGCTGGGAACAGCTAAGATCCCGCGCAGAACCCTCAAACTCCCAGGCCTCTGGTAGAAGACCCGAGAATGAGAAAGGACAACAAAGAGACCACCCCCAGTGGGGGTGAGAAGGAAGTATATATATATATATATATATATAATATATATATATAATATATATATATATATATATATATAATTATATATATATAATATATATAATATATATAACATATACACACACAATACACACACATATATATATAATATACACATAATATAATACACACACACCACTAATACAACAACACACCAAAACAAAACACACACACTCACTATAGTACCTACCTCAATAAATAAGAGAGCGTCACGAACAAAGTGAGTCATGCCGGCTCGGACGTCGCCCGGCTTAACAAGGTCTGCGTCAGATGTCGAGGAACCAGGACAATCTGATGATAAATGGGCTACTGGAACAAACAATACATGGACAAGGCAAGAGAACCTGGATCTGATGAAATGCTACTATAATAGCAGACTAAATGAGAGAGGATATATGAAGCATATGAGGAAACTCTGGATGGATACAAGACCTACATGTCCACTGACTGAGAAACAACTAGTCACCCAACGTTTCAATATCATAAAGAGAAACTTATTATCACAACTTGAGATGGATCAACTGCACTGCAAATCCACCTCACATGAAGACCTGGAAGAACAACATGTGCGACCCCCTGAAAACCCTGATCCAGTCCTACAACTAGAGAGCACTGCAGCTGGTCTTCTGAAAGAGAAGATCTTAGATAAACTAAATACCACCAATACCAGAGATCGATTGCCAAGGCTCAGCAAAGAAACACCACCAGACAGTATGCTAGAAGATGCCAATAGAGCACTTGCATCATTACCTACCACCACCATAACTCAAACTAATAAACTGATCTATGCTACTGCCTCAGCAATCATGCAAATGCTTGGCTATACAACCAGCAAGAACAACAGAAGTATATGCCCCCCTTGGAAAAAAAGGCTGGAGACAAAAATCAAGGTGACACGAAGGGAAGTCAGCCAACTAACAAATACAGAAGGGTGTAAGGATCAAAAATAAGACCAAGCTGGACAGGTATAAAGACCTGACCCTAGCTGAAGCCCTAGAGACTGCTAAACAAAGCCTCACAGCACTTGCTGCAAGACTAGGGAGATACACTAGGGAAGCTGTGGCCAAGAAGATAAATGCCCTGTTCTCTAAGAAACCATCTAAAGTGTACTCCCAACTACAGAATAACAGCACAGACAGCAATTCCACCAATAGCAGAGACTGAACAATACTAGAGGGACATATGGGAGAAGGAAAAAAACACACAACACCAGTGCAATGTGGCTGCAAGATCTGAGAATGAAAGACAGCAACCACCTAGAGCAAGAACCAGTCACCAATACAGAAGCAGACATCCAACAGCAGGTCAAGAACATGAAGAGCTGGACAGCACCTGGTCCAGACATGATCCACACCTACTGGCTGAAGAAATTAACAGCGGTACATGAACTCATGGCAAAGCAGATGAACCAACTACTAGAAGCAGGCCACCACCCAGCTTGGCTAACACAAGGAAGAACAGTGCTGATCTTGAAGGATCCTCATAAAGGAACAGTTCCATCCAACTACCGCCCTATAACCTGCCTTACAACAACATGGAAACTCCTGTCAGGCATCATAGCCACCAAGCTACAGAATCATATGAACCAATACATGAATCCAGCTCAGAAAGGCATTGGGACCGACACCAGAGGCTCTAAGCACCAGCTCCTAGTAGATAGAGCAGTTGCTCAAGACTCAAGATCCAGACAGACCAATCTCAGCACAGACTGGATTGACTACAGGAAAGACTGACTCAATGCCACACACATAGATCTGTGAATGCTTGGCTCTCTACAATGTCAACAGGAAATTAAGAACCTTCCTCAGAAACTCAATAGGGCTATGGAGAACAACATTAGAAGTCAACTCAAGACAACGAGCACAAGTATCCATCAAATGCGGCATTTACCAAGGTGATGCACTGTCCCCATTGCTGTTCTGCATAGGCTTGAACCCCCTCATTAAGATAATTACAGAGTCTGGCTATGGATTCAAGTTCAAGAGTGGAAGCACCATCAGCCACTTCCTCTACATGGATGACATCAAGCTGTATGTGAAAAACGAACGAGACATCGATTCACTGATCAACCTGACAAGGATCTACAGCGAAGACATCGGGATGTCCTTTGGACTGGAGAAGAGCGGCCGGTTGGTAATAAGGAGAGGAAAGGTAGTCAAGACCGATGGCGTGGAATTACCATCAGGGCATATAGCAGATGTACAGACATGCAACAAGTATCTCGGCATCCCACAGGGATACGATAACCATGATGAGGAGGCATGGAAAGTAGCAACATTCAAATGCCATCAAAGGGTAAGACTGGTCATGAAGAGCCAGCTCAATGGGAAGAATAAGATTTGTGCCATCAATACATATGCCCTGCCAGTTATCAGACACCCAGCTGGCATAGTGCAAATAAGACCAAGAAAAAGAAGCGCAAGAAACAGTGCACACACAGCTGATGTACTATAAAAGGGCTTTATTTAGACACTAATGCCAAACAGACGGAAAAAATGACAATTAAAACACCATTAAAATCGTGCAGAGCACCATGCAAGGACAATATAGAACAGACGCTACATGTAAATTACAAAATCCAATTAATATACATACAATAATGGAATGAGCTATCCACCATCAGGCAAACAATGATAAATCAAAAAATGCTAAATCTGGACATACAGGGGAATGGCATATAATAATGGATAAAGATAGAATCTAATATAGATTAGGACAAAAATAGCTGAATAATACACAGCTGGCATAGTGTGCTGGTAAAAAGAAGAAATGGAAGCTGCAGATGTGAAGACACGAAAGCTCCTCACAATGCATGGAGGTCTCCACCCTAAGTCTAGCACCCAAAGATTGTATACCAACAGAAAGGAGGGTGGTCGAGGCTTGATAAGCATCAAAGCCACCATCACGGATGACGCAAGGATATCCAGGAATACATAAGAATGGCGCCAAAAGATGAGATTCTGAGAGAGAGCCTAAGGCAGAAACAACAACAGATCTGGAAGGAAGAACAGGAACATGAAGCGCCAAGGCAAGACAAGCCGTTGCATGGGATGTACCATCGACAGATAATGGAGGTGACTGACATAGTGAAATCCTACCAATGGCTGGAGAAAGCTGGACTCCGAGACAGCACCGAGGCACTAATCATAGCGGCACAAGAGCAAGCACTAAGATCTAGATCCATAGAAGCAGGAATCTACCACACAAGACAAGACCCAAGGTGCAGACTAGGCAAAGAAACCTCAGAAACCGTCCAACACATAGTGACAGGATGCAAAATGCAAGAAGGAAAAGCGTAAATTGAATGCCACAACCAAGTAGCTGAAATTCTATACAGGAATATCTGCACAGCATATATGCAAGTCCCCCTAAGTACAGTTGGGAGACCCCAGAAAAAGTGGTGGAGAATGAAAGAGCTAAAATCCTGTGGGACTTAAAGGAATCTGTCACCCATTTTAGCCATATCAGCTAAAGATATGACTGAATAGTGCGTCCCATAAGCAACCTATCGGTATGTAGCTTATATCCTGATACCCCCATTTTGATAGAAAAATACCTTTGTAAAGTTCGGATTTTTTTCTGTAAAGTAGGGCGGTCCGGAGGGCGGCGCTTTCTCTCTTCTCCCCCCCACCGCTTCTCGGCATCTCTTGCGTATGGCCGTCTGTGAATCGCACAGACGGCGTTCGGCTTCCCGCGATTGCGCTTTTCAAATTCCCCCTAGCATGCGCAGTGTGCTTTGCCCAACAGTGGGCAAAGCATAAAATCATTACAGCGCATGCGCAACTCTTTCCTTGCCCTGGAAATGACTGCTTGCCTTGGACGACTTCCGGGGCAAGGAAAGTGAATGACAATAGTTGCGCATGCGCTGTTATGATTTTATGCTTTGCCCACTGTTGGGCAAAGCACACTGCGCATGCGCAGGGGGAATTTGAAAAGCGCTATCGAGGGAAGCAGAACGCCGTCTGTGCTATTCACAGACGGCAATACGCAAGAGATGCAGAGGAGGCGGGGGGGGGGGGAGAAGAGAGGAAACGCTGCCCTCTGGACCAGACCGCCCTGATTTACAGAAGAGAATCCCAAGTTTACAAAGGTATTTTGCTATCAAAATGGGGGTATCTGGAAATGACTGCTTGCCTTGGACGACTTCCAGGGCAAGGAAAGTGAAGGACAATAGTTGTGCTGCTCTCAGATTAGGTAGCAAACACCTTATGACAGGCTCCTTTTAAGTTTAAAAACTGTAAGAGTTAAATTAAAACTGAAATCATTTTATTCAACGTGCGCTCCATGCTTTTTCTAGCAAATATAAAATATATACTTCATTCTTCACAGTGAGATATTTAGTAAGTTAACTGACTTTTGTATGACTACAAAAAAAATAAATTTAGATCCAACAAATGGAATAGTCGTGTTCACTTTAGTTCAGATGCTATTCAGACAGTATTAAATTTTCCACTCCAGTTCTTGTTTCTAAATCTAATCATGTTTTGAAAGCTAATTTAAAGATGTTTTCTACCAAACTGCCTCCTGGTCTTGAAATCAATTTCTGTAATGTGAAGCACAGAGAAGTCAGACGGGCACTAATTTCGCCATAATCAAGGTCAACGTAATAAAGTCGACTATCAGTGCATATATTTATTCTGGGTTACAAAACGAGCGGACAAGACGGCTTCCCTTCCCAAAAAGACAAGTCTATCTTAAAGTTTAATTTATATGATCTTGTACTTAATTGGGGAGCAAAGAAATTTTCTTCCTCTATATATACACACGCGTGATCAAAATTGTTGGTACCCCTCGTTTAATGACAGGAAAACCCACAATGGTCACAGAAATAACTTGAATCTGACAAAAGTTATAATAAATCAAAAATCTATGATGATGAACAAATGAAAGTCAGACACTGCTTTTCAAACATGCTTGCACAGAATTTTTAAAAAAATAAAAAACTCATGAAATAGGCATAGACAGAAATGATGGTACCCTTAACTTAATATTTTGTTGCACAACCTTTTGAGGCAATCACTGCAATCAAACGATTCCTGTAACTGTCCATGAGACTTCTGCACTTCTCGACAGGTATTTTGGCACACTCCTTAAGAGCAAACTGCTCCAGTAGTCTCGTGTTTGAAGGTTGCGTTTTCCAGACGGCATGTTTCAGCTCTTTCCAAAGATGCTCAATACTAGGTCAGGGCTCATAGAAGGCCACTTCAGAATAGTCCAATGATTTCCTCTTAGCCATTCTTGGGTGTTAGCTGTGTGTTTTGGGTCATTATCCTGTTGCAAGACCCATGACCTGCGACTGAGACCAAGCTTTCTGACACTGGGTAGCACATTTCTCTCTAGAATCCCTTGATAGTCTTGAGATTTCATTGTACCCTGCACAGATTCTAGACACCCTGTGCCAGATGCAGCAAAGCAGCCCCAGAACATAACAGAGCCTCCTTCATGTTTCACAGTACGGACAGTGTTCTTTTCTTGATATGCTTCATTTTTCCATCTGTGAACATAGAGCTGATGTGCCTTGCCAAAAAGTTCCATTTTTGTCTCATCTGTCCATAGGACATTCTCCCAGAAGCTTGTGGCCTTGTCAACATGTAGTTTGGCAAATTCCAGTCTGTTTTTTTTATGATTTTTTCAAAAATGATGTCCTCTTTGGTCGTCTCCCATGAAGTCCACTTTGGCTCATACAACAATGGATGGTGTGATCTGACACTGATGTTCCTTGACATTGAAGTTCACCTTTAATCTGTTTAGAATTTTTTCTGGGCTCTTTTGTTACCATTCGTATTATCCGTCTCTTTGTCATCAATTTTCCTCCTGCGGCCACGTCCAGGGAGGTTGGCTACAGCCCCATGGATCTTAAATTTGTGAATAATATGTGTAACTCTAGTCACAGTAACATCAAGCTGCTTGGAGAATGGTCTTATAACTTTTACCTTTAACACGAAAGGTGAATTTTTTGCGGTAAACTTTTAATTAATTTGGAACACAGAAACTGATTCAGTTAAAAAAAATATAAATAAATCAATAACTGATGTTCACATGGTCCAAATTTTGTTGCAGGAAATCTCCCTACTGTCCTAAAAAGGTTATTAAGCGAGCAGAGACAAGACTCGGCCCCACAAGTTATGCCATTTGCGGGGACGGTGCGGGACTGTGCATACCAAGTGTTCTTACTAGAGATGAGCGAATTTTTTCGGATTTTGTCCACGAATCTGATTTTGACATGTTCGAGCCATATTCAAACACTATTCGTGCTGAGTGTATGTTTAATGATCGGTTCCGAACATATTCGGTAATTTCTACTCCCACTGATTCTAATGACGTTCGGCTGTGTTCAACGAATGTTGCAAAAACAATATTCGATGCCGATCGTATTCGGAACCGAATCCGAACAAATTCAACCATTTCTAGTTCTTACTACGCGCACGCTCTCTTGCTGGCTCGTAACTTCTGATCAGAGTCTCCGAGCAAGTTCACAGTCATCGTGAATAGTGTAGAATTGACAATCGACGTATGCTTAGAGCAAAGCTTAGCCCAGCCCCTGAAACGGAGGTCACTGATAATGCCTCTCTTCAGGGAGGGGACAGAAGATGTGGCTGAGACCATGGTTTCTGCCGCCTGATGTCAACTCATTTGACTATCCTTTCTAGCATGCACTGGGCTTCTATAATGAAGAATCATCAAGGAGGAAGCCTTAAAAAATAAATAAATAAAACCGTAGTGAGGGAACAGTAGGGAATTTTAGAGTTCAAGTTCAGTGCAAGAAGAACCCAATTCATTAAGAGGCGTGAGCATATTTCAGCTATCATGTGCCAATGGCAGAATTGCGGTGTAAATGATGATGAATTTGTCCAGCTCTGCCCACTTCAATACTTGCCAGAACTAGCATAAAAGCGCCAAAAGTTGCAACATTTTTTTTTTTGTAACTTCACGTTGATGTAAAAAGTGACGTATTCAAATAATTTTAGGCCAGAATTCTGGGGAAATTCCCTTGATCATTTTAGTAAAACCATTTCTTCTTAAATGTGCCATCATCAGGAGGGAGAATAGCTGGTGGACAGACAGCTGGAAAAAGTTTACAGCTTTTTTTGCTCTAGCACTATAGACTTCTTTAGGTCATAGTAAATGCCAAATATACTCATTACTTAGATTTTAAGGAAAGAAAAAGTAAATTTATTACCGGGTGATTTCACATACAATTCTCACAGCACTGGGTAACAGAGGTTGTTCTGGACCCTGAAAACTCTATGTGAAATAATTCCATGCTCAACCCTCTAAAAGCCATTCATAATTGAGATAAATGAGTTTAAAGCTTTCTTTTGATTTCTGAAAGAAAACTTATAACCAATATCAGCTAATCTATAAATGCTAGAAAATAGTATTAATCTTCCATTTTTAACCACTGTGAAATTGCATTAATAATCATCCATGGCTCCAAATTGGATTTGTAAAGAAAAATCAAACTAAAAAATATCTTCAGCATTGTCCATATCGAAAAACCTATTTTACATGCACCCGTCATGCAGTTCCACCCCTGCTAATAATTTAGCACCGCACACAGTTGAGTAAAACAATCCAAAACACAGCAAACATATCATTTCAAGTCAGCCCTCTCGTCGCGGCATCATCTTTCCATCAAATCTCCTATTAATTCTCCCAAATCCAACATTACATTCTATCTTTAACAGCCAATTTCTCTTCTTTCCTCCCAAAAAACCTGTTAATGCCATCTCAGTAGGTAGAATGCATTTTCTTACAGACCATAGACTAAAGAAATCATTCCCTGTGGAGGAAATAAAAATTACTTTCTTGAAGCCATCCCAGGAGTCCCTGTCTAATATGGACAGCTTAGAAATTGAAACGCCCATCTCTAAGCTCCTTATGTGACCCTTTAATGCATTTTCACCTTGACATGCAGCTACAATGGAAAAAAAGAAAACTATGAAAGAATCCAATGATGAGACTGGTGAAAAGGGGCCTGCAATGAAGGATGTGCTCACTGTAGCGCTAGGGGGAGAAGATGTCGAACTCCGCAGGAGAAAACACTGACATGACATCTCAGCCACCCTGGAAAGATCATGAAACTGTAGAGGGAAATAAAAAGATCACAAACTTTCCAGCTGTAAAAGAACAAGATACTTTTATTTGACAAGAGAAACATAATTCACTTCACACTGGAACCTGCTGAGAATCTTAAAAATTGCTTTATGCTCATCAGACTTAAACCATTATCTAAATGAGCAACATCACACCTAAAAGGATAAATGAACCAATGAATAAATATACAAGAATATGTGGCATAACAGGTAAAAAAAAACATTGAATGCATACACAGGACTGTAGACAAAGGTCTGATCATCAATTATCAAATTACAATTTCTGCTTGCTGTGCTACAAACTCATTCATTTAACCACACCATTCTGTCTAGAGCCCATATGTCAAAGTCAAGGCCCGCGGGCCAGATCCGGCCCGCGAATTGATTATCTATGGCCCCCTGGCAGGCGGGGCCCTGAGCAGGCGGGGGGGCCCACTCGCAGTCTGGCACCCCCGCGCCCGTTAGCGGAGAGCGGTGTCAGCGTCGCCACTGGGCCCCCCCCCGCCTGCTCAGGGCCCCGGCAGCAGCTGGCAACAATACTTACCTCTCCCGTGCCTCCGCTGCCGCAGCTCCGGGCTCCAGGGGGCGCCGGCGCTTCCTCTCACAGCCGGCCGCGGCAGGCTGTGGCACAGAGCGCGGGGACGCTGAACAGGTAAGACGTCTCTGTGTGTGTGTCTCTGTGTGTGTATGTAGTGCGGTGCTTTGTGTGTGTGTGTGTGTGTGTGTGTGTGTGTATGTGTGTGTGTGTGTATGTGTGTGTACGTGAGAGAGTGCTTGTGTGCTGTCTGTGTGTGATGATGGCAGGCATTGCTGATAATGGGGAGGCATTGATGATGATGGGGAGAAGATGATGATGGGCAGGCATTGCTGACAATGGGGAGGCATTGATGATGATGGGGAGAAGATGATGATAATGGGCAGGCATTGATGATGGGGAGAAGATGATGATGGGCAGACAATGATGATGATGGGGAGGAGATGATGATGGGCAGGCATTGCTGATAATGGGGAGGCATTGATGATGATGGGGAGAAGATGATGATAATGGGGAGAAGATGATGATAATGGGGAGGCATTGATGATGGGGAGAAGATGATGATGGGCAGGCATTGCTGATAATGGGGAGGCATTGATGATGATGGGGAGAAGATGATGATAATGGGCAGGCATTGATGATGGGGAGAAGATGATGATGGGCAGACATTGATGATGATGGGGAGGAGATGATGATGGGCAGGCATTGCTGATAATGGGGAGGCCATGATGATGATGGGGAGAAGATGATGATAATGGGCAGGCATTGATGATAATGGGGAGGCCATGATGATGATGGGGAGGCAATGATAATGATAATGGGGAGTCTTTCCACAGCGCCCTTTCCTGAGCTGTAACAGTGCAGAACGCAGTACAGCGCAGAGGAGAGCTCCATATTTTGTATGGAGCATTATATGGGGACCAGTATCCTGTATGGAGCATTATATGGGGACCAGTATCCTGTATGGAGCATTATATTGGGTCCAGTATCCTGTATGGAGCATTATATTGGGTCCAGTATTCTGTATGGAGCATTATATGGGGGGTGACATCCTGCATGGGGTATTATATGGGTGATGAGGGGGAGACTATGTGGTGCCCATAATATTTGTATGGAGGACTGTACTGTCCAGTCTGTACTGTGCGCTGTGAGGATTTGGCGGTTTTTGAGCTATTGTACAATTTACAATAGATATCACTCATGTAATGGAAGAAGAGAAGTGTTTGGCATTGTACTGTACCCATATTTCTCTGCTGTATCTGTGCATCATGAATCGTGGTCTTTGTTAAAGGGGCCCACTGAGGCTCTTTCGCCCGGGGCCCATAAAAACCTGGAGCCGGCCCTGGCACCAACACTACATTTCCCACAATGCACCGGTAGCAGGGCCGGCGTCAGTCCGGCCCTCGGCTTGTAGCAAATTTTTTTTTTTGGCCCTCGGTGTGTTTGACTTTGACATCCCTGGTCTAGAGGAAGGCTTTAAAGGGGTACTCTTGAGAGAGAAAAAAAAAAATGTATACGGTGTCTCCTATCATACAATATGAATATGAGATGCCAAGTATACTTTAGTTATCTTTATAACCATTGTAATTCCGTGTGACAGGAGCTGCTCCTCATTGCTCATCCCTCCGGTCCGGGACATTACATCATTATCTTTCCGTCAATCAGAGGCGCAGGTATTTCTCGCGCTGTCATGCAGATAACATCATGAGAAACACCTGGTGTTCGAGGTGCCGAACCTGAACAGTAACATAGACTTCCTAGTGAAGTCACTGTTCAGGGTCCGTGCCTGAATAGTAGGTGTTCGGTACGGACCCTGAACTTTTCGGGTTCACCTATCTCTATACATTACACACCACAAAGCTTTCCTCAAGTTAAAGAGACAATCTAGAAAGATAAAGGTGCAGTGGTCAGGAAACTACCAAGTTTATATGGGGAGTGGGTATTGACCATAGCAGTACAGTGCTCAGCCTCTGTTCCCTGTATGACATATGGCAGTATACATTATGCACTGTGATGGGTTGTACAGCAGAGGATCACAGCATGTATTTGCATCTTTTTGTTGACATGACTGCTACTAGAAGGGAGCACGCCACCTGTTCTTGGACTGAATAGAGATATTATGGGGCAGGTAGCTAGGAACAGCTTGGAGCAGGCCACGCTCCCTATTAGAAGACTGAATAAAGACATATCTGGTGATTGCAGCTAGGAATATCCTGCTGCACGTCACACACCCTGTTCTTGGACTGAATAGGGACAGATATCATAGGAGTGGCAGCTAGGAACTGCCTGGAGCAAGCCATGCCCGCTATTATCAAGAACCAGGCTGTTCCCTACAGGGCGGAGCTGAACACCTATGACTTGATGTCCCAGACAGGAGGGGTGAGCAGTGAGGAGCAGCAGCTGTTACACGGAATTACAA
>JARQOD010000005.1:246950885-247010221 GCA_033576555.1 Oophaga sylvatica
AAAATTGTGTGGAGTACTCACCAGCTTAGCGCCACAGGGACCCTCATGGGTTTCTGGCGCTATGCCCATGCTTCCCCCCAGGGCGGGAAGCGCAGTGACCGCACGTGTGTGGTTTGCGCCCCGCCAGGGAAAAACTCTCCTCATCCCCCAGGGCCGGCAAGATTCTGCAGGGACCATTATGTAGTTACAGATCCGCCAGGGGAGAGGCTGGTGAAATACACTGATAAACATGTAATAGCGCTGCTCACTCAGACGCTAAAGCACTCACACATAATTATAATAAAAATTTTGTGTGGAGTACTCACCAGCCAAAAGCGCCACAGGGACCCTCAGGGGTTTCTGGCGCTGTGCCCATGCTTACCCCCAGGGCGAGGAACGCAGTGACCGCACGTGTGGTTTGCGTCCCGCCAGGGAAGCTCTCCTCATCCCCCAGGGCCGGCAAGGATTCTGCAGGGACTTTGAGTAAATACAGATCCGCCAAGGGAGAGGTTGGGGTACAGCAGCGCTGGTACCCCTGAGACCTCTAGACCAACTGGTGATCCAAGTCTCCTGTCCGAATATAAAATAATAAAATCTTCTGAGGAGCTGCATTAGCAGCGACCATCCTCTGGACCTCAAATCTTAGACTGGAGCTGAGTAGGAGGAGCCCGAGCTGGAGGGGCCAGCCAGTCAGCACTCTTTTGATCTGAGGTGACATCCTGATCTGGGGCTCCGCCTACCCATCAGTAATGAATTCCTGTGTCTCCCTCCCTTCCATTCTGCAGCTGAAAATGAAATCTTCATCTCCATAAAGCATTTCAGCCGATGGAAGCATAAAGTGCTCCAAAATCTCCTGATAGCTAGCTGCATTGACCCTGCCCTTGATGAAACACAGTGGACCAACACCAGCAGCTGACATGGCACCCCACACCATCACGGACTGTGGGTACTTGACACTGGACTTCAGGCATTTTGGCATTTCCTTCTCCCCAGTCTTCCTCCAGACTCTGGCACCTTGATTTCCGAATGACATGCAAAATTTGCTTTCATCAGAAAAAAGTACTTGGGACCACTTAGCAACAGTCCAGTGCTGCTTCTCTGTAGCCCAGGTCAGGCGCTTCTGCCGCTGTTTATGGTTCAAAAGTGGCTTTACCTGGGGAATGCGGCACCTGTAGCCCATTTCCTGCATACGCCTGTGCACGGTGGCTCTGGATGTTTCTACACCAGACTCAGTCCACTGCTTCCTCAGGTCCCCCAAGGTCTGGAATCGGTCCTTCTCCACAATCTTCCTCAGGGTCCAGTCACCTCTTCTCGTTGTACAGCGTTTTCTGCCACATTGTTTCCTTCCAACAGACTTCCCATTGAGGTGCCTTGATACAGCACTCTGGGAACAGCCTATTTGTTGAGAAATTTCTTTCTGGGTCTTACCCTCTTGCTTGAGGGTGTCAATGATGGCCTTCTTGACATCAGTCAGGTCGCTAGTCTTACCCATGATGGGGGTTTTGAGTAATGAACCAGGCAGGGAGTTTTTAAAAGCCTCAGGAATCTTTTGCATGTGTTTAGAGTTAATTAGTTGATTCAGAAGATTAGGGTAATAGGTCGTTTAGAGAACCTTTTCTTGATATGTTAATTTTTTGAGACAGGTTTTTTGGGTTATCAGGAGTTGTATGCCAAAATCATCAGTATTAAAACAATAAAAATGAAAGTTTAATTGTAATCATTACATTATGGTAAATAATGAAATTTAGCACTATATGCTAATTTTTTGAGAAGGACCTGTATGGTGACAAATTGCTTTTAACTTGTATATTAAAAGTCGATTGTTTATCCTGGAAAAAGACGTCATCAGAGGGAAGCACTGTAGTTACTGTAGTTTCTTGCGCCTCTGACCTCTGAAGAAGTCCTGGATCCATGGTCATAGTCGAGAGAATCCGTAGGAGATACGAGTGCAGCTCCAGCACTCTGCATCTATCTCCACCATCACGGCTTCTAATTGTGAAAGATGTCAGAGGGTGGAGATACAAGCAGTGAGTGCCTCATAGCTTCTAGCATCACCTTCAAATGAATAGTCATCAGGGAGCGCTGCACTCCCCTCTCTGGCATCATTTATAACAATGGATCTAGGACATCTACAAACTGCAGAGATGCAAGAAGCTCTAGTACCTAACTACAGCACTGCCAGTTGATGACCTCCTGTTTCAGTAGTGGTGATAGATGCTGCAGAGAATTGATTGCAGACCCAGCACCCTGTTAAGTCCTGTTTGATACTCCTCTCAAACGAAATGTCACTGGAAATTAATTTAAAAAAAACACACATTTAGGGATCAGCTATATAGGGAGAAGTGTAGGCTGCTTTATAATAAAGCTACATATACAAATTATTAGGGTGTAAGGATAGATCTTTAGAAAGAACATTTTAGGCAATGGACCAACCTTTTAAATCCGACAAATAGAAAATCATGACATTAGTATGTAATGTGAACTGGGCACAATCCACACAATCTTATTTTATTATTTTGGCATCATAAGTGCCAAAATATACCAAATCTGTATTAAGCAGCAACTGCTCTTACTTTGAGGCAACAGCTTTGAGGTGGCACAGCATACCAATAAAGTACTATACAAATTCTTCATAAATCACCCTTTTAAATAATTAACTTATTTAAATATTATAATAAGGGCCCTTTCACAGCTTTTGCTCAGCTATAAAGCAGATAAAACATTTAACACAGCTGTCCGCTGATGAGAACCAAAAATTATTTTGCTCATAAATGATGCAATTTAAACAACTACCTTTCTAAAAAGTATGTTATTTTCAGGGATTAAAGCAGCAGCATGTGGAGAAAATATCCACAGCTTTTGGTTAAAAACTAAACTGTCATCCCAAGAAGATGAGAGGTAAAAATAATAATAATGCGATTTTACACCTTTCGGTTGAAAAATAACTGTGATCTTCAAAACTTTCTCTGCTAGGAGTTTAAGAACACTTTGCACCCCTGGGAGCTTGGGTAATTTTACCACGTAAAAGATATAAGCTAAATGATAACATTAACCTTCCTCCACAAATAGAAAAATGTATTGTGCACACATCAGATACTAAAACTTAGAAAAAATAAATAAATAAAATTTTTCTAAGAAAGATCACAGCTTCATTTATACACCCAACCACAATTCCGAAGCTTTGCATTCAAAATCCATCCTTACCAAAATAAAAAAATAATCAGCTTCAATCAAATGTATAACTTACTCAGGCAGACCCCTAATGCAAGTAAAATATCTGCAAAAAAAAAACGAAAAACAACTAAGTAACGTTCAAACATCAACATTCACTGTGAAAAAGAAAGGAAAATAGTAATACAGTCCACAGAAAACGGGTATAAAAAGCCCTCCGAGGAGAATAGCCAGCGAAAAGCCTAAAGGAATAAACCAAAAAAAGGAAAAGGCTATAAACATTAAAGGGAAAAATGGAGCAAATCTTTATTCGCTAAGGATGTTATTTACAGTCACGGCCAAAGGTTTTAATACTGACAAATTTTGGTTTTCACAAAGTTTGTTGCTTCAGTTTTTATAGCGGCAATTTGAATTGAAGGGGAACTCTCAAGTTTAGAATTTATCCCTATGAGTTGGATGGAGGATATTCACAAGCGCTGAGGGTCTGGCCACTAGGACCTTTGCCTATCCCATGATCCACAGCTCTGAGGAGCCCCATGTGAATGGAAAGGTCATTTCTGACTTACATTTGTGACGGATAGAACAAAAATTTGTATTAGACATTTTTATCTAGCCTTGATCATTAGAGCCATGACTGTAGTCTAATATACAGTACATCATAGGCAACTATTACACAATGTAGTAAGCGCGTATGTATAACAGTTTAAGTTGATGTGCCATTATGGGTTGTCTGCCATGTTGACTTCTTCTTCACCACTACATTTGCCATAACACCTCCGCTTTGAAGCGGGAACAGAGTTTCATCCAAAAGCGGTTAAAATGGGTGACAAGGAACTATTATGGAGCCGTGTCGGCAGGGAGAGTGAAGATTAATGCCTAGACAGTTTAACATGGTCTCCCTGCAGTGAGCCCTGGGCGGGCCAGCCCTCTAAACTCCTGAATCTCTGCCTCTCACTGCCAGTTATAAGTACGTCATTATCAGGTCCCCACCTCTGTGCTTTGCTCCAGTCCTAGTGATGATTAACGATTCAAACCATCAGTCTACTGACTTTTCTCTGCCTTAATTACACCTTCTGGCTATGACCCAGCTACTTGACTTTACTACCAGCCTGATCCATCAGTCAATAAGAGTTTGGGTTTAATCCTGATAGCAAGTCCAAATTCCAAAACACAGGTTAATGGGTAAAGGCCAGGGCTCCACTGGGACCTGCTAGGCTGAGCAGCCAGCACAAAGCCTGTCCATAGGAGCACTATTTATAACTGACAGGCGACCACTTTACTGTGAGACCGTGCAGTTTTATAGTTAAAGCTAATCATATTACTGACCTACTAAACCCACTGCTCTCTATAAGGCAGATACTATATATTCAGCTGTGTGGGAACACGTGCTGAAAAACAGGGGGGCTGAGCTAGATGAAGTTGGTTACAGCTTGCTAGGATGGATTTCATAGGTGATGTGATTAATTTGTTCACAGGATGCTGAAGACTGACCTCCCAACTACACATAAGAGCAGGTACTATACTCGTGGTCAGACTGGACATGACCACTGGCTATAATGAAAGGTTAAAGATGCATGAATGGAATTAAGCTAGGTGAATTCTTACACAGCTAAAATATGGTTAATGAGTTACTAGTATATATATGAAAAAAAAATACATGAAAACGTCTATGATCTAGCCCAGTGATGGCGAACCTTGGCACTCCAGCTGTTGGAGAACTACAACTCCCAGCATGCCTCAACTGCTGCAGGTTGCAAGGGCATGCTGGGAGTTGTAGTTTTACAACAGCTGGAGTGCCAAGGTTAGCCATCACTGATCTAGCCTGAGATACAGATATTAGTAACTAGTTACATTAGCAACCTTTGCAGTCATTTTACAATTTAACTCTATGGTTAAACAAGGGGTTTGTACCACTATATTAGAAAAAGCAAGTACCAACCGACAAAGACGTACTAAGCATATTGTCACACAACTGAAAAGACTTTTGCTTCACTGTAAATAACTTTTTTTCCCTTTATAGAGCCCAACATTTGAAGCTTTTACTTGCCTTTTGAGTAATGTTTGTGCAAGTCTCTACTACCTGGCACTATATGAGACCCCCCCACCTAGACGGACATATGCTATAATGTATCCCAATACATATTCTCAGATACTATATAAATGAGCCCCCCATGAGGGCAGATAGTAGACCGCTTACTTTCCACAACAGGCACTGTAACACTTTGCTGCATAGTACCAATGTAGCGGTTAATGTGCTACGCTGATACAATGCTTAAGATGCTCATGATACTGGGCTCTCTGCTTCACAGAGTAGACACAATCTGATTTACTTTTTCACACTTCAGCGCTGCTGAAAAGGCCATCAAATCTTAACCATGTCACCAACGACTATTCACAATACCTTTAACCTTTAATATGCATTAAAAGATAGCACCAATGAAAGCAAAGCCAAATCAATAAGCTCCATAATCGGATCTTCTGTATCCAAGAAGATTCCATCAAGTCAAGGCTGTAGCTTAAATTAAGCACAAAATGAACTCTTAACTTCAGCAATTCATAATGCACAGAGCTGGAAAAGTTTTTCAATTTCAACTTTCAGTAATGCTGTATAATCTGTAAGGGGGGAGATCAGCGTAGCGCTCGGCACGGTCACTGGGCTGCACGGCACACATTACAGGACAACGCTCATGGTGAACGGCGTACAGACGCTACATAACATTCATTACACTGCAGTAACTGCATTACACTTCAGAAGGGTAGCTATATTCACACTATACAGTGGGGTTTTCTAATCACAAATGTGAACACAGTACAGACGAGATCTAATAAGGAAAGCGCTGAAACGAGAGTGCGATGACTATCCGTGGATTTGATGTAAATTACTGTACAAGTGGTGCTGCTGAAAACCACATTACTGGCCTACACTTATAAAGGACCGAGCCTGGAAATACTGCAATTCCTCCATTTAATCAATCGCAAGGCAAATACAATAAAAGCAAATGCATTACAATTTAAAATAACAGAAATAAATCCTTACTTTTTGTATATTTTTGGCCTTTGTATAAAACACTGCAATGATTTTTAGTGCATATAACCAATATAGGAGTGCTGCAGTTCTGAAAACATTAAAGAATTATCCAGTGTGAAACCCCTCTGTAGGTATATGGTCATCGCAGAGAAAGGAAGCCCTACTCAATATCCAGAGCACAGAGATGCAGCAGATCCTGCCCTAGAAGACTTGGTAACATGTTCCTCTTGTGTGATTGGCTGCTTGAAATTTCTCCAGGTGATAACAGATGACTTGCTAAGATTTAAAAAGACTGGACCAATCGTAATCAGCCGATTGTCAGTGTCTATCTATAGTTAGTGATGATCAAATTAGACATACTCTTTACCTGGAAGACCATGCAGAAGGAGCAGCTGGCCTGCCCAACTTCTTCTATAGTGTTTTCTAAGTAAGTCCGCAAAGGAAATATCACCAATGCTTTTCTTTCAGCTTCCTGACATTAAAGGGTTTATCCACTGCTCGGATAACCCCTTCTGAATGCTCATGTATTCCACCTGTCAAATAGTTACACTTTACTCTGCGCCATTCGAGCAGTGTTGACACTGGCTCTCCAGTGGTTCACGTGACATTCTGATGTCATGCAATACCTGTGGCCAATCAGTGCTGGCTTCACTCCCCTCTCTTACAGACGTAATTGACATCTGAAGAAAATGATGGGCAGCCGCAGCTCTCACTTCCTCTGGATGTCTTGATTTGCCAGAAGGAGGGAAGAGTGAAGCAAGCCTAAATTGGTCACAGGAATTGTGTGGCAAGGTATGCCCCGGGAGAAATCACCGGAACGGCACCAGCACCGGATGTGAAGTGCTATGATTTTATAGGGAACAAAGGGTTTCAAAAGGCATTTTCTGAGTAGTGGGCAACCTCTTTAAAGGGAATCTGTCACCCCATTTTTCGACTATAAGCTGCGGCCACCGCCATCAGGGGCTTATCTACAGCATTCTGGAATGAGGTAGATAAGCCAGAGATGTCACCTGAAAAAGAAGAAAAATTAGTTATATTATACTCACCCAGGGGCGGTCCGGGTCGGCGCCTGCGCACTGCAGTACGTTACTCTGCCCTCAACAGGGCAGAGCAGTGCGCCTGCGCCGGAGCCGTGACGGGAAGCAAAGAAGAGGACGTCTTAGCTAGAAGATGGGAGGCGCCGGACCGGACCATAACTCCCTCCGGACCCAGGTTACATCGGGGGCTTATCTACAGCATTACAGAATGCTGTAGATAAGCCCCTGATGGCAGTGGCCGCAGCTTATAGTCGAAAAATGGGGTGACAGATTCCCTTTAAGACAAAATAACTCTAGAAAATACACAACTGGAGAAAATATCTCATCAATTTCACCCTTGACAATTTTAAGGGGACAATTTTAAGGGACAATTCAAGGGAGTACATTGGTGCTTGAACGTTTGAGAAACCTTCAGAATTTTCCATATTTTTGCATACATTTTACCTAAAACTACATCAGATTTTCACAAGTCCTAAAAGTAGATAAAGAGAAGCAAATCAAACAAAATGTCAAAAAGACTTCCTTACCTTCTCTATCACAACAGGTTTCACTGGTTTTTCAGACTCCCTCTCCTTTTTCTTCTCTTCCCTTTTCTTCTCCTTTTCTTTCTAGTAACAGAAAAATTAACATACGCAATTAGGCATTTTACTTTATATATATGAAAAAAAAAAAACACCTTAAAGAGGTTCTCCAAGAATGTAAAAAAAATGGCACCGGTCACACAATTCAAACAGTAGCCTGTCCTATTCATGGCCCAGAACTGAGCTCCTAATAACGGAGTCTCAATTGTCAAAGAGCTGTATCGTAAGCACACATCCCTCTATTAGACGAGAAAAAAGGGATGTGAAAGGAGAGGAAAAAAATATATTCTCCTCAGCTAACTGAGCACAGATAGACTGGAGAAAAAAATTCTTTGTAGTCAGTAGATTTCTTCTGATCTCACAGCCCTTCACCAGTATGTGTGCTTACAATACCTGCTCCTCTGTCAGTTGAGACATAGGCAGCTGTGTTTTTCAGACTGTAGCCCGTCCTGAGATCATTAGTATGTTTTATCATTAATAGGTCTTAAAAAATGTGAGCAATTTGTATTGTCACTTTTTTATTTTAAAGTTGCTTTTTTTTTTTTAATTTGATGCAGTGAATCAGTGGTTATGTGCTATACCTCATGGAACATGATTTTCTAAGGTCTGTAAGTGACAGCAGTGCACACATTTTATTTAGTTTACTCACTTGTATAGTGCCATTAATTCCACAGCGCTTTACAGACATTATCATCATTGTCTCCATTGGGGCTCGCAATCTGTATTTCCTATCAGTTTGTCTTTGAGTGTGGGAGGAAACTGGAGGAAACCCACGCAAACACGAAGAGAGAGAACATATAAACTCCTTACAGATGTTGTCCTTGGTGGGATTTGAACCCAGGGCCCCAGTGCTGCAAGACTGCAGTGCTAACCACTGAGCCACCGTGCTGCACAAGCTGGCAGCATGTCAACAAAACCGGCAGGTACCAGAGTGCTGGATTTAGCGAGGGACTGAAGAGATTGAGGTTTTTAGGAGTAATTTTACAATGGGTCAGAAAACCTAATTGAGGTAAAATATGCAAGATTTCAATTAATCTTCTAGTTCACTAAATGCAGGCAGTATTACAAACATTTGATGCTTTTACATATTTCCAGGGTTTTGTATAGGTGTATATAGTCACTGCTTACATGATTATACGTATACTAGCTATGAACCCGTTCTACGCCCGAGTGGCAAGCATTTTTATTGGTATATGGTCTCCCATCCTGGTATGTGCTGCCCCCCCTCCTAGCCTGGTATGCATAGTCCCCTCACCCCCACCCAATCCTGTGTGCATGGCACCCCATTCCTCATCTTGATATGCATAGTCCCCTCACCCCCCAATCCTGGTATGCATGATCCCCTCCCCCCAATCCTGGAATGCATGATCCCCTCACCCCTGGAATGCATGGTCCCCTCACCCCCAATCCTGGTATGCATGGTTCCCTCACCCCCTCTCACTCCCCAATCCTGGAATGCATGGTCCCCTCACCCCCAATCCTGGTATGCATGGTCCCCTCACCCACCTCTCACTCCCCAATCCTGGAATGCATTGTCCCCTCACCCCCAATCCTGGTATGCATGGTCCCCTCACCCCCCAATCCTGGAATGCATGGTCTCCTCACCCCCCAATCCTGGTGTGCATGGTCCCTTCACCCCCCATTCCTGGAATGCATGGTCCCCTCACCCCCCAATCTTGGTATGCATGGTCCCCTCACCCTCCAATCCTGGTGTGCTTGGTCTCTTTACCCTCCAATCCTGGAATGCATGGTCCCCCCATCCCCCAATCTTGGTATGCATGGTCTCCTCACCCCCAATCCTGGAATGCATGGTCCCCTCACCCCCCAATCCTGGAATGCATGGTCCCCTCACCCCCCAATCCTGATATGCATGGTCCCCTCACCCCCCAATCCTGGTATGCATGGTCCCCTCACCACCCAATCCTTGTATGCATGGTCCCCTCACCCCCTATCCTGATATGCATGGTCCCCTCACCCCCTATCCTGATATGCATGGTCCCCTCACCCCCTATCCTGATATGCATGGTCCCCTCAACCCCCTATCCTGGAATGTTTGGTCCCCTCACCCCCCAATCCTGGTATGCATGATCCCCTCCCCCCAATCCTGGAATGCATGATCCCCTCACCCCTGGAATGCATGGTCCCCTCACCCCCAATCCTGGTATGCATGGTTCCCTCACCCCCCTCTCACTCCCCAATCCTGGAATGCATGGTCCCCTCACCCCCAATCCTGGTATGCATGGTCCCCTCACCCACCTCTCACTCCCCAATCCTGGAATGCATTGTCCCCTCACCCCCAATCCTGGTATGCATGGTCCCCTCACCCCCCAATCCTGGAATGCATGGTCTCCTCACCCCCAAATCCTGGTGTGCATGGTCCCTTCACCCCCCATTCCTGGAATGCATGGTCCCCTCACCCCCCATTCCTGGAATGCATGGTCCCCTCACCCCCAATCTTGGTATGCATGGTCCCCTCACCCTCCAATCCTGGTGTGCTTGGTCTCTTTACCCTCCAATCCTGGAATGCATGGTCCCCCCATCCTCCCAATCTTGGTATGCATGGTCTCCTCACCCGCCAATCCTGGAATGCATGGTCCCCTCACCCCCCAATCCTGGAATGCATGGTCCCCTCACCCCCCAATCCTGATATGCATGGTCCCCTCACCCCCCAATCCTGGTATGCATGGTCCCCTCACCACCCAATCCTTGTATGCATGGTCCCCTCACCCCCTATCCTGATATGCATGGTCCCCTCACCCCCTATCCTGATATGCATGGTCCCCTCACCCCCTATCCTGATATGCATGGTCCCCTCAACCCCCTATCCTGGCATGCATGCTACCTCTCAAACCCCTATCTTGATATGTATGGTCCCCCTCACCCCTATTAAACTGCACACATACAAAAAAAACAAACAAAAAAAAAAACATTTATACTCCCCTTTCTTCCCTGTGCTCCAGTGCTGTCCCGTTCTGTCAGAGGCTGGGGGAGGAGTGTGGCGCCGGAGTACCCACATGCCCATACCGCGCTGTCCGGCGCCATATTGCTGAAGACACACTGCAAATGTGTCTTCAGTAAAATGGCGCCGGATAGCGTTTTGCGCATGCGCGATTCCCACGCACAGTCCTGCCCCGGTCTCCGGTAAGAAAAGCGTCACGGCAACCCTCCTCCTGGTCAGGTAAGTATGTAAGTATGGCGCCGGAGATCGCGGTATGCATCCAATGTCTACGCATACTGCGATCTCCGGCGCCACACACAATCCTCACCACTGGATGCCACCTTCTGTCTGGAGCCAGACTGCACAGGCGCGTCACGCTTGCGCAGTCTATAAAGGCTTCAGACAGAGTGACGCTCCCAGCGTTATAGATAAATATATATACAGTACAGACCAAAAGTTTGGACACACCTTCTCATTCAATGATTTTTCTGTATTTTCATGCCTATGAAAATTGTAGAATCACACTGAAGGCATCAAAACTATGAATTAACATATGTGGAATTATACATTACACTTTACAAAAAAGTGTGAAACAACTGAAAATATGTCTTATATTCTAGGTTCTTCAAAGTAGCCACCTTTTGCTTTGATTACTGCTTTGCACGCAGAAAAGGTGAACGGATGGACTCTACATGCCTGCTTCCCACCGTGAAGCATGGAGGAGGTGGTGTGATGGTGTGGGGTGCTTTGCTGGTGACACTTTGTGGAATTATTCAAAATTGAAGGCATAGTGAACCAGCATGGCTACCACAGCATCTTGCAGCAGCATGCTATTCCATCCGGTTTGCGTTTAGTTGGACCATCATTTATTTTTCAACAGGACAATGACCCCAAACACACCTCCAGGCTGTGTAAGGGCTATTTGACCAAGAAGGAGAGTGATGGGGTGCTACGCCAGATGACCTGGCCTCCACAGTCACCAGACCTGAACCCAATCGAGATGGTTTGGGGTGAGCTGGACCGCTCACCGCTTCAATTTTGAATAATCCCCAACAGTGTCACCAGCAAAGCACCCCCACACCATCACACCACCTCCTCCATGCTTCACGGTGGGAACTAGGCATGTAGAGTCCATCCGTTCACCTTTTCTGCGTGCAAAGCAGTAATCAAAGCAAAAGGTGGCTACTTTGAAGAACCTAGAATATAAGACATATTTTCAGTTGTTTCACACTTTTTTGTAAAGTGTAAGGTATAATTCCTCATGTGTTAATTCATAGTTTTGATGCGTTCAGTGTGATTCTACAATTTTCATAGTCATGAAAATCTAGAAGAATCTTTGAATGAAAAGGTGTGTCCAAACTTTTGGTCTGTACTGTATATGCTATGTTCTAAGTGAGGACCATCATAGCCCATCATCTTCACATATCAACCAATATGAACATTGCCCAAGAAATTAGTACATCTGTGGTGGTTCGGTAAAATGAGCTTTATTCACATTTTCACCAAAGAACTACCAAAAAAAAAAAAAACTAATTACTTTTAGGAAGAAAGAAAAAAAATATTGCCTCTGTCTGCACAGTGAGTTTGGTGATGTAGAGGTGTATACACCTGGGATCACTGAGCTTCACAGAGGCGTTCGGAGTCCAGATCATGCAAGTTTATGTGCTGGATTGGAAAGATATTGTCACTGACGGCACCTGGCTGGAGTGATCAAAAATTAAAAGAAAAAAAAGGGTATTTTTTAAACCATGATTTAGTATATTGAACTCGACCCAATGACTCTTGGCAATAGTTTTTGCTTTCTCACTTATAAAACCAATACATACATACGGTAGTTTAGCTACAAACCATCCTTGTAATAATCAAGGAATTGGCGGCAGAAACCTGACAGTTGATTCATGAGTGATTTCAGCCAGGAAATGTTGAAGTGTTCGAGAAAAATCATTTTAAAAACTGCCGTGGACCGATCCACGCAGGAGACCTGTCACTAACCTGGAGTGACAGGTCTTTCCTTTTGTAAAGCTCACAGGGAGAGATCTATCAATCCAGGGCAGCGGGCGGCTAAAACTACCGAGGACCCGCCTGTCCAACAAGTTCATGCAGTTCAGTCTACTCTGAAGCCTATTTGGAAAAATATATGTTCAGTTCGGTTTTTAGGTGGTCATAAACCAGTGGAGAGATGCTCAGAAAAAGAATGTTAAAAGAAACCCTTCAGCAGAATGAGCTTACTGACAGAATCTCAGATAACTCATTCTGAAGCCCACAATGGACAGTGCAACACAGAGGATATAGACGGAAAACTGCAAAAATATAACGTTACCAAACTACAAAAATTATTTGTTTTACGCAAAAATAAATGTGTAATAGGTAAAAAAAAAAAAATATATATATATATTACCCCAAAACATATATGTATATATTTCACAGTCAGTAATTTGTAATGGGTGTAATAACCCAAAAATGTTACAGAAACAGCTGAACACTCGCTGCATCACGGCCACCAGCAAAACTCATTTCTACTGGTAGCATGTGAGATTTAGCAGCCCATCTCCAATCCGCAGACAGCACTTATAAATATTCCAGATTAGGTATTTGATGCTGAAACACAGTCCTTGTGTCACATACTGTCTCCCAACATGGATGACTAGTGACAGAAGCTGCCTTTCAGCACAAACCTACTGAGAATTCGCTCTTGCGGAGCTCAAGAGTAGTAGAGAATTCAGGCACTTCAAGGGAATCAAACAGAACAAGGACAAGAACATTACAGATCCAGAGAGTCCTAGTGCCAGGAAGGATAATAAACAGCCTGCTTATAAGCAGGCTGCACCTAGGGTTTAACCCTCCGAGAGACAGGAATACTAATGTTCTGTGTCCTGTTGTGTTGGGGGGGCCACACGTCCATCAGAAGAACTTTTCTTTACTTGCCTTCATTATGACAACCAGAACTTCTTTTTCATAGTAATATTAAAATAGCTGTTCAAGAACTTTTTTTCTCTTCTTTTTCAGATCTCATTAAAAAGCACCATTTATGGGTATATACAGGATACTGGTTCATTTTTATAGAAATGTTGCAAAATTATATTCTAGCAGATTTATGGTTTACGATTCTGTGTTTGTTTTTTCAATTTCTTTTTATTATAGTTTAGAATTTAAATAAATATCTATAACTCGCTATTCTATCTGTTCTCTCTCATTATATTTGGAAATTATTAATTCTTTAAAAAGAGTGTCAGCATAAAATGACTGTTCAAACTAAGCACAGTACCCAGACAGGGGAATAGCCTTCATAAACACTGTACCTTTAGTGCTTTAATCTGTTGGCAGAATTTTGTCTTTATTGAAATATGCCATTGAGGTGATTGGTGAGCCCTTGGGGTGGCTCAGCAGTTTGGTGCGCCCTTCCTAGTCACTTTTCATCCATCTTCGACCCCCGGTTAATTGATTGACAGCTCTGTCTTTACAGGAGCCACAGAAGGGTGGAGAGATTAGCTGGAAGGAGTACTGAACTGCTCGACCCATAAGGCCAAACACCGGATTGGAATATTTGAAAAAAAAAAAGAATTTCTGACAAATGCTAAAATGAATTTGGACACCATTTTATTAGGGTTAAGTCCCCTACAAGGTGTTGTGCTTGGCTTCAACATTCATTTTATAACATTGGCGTATAATACAGCACGCATCTATTGAAACCTATACGAGATGTACACTTAGATATTTACATAAGGACACATTATAGAAGCAACAGAGATGTAATAATAACATAACCAAATTGGCAGAGAATGCGGTTTCAGAAAATGATACCTCCAATTTGCTTTTGTCGGCAGCAGCTTGCAGAGAAGGAGAGGATGCCGAAGGCTGAACAGCATCAGAAGAGGACGTCTGTACAGAGCAGATGAAAGGCATGAGAAGAGAAGCAAGACAGATGATCAGAATTGGTAAACGGCAAGGCAAGCAAAGCAACATATGATCTCATTTTCTCACTAGGTATAGAGCACCTGGAAGAGAGAGACAAGGAAGCGCTCACAGCTGTGTATATTATTACCCTCACTCACATACAATGAGATATTGCATTTTCTGAATTGTTCAATATATTATAATTGACAATGACAAGAGTAATGGTAGAAATAAGATAGAGAAATGGTGAGGGGCTCAACGCAAATGGTGAAAAAATGCTCTTCATCCAGGATCCCAAGCCGTTCAACATACGGGTATGTAAGGAGAGCGGTTCAGTTCATATATCGGTTTCAGTGGGCACTACATAGCCCACCGTACAGGCATAAAAGTAATATGTAAAAAGCCCTAGAAGACTGGCACATACTGTCCTCTAACCACTGTAGAATTGTTCCCCTTTGTAGATATTTAGAAACCATTGTATGGCTTCTCAATCATCATCGGAGTCTAAACAGTCAGAACACGATATCTCTCATAGTCCATTCCAAAAGCTTTAAAATGTATTCAATTTTTCTTCCAAATCCAGTAGAGTATGGGATGTGATATTATTATTGTGCTTTGGAAAAAGCACTATATTGTTATTCACATTATTCTTTTTCCGTGTTCTTCTTCTTCTCCAGATTTGCGCAATTAATACAGCCTGAACCGCTCGGTGTACAGACTCCGTTCAAACAAGGTTTTGAAGCTAGCTGCCGTGACAAGTGTGCTAAGTATTTTTGGAGTCGATCGGATTTTTTGCTTTTTAACCCTTTACGTTTGAAAAAAAAAATCTTCCCATTGGAATGCATTGATTTTGAACTTAAATGTACGTCTCGGGCTTGGAATTTTTTAAAATCGAAAAATGATATTTTTCCTCCGACTGTTAACCCCCTGAGGACATTTTTGTAGAAAAAAAATTTTGCCACCTCAAAACGTGCGTAAAAAAATGGCGTAAAAATAAATTGCCATAGGAATTAATGGCCCCATTGTAATCAATGGGCTCCCATACTTGCTGGGCAGGCATCCGAGCTTCCTGCCCGAATACATGAGGTGTTCTGCAGAGTTCCGAGCATGTCCGATCACCCCGATGCTCAAGGGTTAACGGAGCATGTCCGAGCATGTTCGCTCAACACTACCGGGCACCAATTCAAAACACAATCTGTAGTTCCTTCAGGAAATACACATCTAGTTATTATTAGACATTTTATTATCATACATTTTTATAGCACCATTTATTCCATGGCGCTTTACATGTGAAAGGGGCAAATATAGAGAAGTACAATAAACATGAGCAAAACAAGGCACACACAAGTACACAAGGAGAGAGGACCCTGCCCGCAAGGGCTCACAGTCTACAGGGGATGGGTGAGACTACACTAGGAGAGGGTAGAGCTGGTTGTGCAGCGGTTCAGTAGACTGAGGATCACTGCAGGTTGTAGGGTTTTGAATTTCAAAAAAACTGACCGTCACATCCAAACATAGATCAAGTGTGAACAGGTGTGCTTAACCTAGAGTCACCAACTCATACATACTCAAACAAAAAAGGAAGCACTCTGTAGCGCCATAGCTTGCAAACATAAGATATGAAAAATAAATTGCATCACTGCCTTAAAAATATGAAAAATTGAAAAAGCTTAGCGCATAAAATGCCCAATTTATGTGTACCTGGAAGCCACGTTAAGGTGTCTCTCGCTTTCCAGGTCTTAACTAATGCCAATCCTCGCTTAGAAAAAAGTCTTATCTGTATGGGAACTTATGAAACCTCTCTTTAGACTGAAATCTACATCTTTGTGGAGGGGTAGCGAACCTGCTGTAATTAAAACGCCTGTGACTAAAAGGCGGAGTGCTCAGTCAGAACTTAGTTAGGACCTGGAAAATGAGAGTCGCCTTAACGTGGCTTCCAGGTACACATAAATTGGCCATTTTATGCGCTAAGCTTTCTCAATTTTTCATATTTTGAAGGCAGTGATGCCATTTATTTTTTATTATGTTTGCAAGCTATGGCACTACACAGTGCTTCCTTTTTTGTTTGAATAGTTAGGGTTTTGAACTGAAGCCTTTAGACAATAGGAAGCCAGTGAAGGGCTTGGCATAGAGGAGAGGCTGGGGAATAGCGGGGAGATAGGTGGATTAGTCAGACAGCAGAGTGTAGGATGGACTAAAGTAGTGACAGAGTGCTAGAGGGGAGGCCAGGGAGTAGGAGATTGCAGTAGTCGAAGCGGGAGATCATTAGGGCTTACACTAGTGTTTTTGTGGTTTCATGGTCAAGGAATGCACGGATCCAGGAAATATTTTTGAGTTTGGGCAACATTAGGCACAATCAACCCACCCTTAAAGTGCAAATGCCAACAACTAATGATCAAGACCTGTCTTAATCTCGCATAAGGCAGTAAGCAAGTAAATCACACATTTTGGCGTTGCGTCACTGCAGTCTTGGCAATTTCTCCCTTGCTCCAGGAGGGTCTCTGCACAAAACATGAAAACTACCATAACAAAAAGCTTGGTTTATCATCGTTGTAGGGGTGCCCATTCCTATTATGCCCTAGATGTCGCCCAGACTTTCATGTCAGAGCGATATGACTGGTAGGTCCATACAGAGGATCATCACTGAAATGAAGACCTCAACTACAAATCTCATATCTCTAAAGAACAGAGAGGGAAACAAACAGTAGATCTTCCCACCTGAATGAAACCTTGCTTATGTGCCCAAAATGGAAGAGTCAGCCTCTACTGGGGACAGAGAACATTAGAATTGGCAGAAATTGAGGTGGGTATGTTGCCAAACCAGTGGTCGGTGCAGCCGGAAAAAAGCCTGTGTATAATAACCACTTTTGTCAAAATAGTTTCACCAGCTGTATTTTGCTAATTACTGGGGGGTGGGGGTACCACAGCAGTGAGACCACCTACCTCACAGTTCGGGAAGCTTTGGTACAGCATCCGATAAACAGACATGTCTTCCAATATACCCTTTCTTTCCAATCCATGCATTACAGAGGGAGCCACTTGTTTATAAGCGTACAATGCATTTCCTTCAGTAAGAAGGCTACACTATGTGTATAGTACTGTTTGTGGGCGAGCAGTGAATGAAAAGCTTTCACTACATTATCATGAATAAACTCTGAACTGTGCAGTGATCAACCACTTTGGCACAAAGCAGGGTGGCTGCAAATGATGTATCTATGGGCTAAGTATTTCTTACAGTTATCCGGCAGAGCAGCGAGCAGAGACCTGATCACACATATGAGCCTAACATGAACACTGGCTGTAATGATAAATCAATGTAGAAGCCTTTTCCCCTGCAATACCAGAGTGCATAACCTCATTCCGAACGTTGTTCTTCAAGAATTACCCAGAGGTATAAGGTGGAATGGTTATATGGGAAGCAGAACCCATTTACACACAAAAATAGGTTTCTTCTAAAAGCATTCATTCTTTGTGATTTCTGCATGTGCTGTTGATCACTTTAATGGAACCATTATCCCCCCCATGCTCCCTTTGCTGCTAAAAATGCAACCGAGAAACGTTCTCACACTGAGCACTAAATCTCCTCGGTAGTAAACCTGACATCTCCGTGCTCCCCTACAATGTCAATAAGCCAACTTTGAAAATGGAAAGCCTAAAGCGCACCACTGAGCTCAGGTTAAGACATATTCTGGGAGAATAAAAAAAAAAGATAAGCACAGTATGTAACTGGGAATAAACCCTTTACTTAGGTTCTGGAAATTGTATTCTTTACAAGTTAAGGAATTTCATTTGGGTCCAATCATATACTAAAATAGGAGAAACTGACCCAGATTTAACAAAAAGTAGCTAAAAACATTTTACCCACTAGACTTTGTCATGCTTGGAAAATGGGCAGGACTATTCTGGAATAGAATTTATTTTATTACGGCACCAACATTAAATATTTAAAGGAAATCTGTCAGTAGGATCTGTCTACATGAGGGTGTTGGTCATGTGAAGCTGAATTAAATGACACCTTGTTATCAGTGATCTGATGTCTTATTAATAAAAACATGGATTTCTCTGGCATATGTAAATGAGCTATTAAGATCTATGGGTCGGACATAGCTCTCCCTAATAAGCCTCTAGAGCAGGGGTCTTAAACTCCATTGTGTATATGGGCCGCATATAGAAAAAAAATTTAATTTGGGGGGCCGCATTCTTTGAAGGACAAAGTGATATTTTTAGTAATGCCATTTTTTTCTACATTCCTTTTGAACATTGACCTTTTTTTTTCCTCATATTGTAGCTAAGTCACTAGGTTTTAGAAAAAAAACAAAAGTGAGGCAAAAAATTTGATCAATTCTGTACTAATATCCCCATTCCCAATATGTCAGGAACGGCACGGACGGAGGCCCGGGGGACATGGATTATGATCCCACCGCTGCCTTAAATATGTCACGAAAATCAGGGATTTATGTTTATCTCACTTCCCAGTTCCGCTTTGGAACTCAGCTCTTCGGCGTCCCCCTTACCCTCAGGTCAGTCAGGGAACTGCACCTAGGATAATTAGTCACCGGACGGGCCTGCTTGGATGTGTACTGGCTATTAGGCACGCTGCAGTAAGGGAATTATAACTAATCTTAGCCGCAGCCAGGCAATACACTTCTAAAACCCGCTCCGTCACTGCCAGCTATACCCAAAGGCCAGCACGCACTTGCTGCCACAAGCCTCTGGGTCTAGAATGTGGGGCAGAGGCCACCCCAATTTAGTAGCGTAATTCACTTCAGGCACGTGCAAATTCGTTATAGAGCATAGAGACAGAGCTAGTAATTTTATATATTTTATTCCCAAAAAGTAGGCAGTGTTTACAAGGTCTACAAAAAGATGTAACAATCTGAGACAATTAAAATATGTACAAGCAATTAAAAATAAAACAGGTTTAAAGAAAAGGAAAAAACTCACGTATTGCTTAGATCATCTTAGGCAAAACCATGCTGGGGGGAGGAGCCAGACGTCACAATGCATTGGAAGGTCAGCTTGTGGCAGATTCCCAGGCATAATTTCCCTTGGGATCAATAAAGTGTATTGTATCATATCGTATCCTGTTATGTATATGTCCCCAATCCTGGCATGCATGGGCCCCCTTTTCCCCAATCCTGGCATGAGTGAGCCCCCTCTTCCCCATCCTGGCATGCATGGGCCCCCTCTTCCCCATCCTGGCATGCATGGGCCCCCTCTTCCCCATCCTGGCATGCATGGGCCCCCTCTTCCCCATCATGGCATGCATGGGCCCCCTCTTCCCCATCATGGCATGCATGGGCCCCCTCTTCCCCATCATGGCATGCATGGGCCCCCTCTTCCCCATCATGGCATGCATGGGCCATCTCATTCCTTATCTGGGCATTCATGGCCCCCTTTTTTTCCTATCCTGATATGCATGGCCCCCATCAGAAAAACATTAAAAAACCCGTTACACTTGCCTTCCCTGTGCACCCTCGCAGCTTCTTGTTCAGATGCCAGCAGCTGATTTATGCTTGTAATCAACGCATGGCAATGATGTAATGCGCTGCTTACAAGCAGAGGACAAGATGCCGAAATACTCACTGCTCTCCACGCCGGGACTATAGGAGAAGAGAGCAGTGAATATTCATTGATCTTTAACAGCCGGAACAATAGCCGGCTTCCAGGCGATCATGTGCACCAACTACTTTCCCATGTGTGTGGAAAGTCGTGAATATTCATTTCTCTTTAGCAGCGAGCACAGGGGTTAGCTGCAGCAGCCGGCTCCTGACTCCTGTGACCCGCAGCTCCGCTCCTCCCCACCACAGTAGGCACATCATTTTAACTGAATGTGGGCCTAAGGACGCACATTCAGCTTAAATAAAACCCTGCCGTCGGCAGATTCCCTGAACCGGGCAGGGGTCTACAGTGCCTGAGTATTGCATGAAGCAGCCTCAGGGGCCGCATGTTGAAGACTCCTGCTCTAGAGATTATTTTAAATTACCAGTGTGGGACTTAATGAATGACCTGTACTATTACTAATTACTTACTGCAGGGTATTTGCTCCTTGTTTTTATTCTAGGCTATGTCTGTCAATGACCACAGTATGAACGTGCAGCTACACATTTTACTTTTACTGCCAATGAGAGTCTGCTCCTTAGCTCCAGCGTTTACCATTTCATCAGATGTCCGCCCTGATGGAATATTAATAGCTGCAGCCTCCATAAGTCACATCACATCCCGGGAACAGTGGTGACATTGCTGGAACCGCACCACTGCAGGAGGGGAGTATACACTATTTTAATTGAGGTCCTGAACTGATAAGGTTGGGGTTGTGCAGTAGTGGGCAACCCCTTAACAAGAACCTGTCACCAGGTCAAAAGTGGCCAGCTTTTGCTGGTATTTTATTCCTGCTGCTCCTTTGAGTAATCAGAGTTTTCTTCAATCCACCATCTGGTTCTGCAGATACGAGTCTGGAATAAAAGTAAAAACTGGCGTCTAAAGCGCTGGCATGAGATTTATGCATCAGAGCCATGACCCTGCTGCAATCTTGGAAATACAGTGGGCAGATTTCTCAAGATCTAGCAATGGAAAAAACAAGCAGAGAGTTATGTAGCCCTCGAATGATTCATCTGCCTCTCTTCATTAAGGGGTTAAAAAGTAAATGGGTACCTTAGGTCAGTTTTAAATTTGGATGACAAAGCTCTGTAGGTTCACGCCATTAGCCAGTGCGCCATGATATACTGGTAACCAAGCGGTTCCTGCAGGGTCAGCACTAGCTCTCCCAGGGCTCTCGTGCGGTTACATGACACATTGTGCCCGGTGCCCAATCAGAGCTGGCGTCACCGTCCACGCCTTCATATTAACTGAACAGGAAGAGGAAGTCAGATCAGCTGATCCCGGACTTCCTCTTCATGTTCGATTCAAAAGAAGTGGGGACAGCGACGCCAGCTCTGATTGGGCGCTTGACACCACGTGTCATGCAACCAAGTGCCAACATTGCTGGAAAAGCGCGGGAGGTGAGAATAATCTTTTATTTTATCGGGGCCAAACATTTAGATCAAGAAGGGGTTGTTGTAGTAGTGGACAACACCCCCTAACTTGCTGATCATGATAGGGTGGGAGGACGGCAATGCTGTGATCACCAAAGATGCCAAGAACAGGACTCTGAACACATCAGCCTTGAATGGAGCAGATTTGCACGTCCTCAACCTCCACCCCATTAATTGTCTATGAGACTGCCAGAAATAGCCGAGCACTGTACCCTACTTTCTTCTAAAGGTCGGACCCCGATGATAGGGAGTAGCTATTTTGGGACTAACCCTTAAATGGTCTTTAAAGCACATCTTGAAGTGTTTTTCAAATGATAACCTATAGGACAGCATTTTGACATTATGATTTCTGCAATCAAACATGAATGGGGCACCCTACCTACCATATGCCATTTAGAAAGCTTTTGAGCCCTCTCTGGGGGCAATAGTACCCCTGCACCTATATAGCTACACCCCGGTACAATTTATAAATAAATCTTGTCTGCTCTTGTTCAAAAACAGCACGGTTTGTTTTATTCTTGGGCAATCCTTTCATGGTAGAAAAAAAAAAGAAGCAGTAACATCATTGGAAGCTATCTCCGCTATAATGGCCGGCACGTAGCATGCTGCTGAGCTCTAGTCAGCTGCTTCTCCTTTGCAACTTTCAAACCCAATTAGGTTACTTCTCACAACTGTGAAATGCATTTTCTGCTTAGCAGCAGGTTTATGAAATTATACAAAAGTGCTGTAAGATAGTCTCATTAAAATCACTACATAATTGTACGCCCACTGTTTTAACTGCTGGGTACGTCGGATTGCCAAATCCCCCAAAATACACTAAACAGTCCATCCATCGCAACTAACTGAATATGTGTCCACAAGCCTCCACTTGTTCTGCGCAAATCAACCTCCAGGTATCCTCCGTAAGAGCGGCTCACAGCGGTATAATCATAACTCCATTTGGTAATCAGAACAAACACCCCGTCATACAATTATAACACACCTCAGGAGCCTCATTAGACTCATAAGCGTTTAGTGCCGAGCACACAGCATTACAACTCCCCGGAATCACCGGACAGCTTACACCACACTCAGCTTAATTAAAAGCTGGATTTTAATAAGATTTTTTTTTCCAGCAATTTTAAGTCTGTTGAGAAAGTCGGAAGTAAAAAGGGACAAAAATATATAAAATAATAACACTATGAATCATGTACAAACAAGTCTAAAGCTAGACTATAGGTGTCTCGAAACATAAAAAGTACAAAATATGCACACAAAAAAAATGTCATACTAATCAACATATGTGGTTTGCATTTTAATTGGTTACTATCTTGCTTGCACTTTTCTTTGCTTATTACAAGTACACTTGCATGAGGGTCCTTCGGGGCAGTATTTTGGTCAATCTTTCCATCCGTGTTTGTAAGCCAAAACAAGGAGTGGGTTGAAAACTCAAATGTGAAATAATTACCAATACATTGAACGTGTCAACACTGCCCAACAGTAACCAATAAATTGTCGGCAGTGCGCCATTCTATGATATGGGACATTGATCAGCTGTTGTTAATGCTCACATGTGGCACAGATTGTGAAGGGTTCATACAAATGACATCTCCGGCTCTCGATCACTGATGCCAGCAGCACAACCCTGTATACACAAGTGGATGTGCTGCTGACCTCGGATTATTCTGCCAAGTTAAAGATGTGATCAATGACTAATGTGCATTTTCCACTAGGACGTTTGGTCGTTGGGCAGGTTTACACTTAACAGCCAGGCAAAAAGGTTCAGGCGGTCATCACCCCACATAAAAGGTCCTATATAGGAATAACCCTTAAAAAAAGGCGCAGGTGAACCAATATTACACAGCCTTTTATTCATATAGTGCAACTGCATATTGCAGTGCAAAATTTGTGATCTGACGTAGGATGGGCGACTATAATGGCACAAAAAAGGCTAAGACACCAACACATTATTTATATTATAAGGTAATATTAATAGGAAATTACGGTAAATACAGGGTGCCACTGACTTTTGCACTGGTCTGTAAAAATGACTTGTGTGCACTGGAGATCATTATTTGGCTTGAAAACGGTTAGTAAAAATTAATTTAGAAAATCTATAGACTCTACAAGGCTTTGGCTTGCCGTGCAAAACACCTTGCTTTTTAAAAGAATAGTAAAAAAAAAAAAAAAAAAAAAGATCTCTTTATGTCCCAAAGGAACAACTGTCTCATCTCATCAACAATGCTGTGTAACTTCAAAGCAGGTCAAGTTTATACATATTAATCAACACCAAATCACAAGGCTGGAAGCTGCCAGCTGAATGTGCGCGATAATAAAAAGGATCTCCGCAGAAATATGCTACATATGGACGCAACGATGGCGGCCAAGCATACATCTACTACAAAAGAGGACCTTTAAAAAAAACATTTCCAACCAAAATGATAGTGGTTAGAAGCAGTAAGGAGGGATGAAAAAAACAGCAGTGACGATTAATAGAAGGTTTGGGTTTTTCCACTCGCCATTTATGTGGGGACTCTACGATATCTGTCTTATAAGTAAGTTAGCGGATGTTCTGCGGGTCCTAGCACTAAATACAGTCATGGCCAAAAGTTTTGAGAATGACACAAATATTAATTTTTACAAAGTCTACTGCTTCACTTTTTCTAATGGCAATTTGCATATACTCCAGAATGTTATAAAGAGTGATCAGCTTAACAGCAATTACTTGCAAAGTCAATATTTGGCTAGAAAATGAACTTTATCCCCCAAAACACATTTCAACATCATTGCAGCCCTGCCTTAAAAGGACCAGCTAACCTCTTTTCAGTGATTGCTCCATTAACACAGGTGTGGGTGTTGATGAGGACATGGCTGGAGATCAATCTGTCATGATTAAGTAAGAATGAGACCACTGGACACTTTAAAAGGAGGCTGGTGCTTGGCATCATTGTTTCTCTTCTGTTAACCATGGTTATCCCTAAAGAAACACGTGCAGTCATCATTGCAATGCACAAAAATGGCCTAACAGGGAAGAGTATCGCAGCTAGAAAGATTGCACCTCAGTCAACAATCTATCGCATCATCAAGAACTTCAAGGAGAGAGGTTCCATTGTTGTCAAAAAGGCTTCAGGGCGCCCAAGAAAGACCAGTAAGCGTCAGGACCGTCTCTTAAAAGTGTTCCAGCTGCGGGATCGGGCTACCAGCAGTGCAGAGCTTGCTCAGGAATGGCAGCAGGCAGGTGTGAGTGCATCTGCTTGCACAGTGAGGTGGAGACTCTTGGAGCAAGGCCTGGTCTCAAGGAGGGCAGCAAAGAAGCCACTTCTCTCCAGAAAAAAACATCATGGACAGACTGATATTCTGCAAAAGGTACAGGCAGTGGACTGCTGAGGACTGGGGTAAAGTTATTTTCTCTGATGAATCCCCTTTTCGATTGTTTGGGACATCAGGAAAACGCCTCATTCGGAGAAGACAAGGTGAGCGCTACCACCAGTCTTGTCTCATGCCAACTGTTAAGCATCCTGAAACCATTCATGTGTGGAGTTGCTTCTCAGCCAAGGGAATCGGCTCTCACAGTTTTGCCTAAAAACACAGCCATGAATAAAGAATGGTACTAGAATGTCCTCCAAGAGCAACTTCTCCCAACCCTCCAAGAGCAGTTTGGCGATCAACAATGCCTTTTCCAGCATGATGGAGCACCTTGCCATAAAGCAAAGGTGATAACTAAATGGCTCAGGGAACAAAACATAGAGATTTTGGGTCCATGGCCTGGAAACTCCCCAGATCTTAATCCCATTGAGAACTTGTGGTCAATCATCAAGAGACCGGTGGACAAACAAAAACCTAAACATTCTGACAAAATGAAAGCATTGATTGTGCAAGAATGGACTGCTATCAGTCAGGATTTGGTCCAGAAGTTGATTGAGAGCATGCCAGGGAGAATTGCAGAGGTCCTGAAGAAGAAGGGTCAACACTGCAAATATTGACTTGCTGCATTAACTCATTCTAACTGTCAATATAAGCTTTTGTTACTCATATGTTTGCAATTATTATATTTCTGTCTGTGATAAAAATATCTGTCAAACACACATAAAAACCAGAGGGCAGCAGATCATGTGAAAATATAATATTTGTGTCATTCTCAAAACTTTTGGCCATGACTGTACAGCTTCTATTCTATGATACATGTTTAAAGGGATCCGCAGTTTCCCCAGGCCACTCACCCCGCCATGTATTTATTGCTAACATTATACTTTTCTTAATAAGACCATTTTATTATTTTATGGATTTCTTCAGATGCTAAAAATCAATTTTTTAACTCTGGTGGCAATATACTAATTAGTAGGCGACTAGTTGTGGGGGCCAATTTCCCCAGACTAGTCGTCCCACTAATTATGTTATCATGCCCCTGTGGGCAATGTGCAGTAAGCTGGATGTATGCAACCCATCTTCAAAGGTGCATTGTGCTTGCCCAGGGGGCCAGAATACACAGCCAGCCATACGATTCACTCAGCCAGTGGTCAAGCCTGGCTGGGCACACCGTCACCACAGTCTCCATGGGCCTGCGCATTGCACCGATGGCGTCGGAGTGCCTACACCCAGTTTACTGCACACTGTCAGCCAGAGATCGGGCAGTGACGCTGCTCTTGGGTGTCATTACATGATTAGTGGGATGATTACTCTGGGAATAACACTGCCCCCATAACAGGTCACTCACTAATTAGAATATGGCAAGTTACACTATAAAACTGAAGTCTGACACATGAAAAAAATCAACATGACTATATAAAGTTCTATTAGGTAGGATGCAACGTGAGCAATAAATACATGGTGGAGGTTTGGGGGGCTGAAGAAGTTGGGAGGTGCCCTGTAATATAATACACTCATACATTTGTGTGGCACATGTATGATATCACCTCTGAAATTAATATGGAAGAGGATTAGTAGGTACTGTACGCTATAGAGGTTATTTGGCACCAATCTAATAAGTTTATTTCTCAGATCTTTGTACTCACACTAGTAATAAAACTACATCTAGTAAACAGTCAACACAAATGACATGTAGAGGATTGATGGGGGCCTTGGAGGTGTAGACGTTAGGTTTTCTAAAATACTGGAGAAGAGATTGCAGGATTGAGATCAAGGGCCTTAATATAGCATATTTCCTTTAAACATTTTATTTATGGTCCTATATCGTACTGAAGACAGGAGGCATCCGAGAAAGCCGAAATAATTGTGTGCTACATTAGTATGTCAAGGACTGGCCTAGAAGAGGATTATTCCTACTAATGAAGGGGTATTCAATCTTCTGTTCTGGGCCCTTTCCAATACTGTACAGTAAAACTCTGAGGAATATAACAGGTCCTCCAGAGAATAGTCGCTGCCGCTTCCATTGGGATAATATACTGCTTCAGTGTTAACGACAAGAGCAACCTAACTGCCTAATACTACAAAACTAAAAATAGCCAAAAAGCGAGAAAGTCTGCAGACAGCACTAGTGCACAAAACCGTTACCAGTGTTCACTATCCAGACTTCAAACATAGGGTTAGAGAAATAGCAAGATGTCCAATTTATAAAACCCTGCTGAACCAAGCCAATAGGTTTTTTTCATTGTACTCGCTTATATAGCGCCATTAATTGCACAGCTGTTTACAGACATCGCTGTCCCATTGAGGCTCTCTAGATTCCCCATCAGTATGTCTTTGTAGAGTGGGAGGAAGCAGGGGAATCTGGAAACCCATGCAAACATGGGGACAACATACAAACTCCTTGCAGGTGTTGTCCTTGGTGGGATCTGAACCCAGGACCCCAGCGCTGCACGTCTACAGTGCTAACCACTGAGCCAGATCCAATAGATAAACCTACTGTGAAAATCAAGTGTCAAAGCCTATCTTAAAGACACTGTCACGGGGTTACCGTAACGGAACAGAGCCAGAAGACCGCGTCGTCTGGTTGCTCCTACTACACCGAGAAAAAGCACTTTTTCATTGTATTAATTATGTTTATTTCTTCCAGAAAACAAGGGTTAATCAGCCATATTGGAACACTCCTACATTCAGCTGTGCTCTGTTAGCCACTCCTTTTCCCTATAAAATCTGGGCTCGATTACCAAGTCCTCAGAGTTAAGGGAATCTGTCACCCTAAATTGGCGGGATATTTAAATGATGGCAGTCAGGTCAGATGCGCAGTGTTTTGGGTACTTGCCTTAACATGTTGTTCGCCGCTGTCTCCATTATTTCTGGGAATTGTAGTCGTTGCCCTCCATATAACGCGCCTGCCCATTGCAATCTTGAATTGCGCACGCGCAGTATGCTTTGCCCGCAGATTGCAATGCACAGGCGTGTTATATGGAGGGCAACGACTACAATTCCCAGAAATAATGGAGACAGCGGCGAACAACATGTTAAGGCAAGTACCCAAAACACCGCGCATCTGACCTGACTGCCATCATTTAAATATCCCGCCAATTTAGGGTGACAGATTCCCTTTAGCATTTGCTGCATGACATTGGAGTGGGAGAAGTTCCTTATCCTTCTCTGTTTTGCTTTCTTCCCCTTCCCGACACACCCTGGTGAATACCTCTGTTATATGTGAGTGTATATTTTGTGTGTGGAGTTTTCAGATTACCCTTGGCTTTGTTACCCTGTCTGTTGGGTTGGTGTACTGCGGTGCACAGTAGTGCCTCTCTTTTCTGGGTGGGGGGAAGGGGACAGATGAAGAGCTGTACTAGAAGATAAGGCAAGGGCGGAGGCAACGGCGTCTTTGCCATCTGAAGTATCCCGGAGAACAGGGCGAGCTAGGGCGCCCCCTAGTGTTGGGCCTGGAAAGGTGCTCGTGGTCCCAGGTCACTTGCCAGTCGAATTAAAAGGATTAAAAGCAGTCATGTACAGTTGCATGCATCATATAGGCACCCTTTTTAAAAAGGGACACTATTATAAAACAGGGGTCCTCAACCACTGGTCTGTGGACCGGGAAGTTGGGGTTTTTTTTGCCGGTCCGTGGCGCCAGGTGCCTGCCCTGGTGGTTCATTATCACCAGGACGCGAATGCTGCGACACACGGGGAGCCAGCGGCTGTAGCACTGTAGTGACAGCTGCAGCCGCCGGCTTCCAGAAAAATACTCACCTTCCGTCCCTGCAACTCTATCCCGGCGCACCGGGAAAGGTCAGAGAGGCACAGCGCCTGCGCACTGCAGTACTTTGCTATGCCCTCAGTAGGGCAGATAAGTACATCTGTGAGGAGCGCGACAGAAGCAAGGAGGAGGACGTCATCACTAGAAGATGGGAGGCGCTGGACCCAGACCTGCGACACCCATCGGACCGGACCGCAATCGACCGGACTACATCGGACCGTGTGCAAGCAGTGAAAGCTGTCAGACACTGTTTAGGATCGTGCACTGGACTCCTAAACTCAGAATGAACATCGGTCAAATATATAATGTGCAAGTTATTCTTAATCTTCCTAGAAAATTATGTGCATAAGCCTGCTCAACGTCTTGTGCCTAAGAAAAAGCAAGCTGCATGATCAGCATTAACAGAATCACTTTAAACATCCACCCCTTTAAAATTGTTTTGAAAGCAAGTGTTCAATACAAAAAAGTGTTAAGAGAGCACATAAAATGGTGGCCTGCTAACAGAAGAAGATCATTCACACCATAATGCTCTTTATGTGTAAATTTACAACCCCAAGATGAATGTCAATCTCTTTACAGGCATAAAACCTTTGAAGATTTCCAGTCTCGGGCATCAAATAACGATCTAGAAAACTTATGAGAACAACAAAGACAAGGTTATGTGAATTCTGTCTATGTTTTCGCTTTTTTGGTAGCAGCATTATTTTCCAGTCAAAAACACAATATCACCAGCTGATCCGTCAAATAAATAGTCTTAAGAGGGTATAAAACCTTCTTAAAACATGTCCTGCATTCAGCATTGTGGCGGTTGATGAAAAATGCTTGTATTTTCACAGCTCGCGCTCTGCTGCGTGTATTCCAAATGAAGCTCAGCTGTGACCCACTAAACACGAGGAAGCACTCAGGTATCCAAAAACTACATTAAAAGTGTGAACAGGCATGTTAAACCTTTTACGCTTTTTACCAGTTTCTGGAACTACAGTAAGAACAGTACAGAAATATATACAGTAGTAATGGATGACGTAAAGGAGTCATAAAGGTTTTATGGGACACAGTGGACAACACATCTATAGCAGAAGAGTCTGAGCATCTGAGACTCAACATATAATGGAATACACATATGCCCACTTATGTGTCACTATTACTCTGGGCAAATATCGGGAAATTAGTTCTACTCATACTGGATACCGGCTTCAAGAAGTAGCAAGAAGAATCGGAGAAATGAAGAACCTATTTTCAGCATACTTACATTTATAGTGGTTGCGGCATTCTTGTCATAGTATTTCTTCCTTTCATATTTATCTCTGATAAAGAACTCCACTGATCTGGCGAATTCATTAAGGAAAACTGCCTGGTTGTAAAGTAATAGTAAAAGGCGCCCATACACACTAGATGAACGTCAGCAGAAGCCGGAGACTGCTGGCAGCACAGGCCGACCACGTAATGTTCATTGAAGTGTCTCCGACTTCTCCGAAAGACAGATTTCAGAACACGCATGGATCAGGCACTTGACGTTCAATATGTCCAATCCTTTGTTTTTTAAAAAAAGAGACGCTCAGTCAATAGGTATATAAGGTATAGGGTCATCATGTGTATAAAAAAGGGGGAAAAAATAAGACAAAACCTCTGCCAATCCTTTACATTGTAATTCTTTACATAAACACCTATAGAGATTTGCTAAAAATATTTCCAGTACATACAACGAATTCAATGAATTAGAAAAAGCACAAAAAGGCAGCATGATAGAGGCTGTTTAGGAACCAAGGTGTACGGTAAGAATTGGCTTTGTTAAAAGGATAAATAACATTTCAGCTACGGTAATTTGTGGTAATAAAATATTTGCAAACAAAAAATACAATTTAGTTACATTTCATTATATAGGTGATATAGTGTTACTAAATATGGCAATATACGGCATGTGACTACTATTATAATAAAGCAACCACAATTTTAATACGGAGGTAGGCGGCTCCTTCTCCCATCTCCCCCATAATCCAGCACACTTTAAATTGGCTGAGCGTGCATGTCCATACAAAGGGGAGAGAGGCCCAAGCATGCGACCGCCTACTGGACCGAAATCCCAGAAAAAGCAGAGGGTTAAATGATGAAAACTCAAGTTATACTACGTGATTGGTGCAGAGTAGGAGAGGAAGCTACCGGGAACTGAACGAAGGATGCCGGAGCGGAGCAGCTGAAGGACCTCCTGCACCAGTAATTCCAGGACCTTTCAGGTCACATGACTTAAAAGGTGCTTGAGTTAATCACGTGGAAAGTCCTGCAAATACTCTGCTGCTGCAGGTCCCAATCAGGAACTGCAGGATGTAGTAATGTATAGCGTGTGTCTGTATGTGCATGTATGTGTACGTCTGTGTAATAGCAGAGCTGTGTGTTGTGTGTATAACACTGCAGACATAATGATCATATATTTATTACCTCCCCATTATACTTTAGCACATTAAAATTAGTGATAATGACCCCTCTACTCTAGACGGCCAAGGAAGTCTTAATATGAAAAAAAAATGTTTATCCTAGAGTCCAAAAAATACGGTATGTATCAGCCTGCTCAACTCCTCCTGCTCAATAACATGCTGCTGGCAGATTGGACTGCATTTTAATGGTGACAGGATCCCTTTAAAGGAGATGAAACAACCCCTTTAAACACAGAACAGTGCCAATTTGACATGTGCTTAGTACTATCTCAAATAAATGGCACCACTTTGGAAAAGGGACAATTTAATTATTAATGTACAAGGTAGAAAATAACTCTGGCTTAACGAGGACCCTTGGACAAAAATCATATCCCACCCTCTTGAACACTATGCCACAATTACACAAGAAAATCCCATGACAGATAACATGATCAGTGATAAAAAAATTTCTCCATTAAATGTCACATGCTTAACCCAGCAAGAAGTACGGCGGCGTCTAAAAATCACTAAAGTTGACAAATCCCCGAGCCCGGATGGGATACACCCTGAGTACTGCAGGAATTAAGTACAGTTATAGATAGACCATTATTTTTAATCTTTAAAGATTCCATAATAATGGGGTCTGTACCACAGGACTGGCGTATAGCAAATGTGGTGCCAATATTCAAAAAGGGGGCAAAAACTGAACCTGGAAATTATATGCCAGTGAGCTTAACATCTACTGTGGGTAAAATCCTGGAGGTTTTTTAAGTGATACTATATTGGAGTATCTGAGGCTGAATAACCTCATGACACAGTATCAGCATGGGTTTACGAGGGACCGTTCTTGTCAGACTAAACTGATAAGCTTTTATAAGGGGTAAGTTCAGGACTGGACCAAGGGAATGCAGTGGACGTGGTGTTCATGGACTTCTCAAAAGCTTTTGATACAGTGCCACACAAAAGGTTGATACATAAAATGAGAACAATGGGGATAGGGGAAAATATGTGTAAGTGGGTTAAGAACTGGCTCATGGATAGAAAACAAAGGGTGGTTATTAATGGAGCACACTCGGACTGGGTCACGGTTAGCAGTGGGGTACCACAGGGGTCAGTATTGGGGCCGCTTCTCTTTAACATATTTATTAATGACCTTGTAGGGGGCATACAGAGTAGTATTTCAATATTTGCAGAGGACACTAAACTCTGCAGGGTAATAAATACAGAGGAGGACAATTTTATATTACAGGAAGATTTATGTAAACTAGAAGCTTGGGCTGATAAATGGCAAATGAGCTTTAATGGGGATAAATGTAAGGTCATGCACTTGGGTAAACAAACAATATGTATAATTATGTGCTTAATTGTAAAACACTGGGCAAAACTGTCACTGAAAAAGACCTGGGTGTATGGGCGGACAACAAACTCACATTTAGTGGCCAATGTCAGGCAGCTGCTGCCAAGGCAAATAAAATAATGGGATGCATTAAAAGAGGCATAGATCTCATGAGGAGAAATAATTTTACCTCTATACAAGTCACTGGTGCGACCACACTTAGAATACTGTGTGCAGTTCTGGTCTCCGGTGTATAAGAAAGACATAGCTGAACTGGAGCGGGTGCAGAGAAGAGCGACCAAGGTTATTAGAGAACTGGGGGGTCTGCAATACCAAGACAGGTTATTACACTTGGGGTTATTTAGTTTGGAAAAACGAAGGCTTAGGGGTGATCTTATTACAATGTATAAATATATGAGGGGACAGTACAAAGACCTTTCTAATGATTCTTTTACTCTTAGACCTGTGACGGGGACAAGGGGGCATTCTCTACGTCTGGAGGAAAGAAGGTTTAGCCATAATCACAGACGCAGATTCTTTTACTGTAAGAGCAGTGAGACTATGGAACTCTGCCGTCTAATGTTGTAATGAGTGATTCCTTACTAAAATTTAAGAGGGACTGGATGCCTTTCTTGAAAAGTATAATATTACAGGCTATATTCACTAGTTTCCTAGATACTGCGTTGATCCAGGGAGCTAGTCTGATTGCCGTATGTGTAGTCGGGAAGGAATTTTTTTCCCCAATGTGAAGCTTACTGTTGCCACTTGGGTTTTTTTTTTTGCCTTCCTCTAGATCAACATGTTAGGGCAGGTTAGGATAGGATATGGGTTGAACTAGATGGACTTAAAGTCTTCCTTCAACCTTAATAACTATGTTAATATAGTGTAAAAATGTGGCTAGATAGTGGCTTGCAGTGAGGCGCGTCCTTGACAGGAGTTAGAGGAGGCAGTTACAGCACCATATTAGACCACTCTGCTGTCTATTGCTACAGCTGAAGCTGCCATCTCTGCTTATGTCAGATTCTGTTTGGACAATTGGGAGGAATTAGGGCCACCTTTACCTAAGGGATAAGGTAGAGCAATTTGGACTCCACTACTAACACCAATTTTGATCATTCTCCCTTCCCCCCCAAATTGACTATTCAAACAAGCACAATAACTCAATGAAACTTTGGAAGGTGCGCTTGAACTGTTTTGCCGCACCAATCATTGCTTCCATCTATTGGCACCCTACCCTGCATAGGCTCCTATAAGCCAGAGCTATCAAGGAAGAGGGGGACAAAGGAACCTGCACTGAACTGCTCGGCCATATCAAGTGTGCACAATGCATCTGTGCTTGGTTTGAATAGTCACTTATGTCAACATACTCCCATCAAACACATAACCAGTGCAATTTTACAGTTGCACAGAATAGCCTAAGTAAAATGCTTGTGCTGCATAAATATATAAATGTAAAGCAAAGCTCATAAAAAAATATTTGTTCTAACATGCTGTATCAACAATACAAGAAGAGAACATAGCAAGCATACAAATAGAAAGAAAACTCAAAGTGCATCTTTTTAAAGATTATAGCACAGTAGATCAAGGTTTTGTGATATGTTTTCTTATGGGAGCAGCATCTGATTATGGAAGTCACTGAATTTAGGCATTATCTGATTTTTTTCCTTTGCATTAAGTTTAATACAAAAACTCAATTGTATTATGAAACTTTCATGATTCACGGCAAAAGAAAAAAAAATCTATACTTCATCTACAAGAATATTAAATAGGACAAAATATCTTCTAGCTAGAGCAAAAGTATCAGAGACAGCTTTGAAAAAGAAATAGAAAGAACCCATGTTTTGATCCCATGGAAAAAGCAGAAAACTGATGCAACAAATCAAATATAGTGATTTGGTGGAAAAAAAAAGAACTAAAATAAAATGTCTACTCACAATGTATACACTGTGAAAATAAAAAGCAACTATATTACATTAGTGCGGCTGCGATGTTCTTCACCCAGGCTTAAAACACAGCCTGAAAATTGCTATCCCCTACCACTAATTAAGAGAAAATACAATTTTTTTTACTATTGTTTTATATAACAAAAGCAACAGAACAAAAGTATTTACGTATCATCCACTTTACAGTGTTTTCCATTATGTTTAGGAATAGAGATGAGCTAATTTCTCCTAATCCTAAGAAATTTCCTTAAAAATTCAATTTGTGCCAAATTCAATAGGAGAGAAAGAAAAAGAAACAAAAAGAGAAACCACAGAATGAATGCAATGCAGCCAACAAGTCTTTAGTATCTCTGGGAACTCCTTTCAAGACTGTTGAAAAACCATTCCAGATGACTACCTGGTGAAGTTGCTTGGGTGTGTAAAACACTGAGCAATTTAAGAGTAGTTTGCTAAATCCAAGGTTGTAGGGCTCATACAATTTTTTTTCAGTCCGATCCTAGCTGAGAAAAAAAATTGGAAATGAACACAATCATGGACTAACATTAGTCAGAGTGCAATATGACTTTTTACTGGATTGCACGCGACAATTTTAAACAATCCTATGATAAAAATTACAGACCGCTCCATTATTTTTAGGTGGGAAAACTTGCAAAATTGTCAGTGTATCTTGTGCGTGTGGCTAGCATTTTTATTAGTACATTTTTAATTTTATGCAATTTTTTTTTAACACTGTCTGCAAATTCGCATACACAGATCATTTCTCAGTTATCCTTCTTGGCTGTTTTGATCACTTTTGCATTTTGTCATCGCTTTCACCAATAGAGGTACTATATAGTAGCATGAGGAGGTGTCTACAACCCACAGAAGTTGCTCAGGTAATGCAGCCCATCCAGGATGGCACATCAATGCGAGCTGTAGCAAGAAGGGTAGCTGTGTCTGTCTACACACTATCCAGAGAATGGAGCATATAATAGGAGACAGGTCAGTACAACAGGAGACATAGAGGGGGGCCGTAGGAAGGCAACAACCCAGAAGCAGGACCGCTACCTCCTCCTCTGTGCAAGGAGTAACAGGAGGAGCAGTGCCAGAGCCCTGCAAAATGACCTCCAACAGACCACAAACATCCATGTGTCTCCTCAAGCTGTCAGAAAGACTCCATGCGTGTGGTATGAGGGCAAGACGTCCACAAGTGGGTGTTGTGGTTACAGCCCAACACCGTGCAGGGTGATTGGCATTTGCCAGAGAACAACAAGCTTGGCAGATTCAACACTGGCACCCTGTGCTCTTCACGAATGAGAGTATGTTGATACTGAGCACATGTGACAGTCTGAAGACGCCATGGAGAACATTCTGCTGTCTACATCCTCCAGCATGAATGGTTTGGCAGTTGGTCAGTGATACTGTGGGGAGGTATTTCTTTGGAGGGCCACACAGCCCTCCATGTGCAAGCCAGAGGTACCCAGACTGCCATTAGGTAACCGAATGAGATCCTTAGACCCATTGTGAGACCACATGCAGGTGCAGTGGGGTCCTGAGTTCCTTCTGTTGCATGGCAATGTTAAGCCTCATGTGGCTGAAGTGTGTCAGCAGTTCCTGCATGATGATGAAGGCATTGATGCTATGGACTGGCTTGCCTGTTCCCCAGACCTGAATCCAATCGAGCAGATCTGGGACATCATGTCTAGTTCCAGGCATCCACCAACGCCACGTTGCACCACAGACTGTTAAGCCACATCTGCAACATGCACAACCTCATTCAGAGCCATGTCTCCAAAACAAAGCACGGGAAGGATATATGCTTGCTTTGTGGATTTTAGAAAGACCTTTGACTCAGTGTGGCAACTGGGCCTGTTTCTGAAACTGGTGGAGAGCGGAAGAGTAGGAAAGACCTATGATGTCATCAAAAGCCCCTACAATAAGAATCGCTGAAGCATGAGTGTGAGCGGTAGAAGAACGGCCAATTTCCAGCAGAGCTGTGGAGTCAGACAGGGCTGCTGCCCAAGTTCAAAGCTCTTCAACATTTACATCAATGAGCTGGCCAATGCTCTAGAATTTCCTATGGTACCAGGTCTTACACTCCATGACAACCAGGTGAAATTATTGTTGTACGCAGATGACCTACTGCTGCTGTCAGCAAACGAGAAAGGCCTCTAAAAAAACCCTGAAAATCTTAGACAAAATTCATATGGGCACTACCGATCAACCCAAAGAAAACCAACATCATGGTGTTTCAGAGGAGAAAGATCAAGTCAGGCCAGCATCCTTCATTTGTGCTTAACAACTGCGCTGTTACAGGATTGGACAAATGCACCCACCTGGGCCTGGAAACTCATCAATCAGGGAGCTTCAAACAAGCCACAGAGACACTGAATGACATGGCCTGCAAAACCTTCCATGCCATCCAAAGGAAACTCTACCATCTGAAGTCGCCAGTGAGGGTCTGGCTACAAATCTACAATGCCATCATCAACCCAATCCTGCTGTACGGCAGTGAAGTCTGGGGCCCTCAAATATACCCAGACTTGTCAAGGTGTGATTCAGTCCAATAGAAATACACTGCTCAAAAAAATAAAGGGAACACTCAAATAACACATCCTAGATCTAAATGAATGAAATATTCTCATTGAATACTTTGTTGTGTACAAAGTTGAATGTGCTATCAACATAATCACACAAAAATCATCAATGGAAATCAAATTATTGAACCAATAAAGGCCTGGATTTGGAGAGACCCCCAAAATGAAAGTGGAAACAAGTCAAAATGAAAATCAAAACAAGACAAGATTAAAGTGGAAACAAGTATTGTGTGTGGCCTCCACGTGCCTGTATGACCTCCCTACAACGCCTGGACATGCTCCTGATGAGGTTGCGGATGTTCTCCTGAGGGACCTCCTCCCAGACCTGGACTAAAGCATCCATCAACTCCTGGACAGTCTGTGGTGCAACGTGATGTTGGTGGATGGAGTGAGACATGATGTCCCAGATGTGCTCCATTGGATTCAGGTCTGGGGAATGGGCAGGCCAGTGCATAGCTTCAATGCCTTCATCTTGCAGGAACTGCTGACACACTCCAGCCACATGAGGTTTGGCATTGTCCTGCATTAGGAGGAACCCAGGGTCAACCGCACCAGCATATGGTCTCACAAGGGGTCTGAGGATCTCATCTCGGTACCTAATGGCAGTCAGGCTACCTCTGGCGAGCACATGGAGGGCTGTGCAGCACACCATTACTGATCCACTGCCAAACCAGTCATGCTGAAGGATGTTGCAGGCAGCAGATTACTTTCCACGGCGTCTCCAGACTCTGTCACGTCTGTCACATGTGCTGAGTGTGAACCTGCTGCCTGCAGCATCCTTCAGCATGATCTAGGTTGTGTTATTTGAGTGTTCCCTTTATTTTTTAGAGCAGTGTATTTCACCTGGAATTCTGTTAGCATCTTCTCCAAGTCCATTGGAGCACCTCTAACAGTGCCTGTCAGACTAAGCTGGGAAGATTCCCACTGCACCTAGCAATCCTGAAGAGGGAGCGGTCACTCAAGGCTCACCTACAGTCATGGCCAAAAGTTTTGAGAATGACACAAATATTAATTTTTACAAAGTCTACTGCTTCACTTTTTCTAATGGCAATTTGCATATACTCCAGAATGTTATAAAGAGTGATCAGCTTAACAGCAATTACTTGCAAAGTCAATATTTGGCTAGAAAATGAACTTTATCCCCCAAAACACATTTCAACATCATTGCAGCCCTGCCTTAAAAGGACCAGCTAACCTCTTTTCAGTGATTGCTCCATTAACACAGGTGTGGGTGTTGATGAGGACATGGCTGGAGATCAATCTGTCATGATTAAGTAAGAATGACACCACTAGACACTTTAAAAGGAGGCTGGTGCTTGGCTCATTGTTTCTCTTCTGTTAACCATGGTTATCTCTAAAGAAACACGTGCAGTCATCATTGCAATGCACAAAAATGGCCTAACAGGGAAGAGTATCGCAGCTAGAAAGATTGCACCTCAGTCAACAATCTATTGCATCATCAAGAACTTCAAGGAGAGAGGTTCCATTGTTGCCAAAAAGGCTCCAGGGCGCCCAAGAAAGACCAGCAAACGCCAGGACCGTCTCTTAAAAGTGTTTCAGCTGCGGGATCGGACTACCAGCAGTGCAGAGCTTGCTCAGGAATGGCAGCAGGCAGGTGTGAGTGCATCTGCACGCACTGTGAGGCGGAGACTCTTGGAGCAAGGCCTGGTCTCAAGGAGGGCAGCAAAGAAGCCACTTCTCTCCAGAAAAAACATCATGGACAGACTGATATTCTGCAAAAGGTACAGGCAGTGGACTGCTGAGGACTGGGGTATTTTCTCTGATGAATCCCCTTTTCGATTGTTTGGGACATCAGGAAAACTCCTCATTCGGAGAAGACAAGGTGAGCGCTACCACCAGTCTTGTCTCATGCCAACTGTTAAGCATCCTGAAACCATTCATGTGTGGGGTTGCCTCTCAGCCAAGGGAATCGGCTCTCTCACAGTCTTGCCTAAAAACACAGCCATTAATAAAGAATGGTACCAGAATGTCCTCCAAGAGCAACTTCTCCCAACCCTCCAAGAGCAGTTTGGCGATCAACAATGCCTTTTCCAGCATGATGGAGCACCTTGCCATAAAGCAAAGGTGATAACTAAATGGCTCAGGGAACAAAACAGAGATTTTGGGTCCGTGGCCTGGAAACTCCCCAGATCTTAATCCCATTGAGAACTTGTGGTCAATCATCAAGAGACGGTGGACAAACAAAAACCTAAAAATTCTGACAAAATGAAAGCATTGAGTGTGCAAGAATAGACTGCTATCAGTCAGGATTTGGTCCAGAAGTTGATTGAGAGCATGCCAGGGAGAATTGCAGAGGTCCTGAAGAAGAAGGGTCAACACTGCAAATATTGACTTGCTGCATTAACTCATTCTACTGTCAATATAAGCTTTTGTTACTCATATGTTTGCAATTATTATATTTCTGTCTGTGATAAAAACATCTGTCAAACACACATAAAAACCAGAGGGCAGCAGATCATGTGAGAATATAATATTTGTGTCATTCTCAAAACTTTTGGCCATGACTGTACATAGTAGCAATCCAAGCTCCATCAGTATAAAGTCCTGCAACATATAGGTGGTCCACACGAACCAGGACCCTCCAGAACAGCTCACCCAAACCCAACCCAACCAAAACACCAATTACAGCAGCCTGACAAAAGCCGGAATAAGAAAGATGGTAGATCAGGGCCAGAAGAGGTGTCTCAGCGACTGGAAAAACGATATCAGCATCTCACAGAAACTGACAATGTACCAGAGCCGAGAGAGATAATACAGATTGGCTCCAAATGGGGAAAAATCCCGGACCCCAGAGACTACTGGATCCTGAGACGCTATAGACGCAGTTCCCACAATCTGGTCATAGAGTCCAGCTGACACAGACAGAGTTTCAAGCCCAGGGAGGACAGACTGTGCCCACACTGTGACCTGGAGGCCCTGACAGATAAGAACCACTTCCTGCTACACGGCACCAATATACTCAGCAGTGAGGGACACTCGCTTCAGGAAATGCTCTGATCTGTCCCCGAATTTCAGCTCCATGAAGGAGTGAGAGAAAACATATCCTGCTGGCAGAAGAGAGTGTGGTATAATTAGCAGCACAGTATGTGAGCACATGCCATAGGCCAGTGATGGCGAACCTTGGCACTCCAGCTGTTGGAGAACTACAACTCCCAACATGCCTCAACTGTTGCAGGTTGCAAGGCATGCTGGGAGTTGTAGTTTTACAACAGCTGGAGTGCCAAGGTTAGCCATCACTGCCATAGGCTATGAGAAAGACTATTATGATATGCCATGGTCTTCCATAGCCCCCACCCTGAATGTGACCCATTCATCGTTTCTACAGTCCCTATCCATCATCCCCCACAGTCCCAATTCCCTACTGAACACGTGCTTTGACAAAACTAATGTTTTTGGTCCTGCCAATAAAAGCTTCTTTGAAATTGAAAAAAAAAAAAAAAGTATATACACAGAAGATTTTCTGAAAAATTGTGGATGAGTTCGAGATATATTGATGTCATCCACAATTTTTCAGAATCTGTGTATACGCCCTGTGTGAAAATACCTGATAAATTAAACATACGGTACATAGATAGAATCTATTACAACCTCAGGGGGTAAAGCCCTTTTGATTTATTTCTGCTCACTCAGGACCCAACCTTAGAAGCCAAATATTACCTCTATTACAGTAACAATCGCAGACTAGAATTTTAATTTCTTGCCAGTAATCCCTAATGCCTTCTTAATAAACATCCAATTACTGTGTCTCCAGCGACATGCAATTGTTTATATTCTACAAAATGACCTTGACAACACATATACAGTACAGACCAAAAGTTTGGACACACCTTCTCATTCAAAGATTTTTCTGTATTTTCATGACTATTAAAATTGTAGAATCCTACTGAAGGCATCAAAACTATGAATTAACACATGTGGAATTATACATTACACTTTACAAAAAAGTGTGAAACAACTGAAAATACGTCTTATATTCTAGGTTCTTCGAAGTAGCCACCTTTTGCTTTTATTACTGCTTTGCACGCAGAAAAGGTGAAGGATGGACTCTATATGCCTGGTTCCCACCGGGAAGCATGGAGGAGGTGGTGTGGGTGCTTTGCTGGTGACACTGTTGGGGATTTATTCAAAATTGAAGGCATACTGAACCAGCATGGCTACCACAGCATCTTGCAGCAGCATGCTATTCCATCCGGTTTGCGTTTCGTTTGACCATCATTTATTTTTCAACAGGACAATGACCCCAAACACACCTCCAGGCTGTGTAAGGGCTATTTGACCAAGAAGGAGAGTGATGGGTGCTACGCCAGATGACCTGGCCTCCACAGTCACCAGACCTGAACCCAATCGAGATGGTTTGGGGTGAGCTGGACCGCTCACCGCTTCAATTTTGAATAAATCCCCAACAGTGTCACCAGCAAAGCACCCCCACACCACACCACTCCATGCTTCATGGTGGGAACTAGGCATGTAGAGTCCAGCCGTTCACCTTTTCTGTGTGCAAAGCAGTAATCAAAGCAAAAGGTGGCTACTTTGAAGAACCTAGAATATTAGACATATTTTCAGTTGTTTCACACTTTTTTGTAAAGTGTAATGTATAATTCCACATGTGTTATTCATAGTTTTGATGCCTTCAGTGGATTCTACAATTTTCATAGTTCTAAAAATACAGAAAAATCTTTGAATGAGAAGGTGTGTCCAAACTTTTGGTCTGTACTGTACATGAAATGCAAAATATCTTCAGTAGAGAGATGGCAAAGGCATACTTTAAGTGGTTTAACCCATCTTTGTAAAAAAAAAAAAAAAAAGGTAAAATTGTAAAGCGCTTGTAAAAACAATTAACTTTGCAATTTACTTATTATTAATTGGCCCAGTTCTCATTTTTATAGTTTACTGTTCATTGTCAAATAGGCCAGCCACCGATGCGGTCTAGCAGCAGTGGCTGAACACAGGCCATACTTACAAGCTCTTTGGTGCAGAGCTTGTAAGCACTGCACGGAGACTGGTCAGGATTGCTATATTCAGTGCACCATTAGCTCCTCATCCCTCAGTCTCACTGCTATTCCAGGACTACTGAGGTAAAGCCGCCTGACATACCAGCATTGAATACACTCAGCTCATCATTTCAGTACAACAATACGGCTAGCCTAAACTGTCAGTCAAGCAGAAACGTTAGTCGCCCCCCCAGCAATTAGGGTGTCAGAAGGTTTACCCTTTAATGGGTACTTGTCATGTTACGTCAGGGTGACATGTCAGAAGGTTTGACTGGTTGGGGACCAGGTGACAAGACTCAGTGTTAAATGACAAAGAGACTGAAGAGTTTAGCTGATCCTTGTGTCCCCCTATTAGCGCTACCGCATTGTTCAGCTCAGATAAAGCGAAGTGGTGCATAGACCCAGATCAGAACGGGTCTCAGCACCTGGACCCCAGGAGGTCATAACATCTGGCATGCAACGGCCATGTAAAAATAAACTGATATGTCAGTGACATACATCTTCTAGCAAAATGAAAACACATAATTGGAATATCCTCATCACTCGTAATCTGTGTAATCTAAAGTGTAAAAATTGCAGTGTTTGAAGATTTAGAGTAGGAAGGTGTGTGTTCAAAGCAGAAGTAATCTAGATAACGCAAAGTTTAAGGTTTGTAAAAACTGTAAACCAGAGGTTAAGTTAAGAATAAACTTATTTAAAGCAACCTATGCCCTTCAAGCAAAATTCATATAAATTGTCAGGGGTTTCATAGCTGCAAATGTGGTTTCTTTCCCGTTTCATGACGGCAGCCTGTTTGTACCCTCCTTTGGGCTTTTGTGTCACTGCTCATAAGTAGGGACAAAGGAAACATTAAAGTATTTGAGCCAACCACATTTTATTTGTCACCTGGTGGCCAAGTTCTGAGAAGTAGAATAAGATTACTACATAGGGTTTGCAAGTGTCATGGAAACAAAATATATCAATTGCATGGGAAGTTAATGCTTTTATTATTTTAAGATCATGAGTTGCATAGTTTTCCTAAAAATATATTTAATAATTGAATAAAACCCTATAAAAATATTTTCCTTAATTCAAGAGAGTAAAGACTGGGGAGGCATATAGCGCAAAGATATTATAATGAAAAATTCATATATGTTGACACTTTCCATGTGACGATATTCGCTAATATTATCCTCAAATTGCAGCACAACATTTGTCATCTTAGAGTCTTTTTTTCCCGTCCTTTTTTTTGGGAGAATAAATGCAAAGAATGTCCAGAAATTTACACAAAAAAAAAACAAAACCACTGCAAATACATATAAATGCAGGCTTACCACAAGGTTGCAGCGGCGGCGGAGCAGGGTTCCTTCCTCGGAGCCAGCAGAGGCAGAAGTATGGCGATGCTGAGGCCCGATGTCAGCGATGAACAGAGCAGAGTGCATAATTGGTTTCCCGGCGACCATTTTCCTGAAGCTGTGGGCCGCCGGATGCGGCGTGTGCACAGAGTAGGATCTCGACCCAGGCAAGATATCAATCTGAGCAAACTTCACCTCTAGGGTCCATTTTGGAGAGGCTTTGGGTCTCAGGGAAAATGGCCGCCGTAGGCGGAACGTGCGCAGATTGAGATCTTAGTTGTGCCAAAATCCCAGTTCTGCACACGCACCGTCTCCAGCAGCCCACAGCTTCAGACATATGGCCGCCGGGCAAACAATGATGCACTCCGCTCATCACCGACACCGGGCCACATCATCGCCACACTTCTGCTGCCCCGGCTCCCTGAGAAAGGGACCCTGGCTCCATGAAACTCACTGCTTTGCTTCACTGCCGACAACGGGCCCGAAGCACTGCACTACTGGAATACCCGCTCCTCCCTTCCAGGGCCCGCAGCATTGCCCTCAGGAAGGGACGATGCCACTTATGACCCTGCTCCACCACCGCCGGCCCCCAAGATACATTAAATTCAGACTGTAAGACAGACCCCCCATCTAATAAAAATCTTTTTTTTCCCCTATTTTACACCTCAAAATTTGGGGTGCGTCTTATGGTAAGCCAGGGTTGACAAACCCGGGCGCCAGGTCGCCAGTGGCGCCTAGAAAATCATGCCTGGCGCCCGGGGAATTAAAGAGGCAGCTCTGAGCAGGCGGGGGGGCCCACTCGCCGTCGGCACCCCGGCGCCCATTAGCGGTGTCAGCGCCGCCACTGGGCCCCCCCCGCTTGCTCAGGGCCCCGGCAGCAGCCAGCGCAATACTTACCTCTCCCCGTGCCTCCGCTGCCGCAGCTCCGAGCTCCAGGGGGCGCCTGCGCCGCTGAATGACGTCATCATTCAGGCCGGCTGTGGCAGAGAGCGCGCGGACGCCGGACAGGTGAGGCGTGTGTGTGTGTGTGCCTGCCTGCTGTGTGTGTATGTGAGAGAGTGCTGCCTGTGGTGCTGTATGTGTGATGGTGGTGGGGGGAGGCAGTGATGGTGGTGAGGAGGCAATGATGATTATGATGGGGAGGCAATGATAATGGGAAGGCAATGATGATGATGATATTAATGGGGAGGCAATGATAATGGGAAGGCAATGATGATGATGATATTAATGGGGAGGCAATGATAATGATGATGATGGGGAGGCAATGATAATGGGAAGGCAATGATGATGATGATATTAATGGGGAGGCAATGATGATGATGATGGGGAGGCAATGATAATGGGAAGGCAATGATGATGATATTAATGGGGAGGCAATGATAATGATGATGATGGGGAGGCAATGATAATGGGAAGGCAATGATGATGATGATATTAATGGGGAGGCAATGATAATGATGATGATGGGGAGGCAATGATAATGGGAAGGCAATGATGATGATGATATTAATGGGGAGGCAATGATGATGATAGGGAGGCAATGATGATGATGATGGGCAGGCAATGATGATGGGGGAGGCAATGATGATAATGGGGAGTCTTTCCACAGCGCCCTTTCCTGAGCCGTAACAGTGCAGAACGCAGCACAGTGTAGAGGAGAGCTCCATATTTTGTATGGAGCATTATATGTGGTCCAGTATTCTGTATGGAGCATTATATGGGGGATGGCGGGGTGACATCCTGCATGGGGTATTATATGGGTGATGAGGGGAGACTATGTGGTGCCCATAATATTGTATGGAGGACTGTACTGTCCAGTCTGTACTGTGCGCTGTGAGGATTTGGCTGTTTTTGAGCTATTGTACAATTTACAATAGGTATCAGTCATGTAATGGAAGAAGAGAAGTGTTTGGCGTTGTGCTATACCCATATTTCTCTGCAGTATCTGTGCATCATGAATCGTGGTCTGTGTTAAAGGGGCCCACTGAGACTCTTTCGCCGGGGCCCATAAAAACCTGGAGCCGGCCCTGGCCATCCTGGATTGCCTCCCTGCGCCGCGCTGATTGGCTGCCACCATAATTCTGTTTACTGCCGCTAGCCACTAGCGGCATGTTTGTTATGGGAGGCTTCCCCAAAGCACCTTAGGGAAATGTAGCTTATTCTGCACATCATTTTCCTATCTGTTAGGTTAAAAAAAACTCCAATTCCCAGCTTCAGCTCTAAAATCACAAGGCATGTTCATGGCCACAAAAAACAAAGTGAAAAACACTAGAATGTTGCCTAAAATCTAATATATCAAAATATAATATTTATTATCTTTAGAAGTTAAATGTTTATAACGTTTGTAATGTTTTTTTGTTAAATTAAAAACCAAGTTTGTTAAAAAAAAAAAATTCTGGCTCCTAAATTTTTTGGCTGGCTCCTAGATTCTGAACAACTTTGTCGACCCTGTGGTAAGCAATTGCCAGACAGTTCTCATGGCGACTTATCTCGTATGAGAGCAGACTTGCACATGTTCAAATTCATTACCGTTTCATTTCTGCATTCTTTCATTCAGTGTGTAGCCTCACAAATTTGACTGATTAGCCACGGAATTAATGAGGTCAAATACATTTTATGAAGTGGTCATTGAGTTGTTTGGATCTATTGAGAAAATTTGGGCTTACTGTAGAAAAAAGAAAAAGTACAGGTGCAACAAATCCGGTCCTGGAATAAATAGTTTCCCTGTTTCATGGTATATGCACCTAAGTCGCATAAGCAGATTCATAATGTGATCATACACTTTCAATATTTTTGGCAATGAGATTTCTAGATAGACCGGAAACAAAATATATTGTATTTTTAAAATGTCTCATGCCAAACTTACCCCTTTAGCCACTTTCATATATCTGACATTCATGGTCTATATATGGACCGGTCGTGGATACTTTACTTTATTAAATATCAAAATGATAAAAATTCCATTTAAAACACAGGTGAGGGAAAAGACATGGATGTCTAACATTAGGCAGAAACAACAAAGGGGCACAGTAGGTGGTGGAGTAGCAGTGGTCACATATGTTAAATAAAACAATATGAGCCTATAATCATGACACACTGCGACATTGAAAACCTACGTAACCCTAATAGACAATAGACAGACCATGCGGTCTGGAGTGCATCACAACAAGGAGAAAATGGATAAGAATCCTGCTGCCAGTGCAGCGCAAAGCGATCATCACAAGTGTATACAGCGATCACATCATACGGGCAATAATAGCCCGGATTCCAGAAGTATTACAGAGTTGAAATGTATACCTTAAACATGCACACAGGAAGGGTCGGAGTCCACAGCGCCAACGTGCCCACCCCTACGCGCGTTTTGGAAGCCTTCATCGCCTGGGAAAACCTAGCTGCTGCACTGGCATCTAAAAGTGTACATAGCCTGAGAAAAGCATCAGATCTATTCCTTCATTGTTATCAATGCTGTAAAATGACACAGAAATCTCTCTGGCTGTTTTGGCCTCTATATTTGCCTGCACTCCAGTCGTATAATGGAGGTTCATTATTGAGAAATGTGCCTCTTTTGGGGTAACACTTATTATTTATAACAATGCAGCAGTGATAAAGTAAACCTTTATCTCAGGCAGGCGTTAAATAACCTGAATACAAAGTATAAGGGAGAGCGAGAGAAAAGTCATCCTTACCATTTTCCAGTTCACCCCAACAATGAAATTAGCATGAGGCCTATGGGGAAGGTTAGGTGGCACACAAGCGCTCACATTTTAATTCGAGCTGGAGCTCTGATTAAATATGCATTTTGTCTTCGACTGAACATAACGAGTGTGCAGACAATTAAATTACCATTTAGCCCCATAGAAGAGTAAATCAGAGTGAAGTAAATCTCACATTTGCAGGCACATTCCATTGACAACAGAGCAACTTTGAAAAGATCAAACAACCTCAAAGGAGCAGAACTGTTGATTAGGTCTGCTGCACAATAGATCTCGGGAAACTAAAGTAATTAAAATTTTGCGATAAGACCTGAAATCCTAATAATGGAGAGCTTAATGTAAAACTATCATTTGTCATTTAATGGTATGTACAGACTATAATTAACGGCATCCCACAAGAGACATTATTCTATGCCATCCCAACATATGAAATTACTTTCATTTTCGTGAGATTATCAAGTAGTGGAGAGGTAAATGACTCCAGGAGCGCTCAGGGCCCGTTAACAGTAACATCTTCCCTATTAAGAGTGTGCCATCTAGGGTAGGGTGGGTTTTGGTCATCTGATGTTCAAGCTCGGCAAGCATGGGTATATAAATGGCAATTGTGATGAGCAATCAGCCCAGTAATAACACAAGCTCTTCAGAACGTGACCTTTCTAAGGCAGGATCACACTTCTCTGCAAGAGTCCAAATCATCCACCTTTGTGAATTACAAATGAGGTAATCACAAGGTCCCGACCCACAACGGAACACAAAGGGAAAGTACATGATTACAGCTTAGACACAACACAAGACGAGCGGCAAATATGCCTAGACTCAAAGGGCAGGCTATTTTATATCATCCCGTATGTCCTCACTATGCAAATATAATACCGCAAATGGCAACGTGAAAGGGTTAAAACCTGTCACTTGTGAACTTCTCCCAATGCCGACGTGCCATTCCGAACAGAACCGCTTGAATCCTTACCCATTGAAGCCAATTTTCACTTTCTTCCTCTTTATTTTGTCACGCTCACCTTCAAGTGCCTTTATATACATATTGGTCAACAAAACCAGAACGTTTGTGTTTTTTTATTGTACTTTTTAAATTTCGGAATTGGGGAAAAAAAAGAAACAAAGATTCTAACAGTTTTGTTTTTCAGGACAGACTGAAGTTTTTATCCATTACCCTGACAACTGTCTCAATTGCTATATTTCACTTTATATTATAACAGGCTATACTCACCTCCGGTGCCTGCGCCACTCCAGTGACTTCGGCACCTGATCTCCCTGGACAGCAAAACGTCAGGCGAGCCAATCAGCAGCCACTTCACCCTCGCTTCCTTCGGATGTAACCAACGTTTGGTGGAAGTTAGCGCAATGGTAGCTCCCTCTTCCTCTGAGGGTCCATTTCTTCCGAAGAAAGTGAGTGTGAAGTGGCTGCTGATTGGCTGCAGGCAGTGCGGTCCTTACTGAAGCGACGCTGGCACCGGAGGGGAATCTAGGCGGGTAGTTTATAAGGATGAACATAGAAATTGACATTGGGTTATCCAAGTACTGGACAACCCTTCAACACAATATATGGTTTTGTTAATTACCTACTCAAATATATAACACATGAGAAAATGCGTCTAAAAAGGAAAACATGTCATTCAAAGCCGCTAATACTACAAAGGCCCCGAGAGGTCAATCATGCAAATATGTACGATGGAGTGAGAGAATCCTATACAAAAAAAAAAAAAAAGCCTGTACAGAAACAACTTTAAAAGGATACTGGTCGGTCTGAGGTCTTCTGAAGTTGTCAGGAAGATTAGCTTCATATAGCTGCCTGGCTTTTGTGTTTCCCATGTCTTGCATACACTGAAAAGAAAAACAATAGATGTCAGTATATCAAGCAAATTAGCTTAAAAAAAAAAAAACACACAAAGAAAAAAAAAACATGTTTTCCAAATGTCTACCCACAGCTAACTACAAATGGGAAGCCCTTTCACATCAATTGACAAAATTAATTTGCCCACTATGTTAGATTGTTTGAATTGCCCACACAACCAACGCAATGTCGCATTATAAAATAGTTTATACAGGAAATCACATCCTTTCTGTGAATTAAAAAGGATCTCTCACCGGTTCAAAAGTGACCAGTTTGGGGTCTTATTTCATTCCTATTGCTCCCCTGACTGTTTTGCAATTTTATCTACCTAAAACCCTTATACAGTCCCAGAGATACAAGCCTTTCTACTTATTGCTGCGTTATGGGCTTTACAAGAGAACGTGGCTCACGGTGTAATAATGTAGATCAGCCAAAAGACAAACCCCCAGAGAATCCTGTGAGCACCGCCCCATTGTAAAGACTATAAATACAGCTCTAAATATGACGGTCCATATCTCTGGAACCACATGGTGGTCAGGGGAGCGGTGGGAATAAGATAAAGTCGCTATTTTATTATTTTTTTTTACCTTAAAGCATATCTTCTAAGTAGAAACTGACATGTACTACTAAAAAACCTAAGTGATTTTAAAAAAAACAGATGCAGTAAATTTTCCAATCTGATGGAGCATCAATTGGAAAGTCAGATACAACGATACTTAATGATCAAATGTATAGGCATTTTCAGTTTAATTGAATTTTACACACAAAAGTCCTAACTGTATTCACCAGGCAATATCTGAAATAGCACATAATGTACTGTTAAAAGCAAAAAATAAAAAATAATAATATATATTATATATATATATATATATAATATATAAGCAAAGGTGACAGATTTCTGAGGGTTGGTGTACTAATGAACTCCCCAGCACTCCTTAGGAACAGGATCAGTCATTTTCCCTCGCTGCATCACAAATGACGTCTCCACTTCACTTTCAACGGTAATGAGATTTCAATTACAGTGTAAAGGAGGGCGCCATGGTCTACAGAGCCAGGTAATTATGATTCAATGGCTCCCGCATGTACGTCAGACTCCTTACTTTACAAGATCGCCCTATTTACAAGCATACATATTGACATGCACAAATTAAAGAATTTCCATCCATAGAATGAAATGTGAGGTGTAAGAAGTCGGAGTCCAGAAAACGGCTGCTCAGATAAGCCTAGAAGTCAACTATCGTATTAGATGGTATATCATTGTACGTCAGCTTTTATTAATAAATAAGGCACCACAAGCCTTGTGGTCACAAACAAGCAGACAGCGCCAAGGATCCACACAGTGGCTCACAACAAACAACTGAATTTGGAAAACTGATGACAAATCTAAAAAAGATTACAGTAACAAAGTTATTAAGCCGCCCAAACTGCTTTACCAAACACAGGAGAACGTGTCCAAAAACATTAAAGCAGGTCCACCAACTCACTGCATTACAGGAACCACTTGTCCTCCTCTCCAGCTGAAAATGAGGATTTACTACCCCTTGAATTCCGCAACAGTGGCGGTCACAGAGGTCAACTGGCATCTTAACTTCCTTTTATTATCATTCTGATTGAGGGAGAATCTATTTAAAGGGAATAGGTCAACCACTAACATTCAGACCAACAAAATAAACGGTTTGTGCATATGGAAAAAGAAAAAAGGGATCTAATACTTTTAGATTCTAAAAAGGAGTTCTCTAGTGTTGAGGAATTCAGAAATTATTTCCTGATGAGTCTGGAATCGCAAAGCGGTAGGTCAGTACAAAGATCAATTAGTCGTCATCATTGCTGCCTTGATTAACAGTTTTACCATCTGCCTACGAAGTGTCTAACATCAAAATCGAGGGGGAAGGTGGATTCAGATGAGGAACCATCTACAAGACTAATGCACTAATGGAACCGATACACTTCCGACTATTAGCATCCACAGGACAAGATTTCTCAGAGCTGGAGAAGTGCTTTTGGGGCCAAACATCACTATGAAATCACATGTATTTTCAAAACTTACAAAGTCATGTATTCTATTGTGGGAGTTTAAAGGTTAAGATAGATTACCGTACCTTTAAGCCTTTTAAGTGAAATTATTGCAACTTCTCCCAGCACTAAATGCTTGTGAAAAACAAAAAGCAGTACAAGCCACGTATCTCATTGTAATGAGAAAGCCAGTAGATCGTTGGGCATCGCTTTCTGTGACCAGTATTGAAACTAAGATATTGGTACCAAATAATCAAAGCTTTTACACCAGAAAAGAGGCGTAAACGTTTTGCAAGCTTGCAAATATTTTGCGCAAATCTTGGTTTTCACACCAATTTGAATCAGCTCAGTCAACGTGGGCAGAGCTGGGAAGGAGTTCTTATGTTTTTCATTTGGTATACGTCATCACGTAATTAAAAACTGACTAGCTGAATTCCTCTTCTCTCTATGTAGAAACAAGAGGTCAAATTTCCCTGCATGACTCATGAGTCACCGCAAAAGTCCTTGGCAGGGGGAGGTGTGGCACAGCTGGGTCAGGAGGTGAAGAGGGGAATGATTTTTGCAGTGAAACTAGACTTCCTGCTTCTACATAAAGCAGAGAAAAGAAGAATTTACTGGGCAGAGAGGCAAAATAAGCAATTGTAAGTACACAGTGCTATATAATATGACGGTTCAAAATATTGAGGATAAAAACTTTGATGGGAGTGCTTCTTCAGTGAATTTGGTGCCTTCTACTCCAGAATTTCAAGGAATGCTACCGCCAGTTTTGATGAATAGGCCCCAACTATCCTTAGGGAAGATACGTACGTTGAATTCACTGCAACAAATCGGAAAATCGTTCCACCTGCTATGTAACATTGTGAAGGAGAGAATGGCTAATGAAATCAATTATTAACCCTTATACAAGCTAGTTCAGATATGGTGTAGCAACATGGCGTCTATTTCCTGGAGCAGTACTCTGGAAGGAATCTTTGGAATGTGAAGCGAATTCTGGACACTGAAGATTGAACACCATATATGAAAGTGAAGTTAGATTAGACCTATCATAGACTGACACCGGCTGCTCAGAAGATTGTGGGACGCCCTTTTCCTGTTTGTGTTGTACAGCCCTTTGTCTTGAGAATAAAGATCAGTGTTGTGTGCAAGCCTTTGCTGAGAGAGGAGTGTGTATCTGACGTTACGATACATTCTTTCCTTTAAGCGCACACTTGGCTCATATTAGGTCAGGAACAGGCAATCACTAAGATCTCACTTTAAGAGATTACCCTCACATTACTCTAACAAAAAAAAGAGAGGAAGGCAATCTCTTCTCTGAATAGTAGTGTAAGGTTCTATGTATATATTCCTGAAACTCAGTTTGTTCGTCAGCCATTTTACTTTCTGTCTTGCTGCAGCTATCTTGCCCTCAGTCAAAATGGAGTTTCCAGCTTGCATGTTCCCGCTCTGATTCTCTCCTTTGCTTCTTAAGCAGCCACAGCTGAGCAATCAGTGCTTCAGAATCTAGCCTGCAGTGAACCTGTGACTTGACTCCTGTAAGCCTTGGACCTTGTACTCCAGCTATTCCTACTGAGGAACTCTGAAGCACTTGTGGACTCTGAACCCTGCTCTTTGAAAGACCCACGTTTGCATGGACTTACGGTAACAGAGAAGAAGATCCTGAATCTGTATTGGAGAGTGATTGCTGAGCTTGGATTACTCTGGCCTGCTGTGTCTCCTGTTTCTGTGTCTGCAAACTGTGTGACTATTTCTGCCAACTTGTATGAAGTAATACAGGACTTTTCTATATCAAACCTGTGACTCCTGTGTTTTCATCGCACCCAAGCACAAGACGCTATATGAACTGTACTACATACATTACAAGATTCTGAAGCCAAAACGTTAGTGTCTGCTGGGTCTGGAAGGCTGTGTCTGCTGTACTGTGGATATCAGACGTCCGGTTGTACTTTCTGTGATGACAGTGGTTGTGACTTCTCACAACCATTCCAGGTGAGCAATTCCCTTAAGTTTTTTCTTTTTGCAGTGTTACCACAGGTAAACACTATTGTTTTTTTTTTTTCCTTTCTTTTCTCTTTTTTGTCTGCTGTAACTCTGGATATCAGATGTCTGGTTGAAACTTTCTGTGATGATAGTGGTTGTGACTTCTCACAACCATTCCAGGTGAGCAGTTCCCTTAATTTTTTTTTTCTCTCTGCAGTGTTGCCACAGGTGAACACTATTGTTTTTTTTTCTCTCCTCTTCTTCCAGTAATCCTGTCTTAAAAGATCTGTAAAATGGAGGCCCGCATAAAGGAACTTTGCGGAGTGACTGATAATATCCTTGCAGATTTGCAGAATATAAAGACCCGTTTTACAAATCTACAGGACCTCAATAATCACAATTTGCAAGTGGTTGGACAGACTACCCAGGATTTGCGAGCCAGGATTGAGGTTCTAGAGGGGCGAGTCCAGGCTCCTGCCGTAGCCCCGAGTGCTGGGATTCCCAAGTTGCCCCCTTTTCGTTTTGGCGGTGAACGTGAGAAATTCAGGGGATTTATTAATCAATGCAATCTTTTTTTTTCTGCACATGCTTCACAATTTCCCACTGAACGATCTAAGGTGCTTACTATAATTATGTTGCTTACCAACAAGGCTTTAATGTGGGCAAACCCTCTGATTGAGACTGAGGATGATTGTTTGAATCACCTTAATGATTTTATTTCAGCCATGGGGCAGGTGTTTGATGACCCCAATCGAGGTGCAACAGCTGAAGCAGCCATGTTAGCTTTGCGCCAAGGTAAGCACTCGGTAACTGAATATGCCTTGGATTTCAGGAGATGGGCCCTTGATACCACCTGGGACAGTTCCGCCAAAAAATCTATTTTTGAAAGGGGTTATCTCCACTGATTAAGGATGAACTTGCTCGTGCCGACCCTCCCACTGCGTTAGGTGACTTTATTAACTACTGCATCCGTATTGATACTCGTCTGACTGAACGCAGGCAAGAGAGATGGTTCGAAAGCAATCGTACTAACCTTTTCCTACCTTCCTCTCCAGCTAAGGAACCTTTGAGTAGGATCACAAGGGAACCTGAACCTGAACCCATGCAGGTAGACTCTTTACAACGACGGGTTAGTGATGCACGCAAGGAACATCGTTTTAAGGAGAATCTATGTTTCTATTGTGGTAAGTCAGGGCACTTCATTATAAACTGCCCCAGCCGTTCTCGTAAGACTACTGCAGCACTCATTCATTGTGAGTGTTGCGAGAGGGGATCTGTCAGGTCCGAGCCTCAGGCTCCAGAGAGATCTGCAGCAAAGATCTTGATTTCTCGGACTTAAACTCCGTTACCTCTGAGGACGTTGACTGTGTAAACGCTGCCATTTTTCAAGTTTCCTCAGCGGTGTCCCAGCTGAGTTGTAAGAAAAACAATTCTCATTGCTTTCTTTCCATCAAACTCTGGGTTGACTCAGCTTGGGTGTCTAGCTCTGCTATGATCGACTCAGGGCAAGTGGAAATTTTATGGATGTCTCCTTTGCTCTGAAACAGGGAATACGTTCAGTGAAGAAGGCTACTCCAGTACAGATGGAAACTGTGGATGGCTCCCTGCTGACCTCTGGACCAGTGGATCAGGAAACAGAGCCTTTGAGGGTTCTTATGGGTAAAGATCATCAAGAGAAACTGTCCTTTATGCTTATCTCTTCTCCCCACTTTCCCATTATTCTAGGGCTACCATGGCTGCAGGCTCAGAATCCTACCATTAACTGGGAGACCAAGGAATTACACTTTCCAGAGAAACAGATGAGTCCAAAAGTTTCAGCTTGCTCTGTTCCTAAAGGAATCATGTCAGTCCCTGAACTACCAGCTGTATACCAGGACTATGTGGATTTATGTGACAAGAAGAACGCTGACCAGCTTCCTCCTCACCGTCCATATGATTGTCCAATTGAATTATTGCCTGGAGCAGAGATACCTTTTGGTAAGATCTACCCCCTGGCGGGGCCCGAGCTAAAGGCTTTAAAGGATTACATAGATGAAAATCTAGCCAAGGGCTTCATACGCCCCTCTTCATCTCCTGCAGGTGCACCCATCTTCTTTGTAAAGAAGAAAGATGGATCTCTGAGACCATGCGTAGACTATAGGGAACTCAATAAGGTTACTATTAGAAACCGTTATCCATTGCCTTTAATCCCTGAGTTATTGGAGAGAGTGCGACATGCCAAAATTTTTTCTAAACTAGATCTTCGTGGGGCCTATAACTTAGTCCGTATTAGACCTGGGGATGAATGGAAGACTGCATTCAGGTCACGCTATGGACACTTTGAATATCTAGTTATGCCTTTTGGTCTGAGTACCGCCCCAGCCACTTTCCAACACTTGGTGAATGACATCTTCAGGGATCTCCTAGATACATTCGTGGTAATTTATTTGGATGATATTCTAATTTTTTCTAACTCCACAGAGGAACATCATGGACATGTGAGAATGGTCTTGGAACGTCTAAGACAAAATCATCTTTACATCAAACTTGAAAAGTGTGAATTCCATAGGACCGAAATTCAATTTCTGGGGTATGTACTGTCTACACAAGGAATTAGTATGGATGGAAGCAAAACCCAAGCCATCAAGGATTGGCCAAGTCCTAGAAATGTGAAGGAGGTACAGCGCTTCATCGGGTTTGCCAACTTCTATAGACGTTTCATTAGAAATTTCTCTGAGGTAGTGTCACCTATCACTCAACTTACCCGGAAAGAGTCTAGGTTTTCCTGGACTCCCCAAGCCCAGGAAGCATTTTCCCGTCTAAAAGATAAATTTACCACTGCACCTATCCTAGTACATCCCAACCCCGAGCTTGCCTTCATAATAGAGGTGGATGCTTCAGACTGTGCCGTTGGAGCTATACTCTCTCAGAGAACAGGTGAGAAGAATGTCTTGCATCCCTGTGCCTTCTTTTCCCAGCAGTTGTCTTCGGCTGAGAGGAACTACGATGTGGGCAATAGAGAGTTGTTGGCCATTATTGCCGCCTTCAAAGAATGGAGACACCTTCTTCAGGGAGCTGCACAGCAAATAGTCGTCCTGACAGACCATCGTAACCTTGAGTTTATCAGGTCGGCTAAGTGCCTGACTCCTCGCCAGGCTCGATGGAATCTTTTCTTAAACCAATTTAATTTTATCATCTCTTATAGACCAGGATCGCGCAATGGAAAGGCTGATGCACTCTCTAGGATTTACTCAGCAGAGACACGTCCAATTACTCCTCCTAAGACTATTCTTCCTGACTCTAGATTCCTAGGAGTAATTCATAATCAAGACCTACTTAAGGACATCAAGGAAGCATACCATGCGGATTCCTTTTTGGCACAACCCCCAAGGGACGTAAGTCTTGTCTTTAAGAATGGTGTGTGGATTCAGGGACAACGTCTGTATATTCCTGAAACAGTCAGATTAAGAGTATTGCAACTCATTCACGATTCCAAGATAGCTGGGCATAGAGGAATTCTAAAGACACAGGAATTTCTTTCTTGTTTCTTTTGGTGGCCCACTTGCAGGAAGGATGTTTTGAATTATGTCACTTCATGTGAGGTCTGTGCAAGATGCAAAACACCTCGCTCCTCACCAACTGGTCTGTTACAGCCTCTTCCCACCCCGTCCCGCCCGTGGGGATCCATTTCTATGGACTTCATTGTGGAGTTACCAACCTCTCAGGGAAGAACACCATTCTAGTGGTGGTTGACCGTCTAACAAAGGCAGCTCATTTTATCCCTTGTGTCGGCTTACCCACTGCAAAACAGACATCAGATTTGATGATTAAAGATGTGTTTCGCTTACATGGAGTACCGGATGAGGTTATTTCGGATCGAGGGGTGCAATTCAATTCTAGGTTTTGGCAAAATTTCTGTGCAGCATTGGACATTAAAGTAAACCTTTCTTCTGCTTTTCATCCCCAGACTAATGGACAGACCGAACAAACCAATCAAACCCTGGAGCAGTATCTCCGCTGCTTTATCTGCCACCTACAGGATGATTGGGTGAATCTACTTCCATTAGCCGAGTTCTCGTATAACAACTCTCAGAGTGCCTCCACTAAACAGTCTCCTTTTTACTGTAATCTACATTATCATCCTAACATTCTACCACGATTTCCCATAGAAACGCCTTTACCAGCAGTGGCTGAAAGAATCACGTCTTTACAGAAGAATATGGATCTTCTAAAGGAAAATCTGGAATCGGCTCAAGAAAGGTACAAGAAAGCAGCAGATAAATTTCGTAAACCTGCACCAGCTTTCAAGGTAGGAGACTTGGTCTGGCTGTCAACCAGAAATCTTAAGTTAAGGATTCCATCGTCTAAGTTGGGACATAAGTACATTGGACCCTATAAAATCAGTAAAATTATAAGTGCCGTTGCTTTGTCGTCTTCAACTGCCCAGAACTATGAGAGTCCACCCTGTCTTTCATGTATCCCTACTAAAGGCTGCGACACCCAATACGTTTCCTGGACGTTCCTCTCCTTGCCCTGACCCAGTGCTAGTCGATGGTCAGGAAGAATTTGTGGTGGAAAGGATTTTAGATTCCAGGTTGTATAGAAATCAGTTACAATATCTGATTAAATGGCAGGGCTACCCAGTGGAGGACAACTCATGGGAACCGGTCAATAACGTTAATGCTCCTCGCTTGCTCCGTCAGTTTCATCAGAGGTACCCACACAAGCCTGGTCTGAGGTCATCCGGAGGTTGTCCTTAAGGGGGGAGTAATGTAAGGTTCTATGTATATATTCCTGAAACTCAGTTTGTTCGTCAGCCATTTTACTTTCTGTCTTGCTGCAGCTATCTTGCCCTCAGTCAAAATGGAGTTTCCAGCTTGCATGTTCCCGCCCTGATTCTCTCCTTTGCTTCTTAAGCAACCACAGCTGAGCAATCAGTGCTTCAGAATCTAGCTTGCAGTGAACCTGTGACTTGACTCCTGTAAGCCTTGGACCTTGTACTCCAGCTATTCCTACTGAGGAACTCTGAAGCACTTGTGGACTCTGAACCCTGCTCTTTGAAAGACCCACGTTTGCATGGACTTACGGTAACAGAGAAGAAGATCCTGAATCTGTATTGGAGAGTGATTGCTGAGCTTGGATTACTCTGGCCTGCTGTGTCTCCTGTTTCTGTGTCTGCAAACTGTGACTATTTCTGCCAACTTGTATGAAGTAATACAGGACTTTTCTATATCAAACCTGTGACTCCTGTGTTTTCATCGCACCCAAGCACAAGACGCTATATGAACTGTACTACATACATTACAAGTAGATGGAGTGGGGATTTGGGAAATTATTAGCTAAAAAGTGGGGAAATCTGACTGAACTAGGTTTCTTGCCTCACAACCCTAAACAGAAGGGGCAACAATACTTTCATGTACCTTCTCACATTAAGCTGCAGTGTGTGCCTATGGAATATTGCATTTTTCATTAGTTTTCTTCTTTGCAGGCTCACTCTAATTTGCAATGGACTGAGCTAGTGAGTGAAGACTTTCTTCTGTGATGTCTCCCATACACAGATAGGGGTTTGTGCGATTACTTTCTTAAGGTAGCATAACGCAGCAGCAGAGGCATGGAAGAAATTACAATGCAGTACTGAACAGTAGCTGTGAATCCAGCCCTGGCATAAAACTGCTAAAAAGTTGCAGCACCAAGTTTCTGTGCTTACTTCTCTGTCGCTCCTTGCCTTCTCTATTGACTGCAATATGGTCTGTAAACTGAGCTCTAAAAGGGGTTGTCCATTTAAAACAATTTATTACCCATCACACTTGCTGATTGGTAGGAGTTTGAAGGATGGGGACCCCAATGATTGGCAGAAAAGTAAGTTATCCCTGTTGGAAGGGAGCAGCATAGTCGACCACTGCTCCATTCATTGTCTATGGGACTGCCAAGTACTGCACTACACTTTTCCTGACAGCCCCATAGAGAATGAATGGAGAACCTCAGCTGCATCATTTCGAACAGGGATACAAGTTCTCTGATCTGCCAATTGGTGGAGGTCCCAGTGGTGAGACAGGAACTGATCAGCCAGTTAAAACTTAGTCTGTGCATAAGTGATGACTTGTTTTCACTGGACAACCCCATTAAGTCTGTCTTGCTTTAAACTTTATATGGTTCAGCTGTTTTTCTGAGTAGTTGGCGAGTTCAGGAGGCAGACAGCGTGGATGAAGAAGAGGATCATAAGATGAGAAAGAGGCAGTTTTCTTGGATGGCATACATCTAAGTTTCGTATATTTTCTAGCATTACTGATGTATGCAAAGTTTGTTGACACTATATAGTGTCCATGTCGGAATACTTAGCTCATACATAGATGAAGCAAGTTATCTTCAGTGCAGGTTCCCAATGGGCACTATTCTAGCACCATACATGAGATGATTAATAAGAAG